>KZ451973.1:1175668-1326655 GCA_002786265.1 Apostasia shenzhenica | reverse complement strand
GTTTGTAAACACCCTCTGCGCCGGGCGCCAGATGACGGAGCCTCAACTTCCTATTCCCGCCGACAGCGCCGGATCCGCCTCCTCCTCCAGAGGCACCCATGTCCTCGGAGCTACCAGGGGATGCTCGGCAACCTCACCGACATGGTCACCGGCTCACGGCGCAGCAGGCCGTCATCCTCAGACAGACTCAGCCGGTGCTGTTGCTGTACTTCCTCCCCCTTTACCTTGCCGCCGATACCGGCGGCCCCTGCTCCACCTACCCACCGGTTGCGCCCGATTCAGAGATAATTCCGGTGCCAGCGGCAGCCTCCGGCTCCGCCCCTACCGATGTCCAGCGGTGGCCGAAGCCCCTGTACCAAATACGCAAGCTGCACCACTCTCCATCCAATCTTCCCGTCTTCCAGACACCACCATTACGCCCCTTCCGTTTCCAGAAGGTTCGTCAGAACTCCCTTCCACCTTGTCCGCTACACAAACCTGCTTTCCTCCCACCTGCTTTTTTCCTCCGTTTCCATAGTTGGAAGAGGACCCCCCCTCTTTCCCAACGCTCAGGCTTCCTCAGCGAGCGACCTGATCCTTTCTTCGGGCCGATGGACGGAAATGCCCCATTTTTCGACGCCATCCGTCTGGCCCCCATCCCAGAGGACTTCCGGCCACCCAGATTGGAGGTCTACAAAGGCGCGCGACAGACCCCCGTGAACATGTGCCAGGGGTTTGAGCCGCTCGTAGACTACCGCCATGACGCCGATGAGGCCACCCTGCGGAGTCACCTCCTATGCCACACACTGAAAGGGTGCAGCATTCAGCTGGTTTGATCAAAACTCGCACCCCGCATGAGGTCCACATCAACCTCCTTACAATCTCGTAAGCATCTGAAATGGTGGGATGTATGGCATCGCCCATTTTATAGGGCCGTGACCCAGTGCCAGTTTGTGTCGTGTCAGACATGGTCCTCGCCCAACATTAAGCACAGGCGGAGAGGGAGAGACCTTCGGGATTACACCAGACCGGCTTCTTGCACGCTGGCGGCCGAGGCCGAAGATGTAGAGCCCGCAGTGGGCCATGCCATAACTTCCGAAGAGGTCTCAGGGTAGGGGACCTGTCCAAATCCCTACAGTTGGCAAAACCTTCGGGTTACCACCAGAAACTGGTGGCCAGAGTCCAGTCCAGTTTCATGCTGTTTAGAGGTGCTGATCCTCTCCAAAATGTTTCCGGCGGCAAGACAAGAGAGGAACAAAAGAAAACCATCGAAGTATTCGGAACTTCGATCAGAGGGTTCTCCCACATGTATACTGCGGGCGACAGAGTTGGTTTTGCGCGTTCTAGCCACCATCTCTCCGGGGTCTCAATGAAAGCACCAGAAGATGTTGACGTAGGATGTGGAGGTCCAAGGAACACCGAAGAGAGAAAGAGAGTTCCGGGAAACGGCGGCGCGCAAAAAGGGTGAGCCTGTTAATAGTGGCTCGAGGGAGAATTCTGTCCAAGACAACCAGAAAAGCACACAGAGATTTAAGGTGGTTCAGGGAAGGAATCCCCTACGTCCACCGGTCCGTCAGCGAAGGAATTTCACTAGGTCAGAGAAATAACCCCCAAACAGGGTTTATACAATGCTTTGTTTTATGGAAGAAGAAGAAGGAGAAGAAGAAGCTCCTTAGTTGGGGCTTTGTTACAAATGAATAAGAGAGCTCCGAATCCTTGAGAGTCCCCCCAGCCTTCCTCGTTGTTTCTTGTTTTTCTTTCTCTGTGGCCGTCCTTTTGGCTGGGACTGTTCAATGGTTTTTATAGCCGTTGACACGCGTAGCTCCGCCCTGGTTTCCCGGAGGAAAGGTGATGGGTGAGCTTCGAGCGCCGTTCGCCTGTCACTAGAGAAGTCCGCAGCTGTACGAGGAAGATGATATTCTTTAATGCTGGTACTTTTATGGGGAAGAGCGTCTGTACGGAGATCGACGGAGTTAGGTGAAGCTGATTGTGACAGGCGGTACTTCGTATCCTCGGGTCCGAGGTTATGAAGATTTATTCCTGGATCGTCGTGGACGATGGTTGGTCGATCCCTCGTGCCCGAGGATTGACCTGGGTCAATAATCCTGCAAAACTGGAAGCTGAGTCAGCAAATCAATCAATCAAGTATAGACCCGTCAGGCGCCACGCGTTCGGCCAGGATGCAGCGCAGGAACCACGTGTTTAACAGTACCGTATCATTTGATATAGAATCGAAAAGTGGCGAGTTGAATAATAGTGTAGAGTCACCACAATCAACAGCAGTACCAACAATTCTCTCTTGCATTTCTATTATTCAGATGCAACATTTTAGTTTATTTTCCTGAGAACATGCATGTTGCAAGATCCATCATAAATAATCATGTAGAATGCTTGTCTCATCATTTTTTATCCACAATATTTCGTTTATTTATGTTCATAAAACGTCATGAAAACTGTAATGCTTCTCAATTCTTTGAGATACTTGATCATAATTATTTATTGTTAACCAAAATGACGATATTGCAATTGCTGCAGGGTTTCGTATTGCCCCGCTAGAAGAAGCTACTTTGCTGACCAAAGCCATTCAATCTAAGACGAGACTAGCTAAATTCGACAGGTTTCAACAATTGAAGGACATGAAGATCAGCCAAAACATTCCTAAGAGATGGCCTTCATCAATCTCCTTTTAAGTTGTCATGGAAATTGACCGAGCAAACTACCCAACTCTTTCCGACTGTATAGCTCTTCTGCGGATTTCGCCCAATTTACTGACATATAGTGGGTTATGGGTCTAATTCATTGGCTTATTCGGTAGATTAAGTCTTTAATTGGATAAATTTATTAAGCAATTTATTTTGGCTTCATAGCATTTTTCTTTTTTAATGTATTCCAACTCCTTGCTCTGGCATTTTATCATAAATCTCTATAGTTTCTGATTCATTTACAAATTTGTTTCCAAGCTCTGATTGGTATCTTGAATTGTTTTAAACATCAGAATGTCTTATGTTTTTTTTGTGTGCTGATACTATTTTGGATTTCAGAAGCATTGAATCAAGCAGGGAAGCTGGTGCGACCCAACAGCAGAAGATGATCAGCCACACTGGGACTGAGACACGGCCCAGACTCCTACGGGAGGCAGCAGTGGGGAATTTTCCGCAATGGGCGAAAGCCTGACGGAGCAATGCCGCGTGGAGGTAGAAGGCCCACGGGTCGTGAACTTCTTTTCTCTTTGTTGAACCATTAAAAACGAAGAATGACTAATTTAATTAATGAATAAAACCCCCCACTTTCCCTTGCAGCCGGCAGCTACAGTGGATTAGTTAGTGCTGCAATAAGATGAGCTAGTCAGTGGTCCATCCACCAAAAGTCCAAATGGGCTAGGTGGCATTCATCCATTATTCAGGAGCCAGCTTCCTCACTAACCTTCCTTCCAGTATATAACACAAAGCCAAGGATTTTAGCTGCTTCTCATCGTAGACTTGAGATAGACAGAGCTAAAACAGTCGCAATGAAGTGCCTTCCTCTTCTCTGCCTCCTCCTCCTCCTTGCTTGTATTGCAGGTTCTAGAATGGCGAATGGGGCAGGAGAATGTGGCCGCGTTTCTGCAGACATGATGGCCCTTCAGCTTGCTCCATGCGCATCAGCTTCGCAGGATGCCAACGCTGCGGTCTCCCCTTCTTGCTGCTCTGCAGTCCATAAGATTGGGCAGAACCCAAAGTGCCTCTGTGCTGTAATGCTCTCCAATACTGCAAAGAATTCAGGACCGAGCCCAGAGATTGCCATTACAATCCCCAAACGCTGCAACATCGCCGACCGCCCCATTGGTTATAAATGCGGAGGTAGATCAATTCGGAACAACTCAACGGTTTCATATTCAAACACTCTCTCTGCTTTGAGCTGACCATTTTCTTTTCTATATCATGCCGCTTGCAGGTTATACCCTGCCTTGAAAGAGAAAGCTGATGAGATGACCAGAGTCAGCCAGTGTGACGGTTATCTTGGTAGTTGTTGCGTAAATAAAAATCTGGATGCAGCCAGAGTTGTATAAAAACATTATAAAAAAGGACTTCAAATTCCAACTTCTCAAAATATTTCAAAGTAACTGCATACAAAAACAGCTGCAGCTATCTATCTGATGTTGTTCTACGTGCACTGGAATAAATATTTCACTGAACAACACCAAAGATAATTCACACAAATCATAGCATATCCACGCTAGCAACATGAACATCAAGGCATAATAGATACAAAACAAGGCCAAACAGAGCTTGATACAAATCATATTATCCAGTCTATATATATATAAACTTGCAGACTTGCTAAAACATACGTTAAGGGGGTGACAATAGATAGCTATTCTAATTTCCTAAGTAGCACTACAAACAGAGCTTGATAAAAGTCCTCCGTTCCACCAGTAAGTTCAAGAAGCAGCAGACAGCAAGGCTAACAACAGCAAGCCACATGCAGATCTGCTGCTTGTTGGAATACACATAGCAGCTCCCTGTACACCTGTTAACAACATAAAACACTGAACCAAAACCATAAAACAAAGCAGCACCACTAGGGAAGAAAATGGTGACTTTATATCGAAGAGAAACAAGCAGCTGGTTACAAAATTATTTCATCAAAACAAAGAAATTGGAAAAAATTCATATTTACTATTAAATCTCTAGTTGCCAGCTGATTTAAAAGCTTAAGTTTGTAGATCATGATCTAAAAATAATTTCATAATCTCTACATTTACTAAGTGCGTGGCTTTTCATTTAGTTCCAAAAGTTTCGCCTGAAAGAAAGTTTGGAGCAAATACATAAAATAAGTTGATAAACGGACGAGGTAGTTTGCCCTAGTAGATAGCACGCTAACTAAGAACATGTGCATGGAGCAAGGCCAAATATGATCTGCATCAAGGATTTCCGCCATAAAAGAAGCTATTCACAAGTAAATTAATGAGGCAAAGAGATAAGAGCAGCAGTGAAGACAAAGGAGATGTACGAATTATAGCCCAGAAAATGTAATTTAAAACTTCAAAGAAAGCAATGATAATCTTTGCTGAAAATCATATCTTCCAACCACATAGGATAGAATAGGATAATAAAAATTTCTATGATAATTTGAGAACACCAATATATGTAAGAGAATGAACTCATGCAATTAAACCAAGAAATTCTCAAATTCAACTAAAAAATTATACAGTATTTCATACCTAACCAGAGAGCATCGCTATTCTATCACTAACTTCAGTAATACAAAGAACCTGAGAAACAGAAGAGTCATTTTATGGTTTCAATTGACAAAGATTGTACTTTCTCTGTTTTTTCCCTCTCAATAGACTTAACATACCTTGCCACCACTCCCCCCTTGTAGCAACATGCTTATCATCTTCGCTATCATTTTTGTACTGAAAATTGAAGTGCCAATATTATTAACAGCAACAGTAAGAAAGCTATCAGAAAATTCAAGCTTCCTCCATAAATAAATGGAGGATGAAGCAGAGAGAATGTGCTGATAATTTCGTACTCTGTATGAACCGCTTCCGGAACTATGAGAAGATGAATTCTCAGGAATGAAGTCATCCCGGCCACCATAGTACACAGATGAGCTCATGAGGCAGGGTTCTGCAATCTCACACAACACAATAGGGTGGTTGCTGTTTTTCTTGGACGCGTTTTGGCTTTTGCTTGCACTGCCATTGCTGCTTCCACCTGAAATGAGATATATAATTGTTCAATTTCCCAAGATTGACTCAAAATGCTCTGCTTGGATTAGGTTTTTCGTTCATGAAGCCGCACGACATTTTGGATTTATACACATAAGGTAGAAGCACAAAATAAAATGGGCTTCATCATAAAAGATGGCCGTTTTCATGGAAAAGGAGATCGAATAAGGCATGATGCTATAACCATGATTATTCCCTGATAAATGCAACAAAAAAATACTTAGTTTTGCCCTCTTCTCTCTTTTTCACACTCAACTTTGTTTACTAGAGCTAAGATAAAACACTTTTAAGATAACTGAAGCTCCTGTTGTGCACATGTGAAATCTGACCTTCATTTCCCTGTTTTCTTCCTGCCATAGCCGCTGGTGACTCGTAATGAGAAGAGCCTTTTCCTGCCCCCTGAAATACAAACGAACAAGTTGATATTTTTTATTCAAACAGAGTAGGATTTTGCAAAATCCCTCAAAGACAATCCTACTTGCTCGTATACTTTAGTTGCAGAGTAGTAATGCTTATAGAAAGCAGAGAAGTTATAGAATCAGCAAGAACAATAGAGAAATCAACACCGGCGTGGAAGAAGGCGGAGAGCAATACCGATGGAGGGAAGATAGAGCTCAAAAAATCGGATTTTGTGGGCGAAGCCGAGTCGTATCGAGGGAAAAGCTCATCGACGAACGATGATTTCTTGCCTTCCATCTCCTAATTAACCAATCAGCAGCCAACTAAAAGAAGACGAAGAAGAAGTAGCTGGCTCTGAAGTAAAGGAGAAGAGCCTCCTCTCTTTTCACCGCTTCCTCGAGAAAGAAGAGAAAGAAGGGATAAGGAGCAAAAGGAGAAGGAGAAGAGAGAGAAGGAGAAGCGTGAAGGCCGCGGTGTATCTACGAGGCGGACAAGAGGAGCCGTCGCTGGTCTTGCGTGTTGCCCTTCTTCGTCCCCATGTGCCGGCATTTAAAGCCTTCTCCCACTCTCTCTCTCTCTCTCTGTTGCTACCCTTACCACTCCCTATCTCTCTCTAGAATGGAAGATCACTCTCCTTCACAAGATTTCACGCTAATGTTCGCTGCCAATTCTTCCTCATACTCTCTCCCTCTCTCTCCGCCTCCTGTTTCTCTCTCTAAATCTTTCCATTACTTGATATGCGCCCTGGATGAGCGCCACGTGTAGACTAACCGCCAAAGAGGGATAGGAGTAGCACGTGCCGACGCGTGTGCGACGAAAAACGGTCACAGCGGCTGACTGAGGAAAATTAGAGAGAGAACAGTGGGCGGTCAAAGTCAAAAGGGCGGGCAGATCCACCGTTAAAAGACTTTATCGCATCCAGATCATCCTGCTGCCCGGTGGAAAGACGGGTAGCTCTATCCGTTTTTTCTTCCTTCTCCTTTTGCCTACCAATTACGATCCAAATTTCTATCAAAAATATATATATATATATATATATATATATATAATTAAACAATAAGGTTTTTTTGCACAATATGAAAATGATATATATTATTCATTTTTTACGTCATTCGTATAAATACTCATGTATTGTGAATTATTTTATTTTATTTTTGTTAATTATCTTATTGTCATGTAACTATCCATCATCAGTGATGTGTCATGAGTATGACCAGCACTTGTGACTTGCATGGGGCCTGGAATGAGTAGGAATGAAAATGACCATCCCTATTTATTTCATTGAATATATATTTATATATATATATATATGAGGGACCACAAAGTTAATAATTATTCTAATAATTAATATTGAAATTTTATGTTTCAATTTTTGAATATTTCACTGCAACAAGTGAAGGCATCTACAACTAATTGATCGTGACTAACATCAGTCGATCGTGAACTCTCGACCGAATTGCCACCGACAGAATGTCGATCACAAATTAATCTTCAATAGATAGGAATTTTAGCAACCCATTTGACGAACTGCTTTCTGTAATCAATCGCAAATGCCCTTGCGGGACAATCTCGCCATGCAATAGTAATTGCGATGACGCGATCGATAATCAATGTCAAAATTTGCGGCTGATCATATCAATCTTGAATCGAGGGAACAATCAGTTTATTTAGCCTTGGCGAGACAATCACGCCAATAATATTTCCTGAAGAGTATTTTTTTACTAGCAACGTGGTCAACTATCAATGTCAAACTTTGCGATAGATTTGCGACTGATCAAATCGATTGCAAATTGTATCATTTTTCATGCTTTGCTAATGTGATATTTGTCTAAGAGTACATCCCCCATAGCATATAACCTGAATGTCAAGTATAGCTCGTAATAATCTATCTTATGAGGCATATGATGATTCATTTGCTGTCTGAGGTATTAATTTACCTACTAATATATCACTTGTTTCTATCCAAGATCCTAGTGACACTCATGGCCGAGAAGTGCTAGGAGTGATTGTCAAGTATTGTCCTAAGAAAAAGAAATCACTGAGGTAAAGTGCAGCTCCTGGTAGGCTTATAAGCGGATAAATAACAGTAAAAGGAGCACAAAAATGAATCATCTCACATCAAAAAGAGGATGAGATTTTAAGCTGTATAAGTAGATAACATGATCTCAAATGATCGAAGTGACTTTTGGGACAAAACCGCAAGGCTAATGATGGGAAACTCCATAGTTAAGCGTGCCTGACCGGAGTAGTACTTGAATGAATGATCTCCTGAAAAATATTCAAGTCACGTAGTTCTTTAATACTAATTCGAATAATATCTCTACATTTGAATCACAAAATGTTACATATACATGAAATCTCATTTGAAAATTACTACTACAAAAATAATTTTTCAGTAAAAATTGATGTGTCGAAATGCTCAATTGAGTCACTCAATATGAAAATCCTTCCATTTCCTAAAGTTAACTATTCCGTAGTCAATTTTGGATTGTCCGTATTTAGATATATTGAAAATATATATATAACATATAATCATTATTTTGCACATATTATTATTTTCAGTAGAAATTTTTGAACGTCTCTAACTCACAGATTACTTTGTATAGATTTCATTATTATTTGTATTATTGGACAGTCTAAAGTAAAACTTATCGATTAGGTGCACTTGAATAATGGAAAAATGTTGCCAAAATTTCTTTTAAATTAAATAAGTAAGATATAAAATAATCGTTATGATAGATTCAAGCTATAAATTTTCGAATGAGATAAGGCCTTCAACCATTAATTATTAGAATAACACATTGATTATTATTATTAAAATAATTGTACAACTCATAGTTGGTCATTCTCATTAGTGGATGTTATATAACAAAGGTACCAAAAGGCTCAGCTGTTAATTATGTGTATATCATGCCATTTCTTAGATTGAACTAGAATAAATATTACTCACTCCTTTTAATATATGAAATATTTTTGTTAGCGAAACGAATTTACAGCACGATATTATTAATAAATAGTCAATGTTAAGTAGCATATTAATTACTTTCATTTCAGTTTTACAAAATTATACAGATAATTAAAATATCATATAAATAGTGCAGTTGAATTTTGACGCACTATATTATATTAAATGATTTTTATTCCTCCTTATTAACTTTTGTAACATTTTCGTTGACTTTTATGCTATTTGTGCTTTTATTTTAATTAAATGCATGCTATGGTTTCGCCATATTTTGGTGAAATAGAATGTAGCCAGTCATATTTTGGTGAAATAGAATGTAACCAAAAACCCAAGTAATTAAGGAGCACAAAGGCTTTTAAAGGTGTAGCGAGATACATGTAAATCTTTACGAAAAGATTGTATATAATAGATAATTTATCTACGCTTATATTACATTGAATTTATTTATAAACTGTCAAACACCTAATAGTACCACGGCTATTCTCTTTTAATAGAGTTTTCAACGCAAAAATTTATCACTCGTATTTTCATGACACTTTCTTGTTTCACGATCTCATGACGTCATTCAAGTCATTAAAAACGATGAACAGTTTACTCAATTTTAATTTTGATTTTTTTTAAAAAGTTCTCACTAGCAGAGGAAAGCTGTTTTACGGCGGTTAAAAACCGCCTTCAAATATTAACACAACCACCGCGTATTCAAATGCCGTAATAGCTAACAGAGCTTTGACGACGGTTTGGACCGCCGTAAAAGAAACCTTTACACGGCGGTTTATATCGGTCAACCTTCCGCAGCGACCCTCAACAGAAACTTTAGTCATCTTGGGGGATTTTTTCAGGTCGACCTCAGGTATACAGGGCGGTTGACGCGTCCAACCGCCCTCTAAAGTACTGACCTTAGACGGCGGTTCAGTGAACCGCCGTCTAAAGTGCGTCGGAAACTTTTTGCAGCAGTTTCTCTCGTTAACCGTCTTTATTCATGTGCCGTAAAATGCATATATTGTACTAGTGTCTGCAGTACCTTTTGCCTAATTATTTTAATCTATCTTCTTTAATTTTTTTCTAATAGAAGTTTAACTTTAATGTGACGACCCTAACCGTCACACTAAAATTTTATCTAAGTTAGGGGAGAAGGAAGATTAATTCAACAGCGGAAGAAAACTAAATAGATCAAAAGTTACTACAAAAGTTCACAATACTATAACTTAGAATAGAAATTAAACATCCAACTAAAGCAAATGAAGTAAAACTACTATAGTCTCAACTGAACACATAAGCAGATAAGTCACTCTCTAAAAAAAATAAAATAATAAACTAATTGTTCTCTTGACTGGCATTCTCCCCATTCCCATGAATAAGTGCTCCAGTACCTGCCACGTTAGTGACAGAGTCTGTTAGAACAGACTCGTAGGTTGTACACTAACAAAGCCTTTAAATAAAAATATTAAACAATAATAATAATAATAATAACATGTTGACATGATATAATAAGAATAACAAATAATTAAACATGTATAACATAGATTTCAATTAAACATGTATGTAGGATAAAGAGATGGCATAACACAGTGTGAACAGTAAATATTAAACAAACATCACATAATATGCAAAGCAAGTACAACATCAGCATATAAACAGAAACGATAAAAATATAAGTAACGAGTAAATTTTTCTTTTCATTAATTTCACTTTTATCTTTTTGGGCCCGTGATTTCTCGTACTACGCCTCAGCTGCCTTTTACATCTTTGGGGATCGTCACCCCCCATGAATAGCCCTCCGTAGGCATATCCAATGGACGCCGTCGCGCCAAATATCATGTGAGGACCTCTAGTGGACACGTATCCACAGCAGACACGTATCTGCTTTGGGGATCGTCACCCCCCATGACAGTCGGAAACTGCCAATGGACGCGTGTCGCGCCAAATATCATATCATATGCTCGACTAAGGCAGGTGCGTAATCCCACAGAAATCACATTTAAATTTAATCTATTGTCGCATTAAAATTCTTATATTTTACTTTATTAAATTGGCAAGTCCATACACTTGCTCAAATATTAATTAATTTCATATAATCAGTTTGTGCACTTATTTACCCACGCAAGCCCGTACACTTGCCTTCTAGTGGGCGTCACATTCAATGAATAATTATCCAAAATTACAGCAAAATCTCAATCAACTTATATATCATCATTTTTAATCATGCTTATAAATAGAAAAAATTTCAAGTTTACATTTCATGTTCTGACAAAGAATCCATATGCAATAATAGGCATTAATCATGTAATCTAATAATTAATTATGTTTAATGTAGGAAATCACAAACGCATGGCATAAAATCTCTCATACAATATTTTTAACTATATCTTTTAAAAACTAATAATAAGGTGATACTCACGCAAATTATACATCTAATCCATCGATTTAACATACAAAATCAACCTTTTTTCTCAAAATAATTTTTATATTCAGATATTTAATTTAAAATAGCAAAGTTAGGATAAAACCTACCTCGAATTCACCATGATCTTAAGTTTTCTTGAGATTCGAAGAGAAAGGATCACTCCAAATTGCTAGGTCCGGTCCAAGGCGTAAGAAAACGTGTAGATCGAGAAGAAGATGAAGAAGAACCGTCAATTTTGAGGGAGATCCGGTCACTTTCTCTCTCCATCGCGTCACTTTCTCTCTCCTCTCTCTAGGCCGGCGACGGTTATGGGAGCGGAAGAGTTGAATCGGTGTTTTGGGTGAGAAATGCTATTTCTTTCTCTAAATAATAATCTGGGGAAATTAAGGAGGTAGTTATGGATATTTAATGAGTAATTAAATTCATTAGATTTGAATTTTAAATAATCTGATTTAATTAGATTAAATATTAATTTCAGCCATTTTGAATTTTGAATCGCATAACAAACATTTAATATATCATATATTTAATTTTAAATAATTAATTTCTCATGAATAAAATTAATTCCTCATAATAAATTTAATTAATCAAAAATCTAAATTTAAATTTACCGGAATGTTACATTTAATGTTCAGTATAAAAACTACCCAGATTTAGTATTCTGTTTTAAGTTGGTATATATATATATATACATACAATTTTCAGCATTAATGATTATTTATTTGTTAGTTTTAACGCTTTTTAATTAGAACTTTAAACCAAAAAAAAAAAGTTTTCGAGGATCAAAACTTTTCAGCTCGATCATCAGGCTTAGCTCCATGGATTAATTAATCTGAAATTGGAACTAATTAAAGTCAAACTTATGCATGAATGTCTCCTTTGAAAAAGAAAAAAATAAGAAAAATATTCTTAATTCGATCTTTATGCTTCATTTTTCTCCAAGGGAATTGGAGCCACGTAAACTTGCATGTAATAAACATAGAATAAGAGAATCATATCCATTATTGAAATAAATTAAGTTAAAGGTTTTACTCAAACACCACACATAAAGTAGCTAGGCCATATCCATGCATTAATTAGTGGATCAGTTACATTTAGGTTTCAAATATCCAATTCTATTCACTTAAGTACTCCACATATATATATATATCCAATTATATATTATGATTTCATCTAATTACTTGAATAAAACTCATCGCTCAAATACCTTTCATAATGCATGGTGTGGAATATGTACGTAAGATTAGCATACGTTATGCATATTTATGTGACGATATAGGTAAAGGCCAGGGGATGTGCGATGTGATGACACGTGATAGTTCATGAATAAATTTTACATTATATGTTATACGCATCTAATTAATACTAGCTTTTTTCTTCTAGCTTTCTTATATGAAATGACTTTGAAAACTTTAATATATGTCGGCTGTTCTCGGTTGCTATGAGAGAACACTATAGTTAATTTGTTATTATAGGAGAGTTGCAAATGATATTATTTAGGTATGTTACAAATATCTAAAATTCAAAACTTGGTCAAAATTTGCTTGGTCTTCGAATTGAACTAAAAATTAATTCAAAAATTTAAAATCGAATCGTAAGCTAAAGTTTTTCATCTAAAAATACTTTCGAGCTGATTTTGAGTTTGCCATAGCTAGCTTCTTTTGAATGTGATTCAAGTTTGTTCAAAATTATAAATATAATTATAAATAGTTTCGATATATATATATATATCTATGAAATATTTCCTTATGCAAGCTGGTATATATAATATTGGTTCACAGAGGAATAAATTAAGGATATTTAAAACTTATCTCCTTAATATTAGGAATTAAATTTTCTTCGATGCAAATTATGCTTATAAATTTTTAGTATAACAAACTCGCTCAAATCAAGACTCAAAATTGAATTGATCCATCTTGAATCATTTTAACTTATCTCAAGTCATGTTCAATTGCGATTTCATACCTATTCTCACTCAAAATTTTCGATTTTAATTAAGTTACCATGAGCTTGCTTAAAAATTTTGATTTTGAGTTAATTTCAGCTCGCTCGAAATCCAAAATCTGCCTAATTCATCCCTATATTTCTTATCCTCATGTGATTAAGTTTTTTTGCCAAAAATTTCAAGAAGTTTAACATCTCTAAAAATCTTCCATTTGCTACATTTTTTTATAGATATGTACCTGAAAGATTGAACTCAGAAAATATACTTGATAAATAAATGAAGTTCGAGAATTGAGATTAAGATGCAATTAAATTATGAAATGAAACTTTAAGTGTAATTTTCCCTTTAGTCAAAAGACTAGATGAATTCTAAAAGCATCGATCATGCATATATGCAGCTGTATTAAATTATTCTGGCAATTATGTTTTGGTTCAGGTGACAATTTGCATGGCATTAGAATCATATTCTATGATTATTGCATTTATATATGTTATTTTAATTATTATGTTCAAGGGGTGATTAAATTATTTTAAATTTTCCAATTTCATTGGCTCTGGACTTAGCAGTATATAACTAAATACTAATATATAAATGTTTACTCGCACACTCACACACTTAAATGTTGATTGAAGTAATGTTAGGATGACCCCAATTACAATTCAAACAGAGAGACCCCGTTTGTTTACTTGATTTAAAATTATTCTGGTTTAATTTTTAAACCAAGCATATTCACATCACACGTAAAATTTTAATATTAAAAATTACTTTATTTTTATATTTTCATACAATTATTAAATAATAACTAACTTATATCAATCCCTCAACATATCTCTACATAATAATTAATTTTATATCACAATCTTTCACACATCCCAACATCATAAACTTAACTTTTAACTGTCAACATCATTCCATAATTTTTAATAAAAATATTTTTATTCTAAATTTTAATTTTAAATCTTATGAAGGATAAATTTTATTAAACACGGAACTTAAAAAGTTAAAAGCCAGCCAGCCTGCAGCCAGCCCAAAGGATTAATGATCGAGCCGCTAATTGCAAGCAAATATTAATGATTAATTCCAGCTAATTAATTAATTAAACCAACAGATTCAATTCTCTTTAATAATGTAGTATAAGATATATATAAATGTAAATATATATATATATATATCATATAATATATATATTATATATATAGATATATTAACCTACATGCTAACGCACATTTATATTTATTTATGGCTTTGATCATCCGCATTCTTATTAATTACGCTATGTTACAAAATATTATAAAAATCTACAATATCATATGATTTAAATTTATTTCTATTATAATGCAGTAACATAATTTTTCAATAACTTAACTATAGTTGATTACAAAAAAATCTGGGCCGTTTATTCATATTATTTTTAAGGATATAAATATATTTGAGTAAAAAATTCTAAAATTTAATGTTTAGGTGGCGACAAAGGAATGAGACATCCACGATGTGAATTGATTTTAGGATAAATCAGTGCTTTATGTGCATGTAGAAGAGAAAAATATATATCATTAAGAGTAAAAAAATAATTTTAATGATTTACTAATAAAATATTTTTTTTTTCAAATAGATTTTGATTAAGTTTTAACTCAAGTGTGTTATATGTAAGACTTTTATAAATATTTTGATACTGTAATTAATTAAGATGGATGGATTAAAAGCTAAATAAAACAAATGTTTATGACATGAGTAATTATCTCATATATATATATATATTGGCAAAATATATTTTTATCCTTGGATTTTCAAATTCATTACCATTTGGTCCTTTTATTTTTAAAACACCTGTCCATCATTTCATTTTAAAAGCTATTCTGTGCATGTTAATTGATAGATCAAACACCACATTTTATCAGTACTATTTAAACAATTATTTAAAAGTCAACTCTCGTTTCATGAAAAAATAATTAAAAAAAGTTTAATGAGTTAATTTATTACGAATAGATATATTTGAACAATTTCTAATAGAAGAAAATACGGAGTGAGAAAGTAGATAATAATAATTATTATTATTAATAATTTTTTTTTTGAAGGTTCATGCTCTCTAAAAACTTCACTCAGAACCGTGTGACGTAGGTGTACAAATTAATTAAGAGTTTAGAATGCTGAGACAATTTAATAGCAGAGATCGATCACGCACTGCGGCAATGACGGATAAATAGAAAAGAATCTTTTATCCTTATCGGGGATCCAAATCTCGCCACAATTGATTCCTCTCTTGAAGGTTCTTCCTCGCGAGTGATTCATTCTCCGGATAACGCACTAAAATTCTTGGTGAGTTGGGTGATCCTCCTCAAAAAGTAGAGATAGAAAGGTGAAGGGATAATATATATCATCAGCCACCAGAGAGATTTGATCTTCAAGCTTATCCAATTCATGATCTTGAAACATTAATGGATGAAAAACGGTGTGGCCGGCTCGAATAATTATTATCGAGTAGTATATATTGATGGAGGAAGAGGAGAAAAAGTTTGATTAATAATTGCATTATTGCATGTGCAGTGGATCAGGCACTGACAACAGCAAGCTAGATAGATCATAGACGTACGTCTGTGCTGAAAAATAAAAAATAAAAAAATATATATATGAATTAATTAATTGTTTTTTTTTTATAGTAAAATTAATTAGTTTTTTTTGGGTGCATGAAGATTAAGTGGCCATTGACATTCAATTGAAAATTAATGCAAACAAAAGCAATGGAGTATTTAATTAATTACCTATGGAACTCATAGAATTAACAATTAATTAGCAAATTACTAATAGGAAGCAAACATCACATATATTTGTGAGCTTCGTTTCAAATTAGATTGTGTCCTCAGCAACAACGAGTTTCTGATCAAAGAAAATTATGATAATTTATGATCACTGGAGAGGGCAGAGAGTCTCAAAGGGAAGAGAATCATTAATATAAGGTACTGCAACTCTTGGTAAACTTCTGTCCTAGTGAGAAAAATGCAAGGATGAATATTGTTGGGGTGTCGACCTCTTGTAATATAATTTAGTGAGCGCGCATGCCGTGACTAGCTTGTGGCCAAAAAGAGTAAAGAAGTGATTGCTTGGTGATACTTTTTTAGAAAAAAATCACTTATGAAAAGACTTAGAGAGGAGATATTGATGAATTATCACACGTACATAAAAATATAAAAGAGAGTTCGAGGATTATATATATATATATGTATGTATATATACGAGTCTGTGACTTTAAAATATTAACGTATCTTTTGAAGGATAAAATCATGAGGTAACAACTAATTAAAGCTAATAATATCTTAACAGTTGTGAAGTGATTCGTGAAATATAAATCTCATACAAGATATACAAGTGTAGTATACCATGTGTGTTCCTTTTATAATAGTCTACGTACCGATATTCTATAATTTAGGATTTTCACCCTAATTTTTATTTGGTTTGAGCGTTAAAACTTTTTAAATAATTCTAAAAATTCTTTTATTAATATTTTATATGTATGTATATATATGAGACTGTGACTTTAAAATATTAACATGCCTTTTGAAGGATAAAATCATGAGATAAAGCTAATTATTTTTTTTTTGAACAAATATCAACTTTATTTTACATCTAACATAATTCATAATAATCATAAATAATTTTACACAAAGTACTACTGTCAATAACACAAAGTTTATGGTTTAGGATAGGATTAATTGTTTAGAGTTTAGGATTAAGAGTTTAAGATTTATAAATATAACTTCAATACGACAGAGATGTTGCCTATTATGACTACTGGGAATAAACAATGGATAAAATTGTGCAGATATATTACAACAATAACAACGATAACAACCAAACTTTTATCCCACTAGGTAAGGTTGGCTATATGAATCTCTTAAAAGAAGTTAAAATACTTTAAAAATATATTTCAACTAGATAAAATATAAAAATAAATTCGTCACTATCTTTATCATGATCAGACCACAATAGAGAATCCGCACACAACTCCCTACACCTTCAAAACAAATTCTAATGAAAATTTACTATATGTTTTAACGCATAAAAAAGAATGATAACTTTGTCATAACTTCACTTCTTTTTAATAGTAAAGGCTTTTTTTACTATTATTTAAATTAGTAGTAGCATTTTTTTTTCAAATATAAGTGTTAAGTCAAGAACAATAACACATTAATAAAAACTGATTTGTTCACGTTATTTGAAGAAATTTAATCTATTAATACAGTAATAGAATAGCATATATATACATGAGGAAAATGAAATACTGAAAGCCATAATAGTAATTACTTTTTATTAAACCTCAATATAGATTCAGAAAATAATATATATATATATATATATATATTAACATATATAAATGCCAAACTTAATTTTATTTACATAATTAAATATATTAGTATCTTTGAATAAATAAATAATTTTACGTTAACTACAGTTTTCTCTCTAATTACAGAATAATAATTTATTTTCATGTAAATCCAAAATGTCTATTAATTAAAGAAGGGGATCTCGTTTTTTGGTTGGAAGAGAACGGCAACTTTAATCCAATTGTTTGCCCTGTTTGGCATGAGGATCAAATCAGGACCATAGTGATACTAATTTAAAAAATAATAATAATAATAATAAATAAAATTTTTTAATCATTCTATACAAATTTTAATATAAAAAAATATTATTTTACTTCATATACTCAATAATTTTTAATAAAAATATATACTTTATTTCACATCCTAGACTAAAATATTCGAATCGAGTATTTTGGTCTAGCATGTAAAATAAAATTATTTTTTTATTGAAAATTATTGAGTATGTGAAGTAAAATAATGTTCTTTTTATATTAGAATTTGTGTAGAATGATTAAAAATTTTTATTTATTATTATTTTTATTTTTTATTTTTAAATTAATATTATTTTGGTCCTGATTAGTCCTCACGCCAAATAGGGCCTTAATAAACATGAATAAATGACAATTTTATATTTATATGTTACATATTATAAAATTATTTAATTAATTGATCATTTAATTACTAATAAAATAAATAACTTGTAGAAAATCATATAAAATAATTATAAAATCAATATTAGATATTTCTAACGTAACCATACCCAAGGCATTTGATCATCATGGTATAATAAATTATAACTCATTAATTTGTGCAAATACATTACATGCAATGCAATTAAATTAATATAGAGATTCAGAGTTGCAATAAAAGCACAAAAACGCATAGTTTTTTTTTGTCGTAATTTAATAAAAAAAAGTGATGTAATTTCAACAAAATGGAAACACTGAACCATAAAGGTGTCATCTTCATTCTTTTATTTTAGATATTTATTTCATAAATAGAACAATTTTTTTTTTTGATTCTATAAATTGAACAAATTATCAGTTCGAAACTAATGTCTCCAGGAAATTTTTAATTTCAATCACTGTAAACTTAAAAGTATGTGCATTTTAACTGATAAATTTTATTATTTATATAAATTTAAAATTCAATTTAAAAAATACTTAAGTCAAGGATATTTATGAAATAAATGAGATAAAATTTATCTCATTCTATCAATTTTAATTAATTTGAAATCTAGCCTAACAGAATAGTAATATTAAGATTATAATAAATATTTATATCTTATTTGATATTTGATAAATATTTATGTATTAATGAAAATTATGTAACAAGATATAATATAAATAGAGTTCTCTAATGTTTTAATATTTATGTTAATAAGAGCTGGCAGCCTGGCACGGAATTTTGAGTTCGACACGTGGTGTCTGCTCCTCGTGCATATCTTCACGCAAAGTTTTTTTCTTTATAGTTAAATAGGATTTGCAAATTTATTAAACAAAAGGATTTGCAAATAAAATAGCCAATTTTTTTTAATAAACTATTTAAAATTTTGAAAACTCATTTTATAAAAAAAATACATTCGGATCTATAAATTTAAAATATAATATTACGTAAATTTAAATTTTTTTTTCATTTTCAATCCCCCCTCTCTCCCTCCTGAGAAATTATTATCTCTATCTGGATGGAGCACTATCTGAATGCCAATCAGAGGTCGCCACGTGTGCTCAGACTTACCTGTATTGCACATGTGGCGGCCTCTGATTGGAATCTGAATGGTGTTCCATCCGGATGTAATAATTTCTCCTTTCTCCCTGCCTCCTGCCCGTGCAGTCGCGGGATGGGCCCCTAACTCCTTCTAGGCAGCTATGCAGAGTGCAGCCGCATAGGAAAAGAGAGTAAAAAAGGGCGAGCATAGAGAGGGGGTTGGCTTAAGGCTCCCTCCCCTCTTTGCCAGATTTTCCAAAGGAAAAAAGAGAAATAAAAAATTATTAATAATCTTTTTTAAAAGTATTAAAATTTATATCGAAAGTCAAAAATTGAGATGTAATTTATCTAAATTTTATATTTGTGTGATATTACATTTTAAGGTATCATTTGGTTCAAGATTTTATTTTATAAAAGAAAATATTTAATTTTTAAGTTTAGTAACATAATTATTTTAATATTAAAAAGTGTAAAAGATGTGAAATAATATTAATTTTAATATTTATATCTGTGTTGAATGTGAAATAAAAAAATATTTAATATTGTTTTATAGCTGTGTAAAATTTTCAAGCTATGTTAGATGAACCCAATTTTGTATTGCTCACCCAAATCAAAACTATATTAATTGCTTTAATTCCGATACATGTAACACTTGAACTCGATTTTTTTATTTCATTGATAGTCGAAAGAAAGGAAATTATAATAGGATGTTCTGACATGTTTTCTTGATTTCATTGTTACAATAATACTGTCATTTATAAAATAAAATAAATGATTTTATAGGTATCGACATTTCAAAAAGGATAGAGATTGCAATATTTTTAATGGGTTGACAATGCGCATCGATCTTACACTTATTGATATTTATGTCGATTTTGAAGTGAGAAAATATTTAAATTATTTTAATTGAGAGGTGATATGAGTATTATGTTTTGGCAAGAAGAAGGTTAATCACAAGTTTCTTGTGAACAAGAATATTGGTGTGCTCTTCCCGAGAAATATTTAAAGTTTTTATTATGTTTTTTACTAAAAGATGACCGTTATGTTTGTGATAATACCGTATAATTGCATATTGGAATTTGTTTTTTATAAGTGTTCAGAATCTAGGTGTCCTTCGGAGGTTATGCAAGAATGCTATTCCTACTATGGAATGGATGTACTGAAAAGGCTCGGTGGAGTCAAACCTTGGTCCATTGGAATATGGAGTAGGGGCGAGCATCAATCATTTGGCCAGCGACTATAGACTTTACAGTGATGTAAGAAGCACTCTTTAATGAAATAATGTTTTGTTTCTACTAACTAACTTTTTTCTTGCAAAAAAAAAGAAAAGAAATGATAACTAAGTAATTAGTTATAATAAAGGAATGATCAGCATCAAATTGAAGTTGCAACTCTTTATTATTGCTGGTATGCTTATAACACCGAGGTACATAGGGGATTAGTCTTTTCAGCCATAACTATTGTAACCATAGTACTGAACAATATAATCAATGCTTTGAATTATTTTGAAAGTTACTCTATACCTTACATCCCTACTGGTATGGGTTCCTCCACCATCCAGGTGATTCAAAGTTAACTTTGTTGGCTCGGTACAAGTGGAGGCTTTGCTAATACAGGCTTCATCATCAGGGACCACACAGTCACATTTATCAAAGATGGTATGCGACTCATTACATACGTTGTACCTACCGTAGAGAAGTGGGCAGTGCTTAATGGGCTATACTTACCGATTTTGAGCGAGTTGAAGGCAATTCGAATCAAAATTTCTAGTTCGGCTTGGCTCAAAATCTGTCCGAAATCGAAATAGGATATAATTTGAGCCGGCTCGAATTGTGATTCGAATTGACTCGTAATTGTAAAAAAATATAAAAATATTATTTGTTCAAGAGAATTTGATCCCTAAACTTTGGGAAAAATAAATCTTAAATCTCCATCACTTTACCACTAAACTACTAACTAAATTATATATAATGACAATTTATTTACATATCAATATTATTTATGTTATACACGTAATTTCGAGCCAAATCAAATCATGTTTCGAGCGACCTAGGGTCAATTTAAAATTGGCTTGAAATGAACCTCGTGCCAAAGTCCTAATCTCATTAGTCGATTCAAAATTTTCGAACTGATTTTGAGTCAATTCCGAGCTGAGTTTCGAGTTTCCAATATTTTTGACACCCCCATTCTGTAATCGGAGTCGACCTTCTCTTCTCCTCTAATCCTGACGTAGTCTCCCCATCTCGTAGACCTCTACAGTCATTCAGCAACATTTGATTCTTGGGAGCGAGAATGGTGCCGTCGGAGCTGGGTGGCAGCATATCCCGCGTTGCAGAAGATTATCAACGCGACTGTCATCGACGAGAAGGTCCTGGGAATTTGTCTTAACAAGCGCGGATTAATGCTGATGTTAATTTCGATATGGTCCGCGACATGATGGCCAACATCAAGCGCCTCGTCGCCGTCCGAAATAAGCGCCGCGCTATTCAGTTGGTAACACCATATTTGCTCGAATTCCTTCCTTCAGCTAATTGTATTCACCCTTTTACGCGTAGTGTCTGCTACATGATTATGTGATTTAGTTTGCTGTTTCATGAACAAAGATGGTATTCTAGTCATTACTATGCCGTTTTGAGCACTATTTGGAGCTCATTTTTTTTCTCGTCTGATTGGAAAATCTGGATTGCTTACTATAGACTGGTTGTTTGCTTGTTTTGGTATTGGATTCAATGGTTTAAGCTTATAGATATAAGGATAGGGTACTGGGATTGTCGTAGTGAATTAAACCTAAATTTTCCCCTTTCCTCTTTCTTGTTTTATGCAGGATTGTGTTGAGTGAGGTTTTACCTGTCCCGGACCAAATTGCTTCCAGTGCCATGAAACCTAATTTATATTTACTCGGCTATTTCTTGAGTTCCAACTATATTTCATATATATTATATTTGTTGTTGTGATTATTATTTTTTGTATAGGCCACCTTGTTTATCTTATAACAGAACCATCATCGCCCCATCCTGATGAAGGCTCAAGCCCAGATTTTCGTTTAGCCTTCGGTGATATCTTGCAAAATGCAGTGAGATGAGCATCACATGCTGCCTGATACATTCATAAGTTTAAATAATATCATAGAATTGTATTTTATGCAGAAAGGATCAACACTAAAAGGATATCCTTTTTTTAAAGAGCATTTAGAAAATTACATATAGATGCAAGAAAGATTATCTTATTTTTATTCAACCTGAAAGACTTATGACATGGTAACAAAAGAGGATCTTTGGTTGTCATTGAAACCATTTAGTGCATATAAAGTCAAGATTGTTGGTTAAAGTTTGATGGAGTTTTATATTATGATTAGACTACTCCAAGTTTCTATTCTGAATTTTTTTTTTTAATTTACTTTGGTGATAGACAAGTTGACAAACCTATTCAAGGTGATAATTGGTGGTGCATGTTTTGGTGATGCTATAATCCTAATTAATCATGCTTGTGATAGAGTTAGTTAGAAGTTAGAATTTTGGAAGAGCAATTTAGTAGTAAAGAGATAAAACTAGCAATGTTTTTATATTAGATAGAACAATAGTTCCAACATGTGAATATTTCATGTATCTCGAGTTTATTATCCATAGCATTGTAGGTGAAGCAACACGCAAAGAAAACAAAAAACTAAGACTTTACTGGGTATTATTGTTTATCCTAATAACCACTAAATCTGAAATATTGAAAGTTTAACTATTCTTATGATTTAGTGATAAAATCTAAATTTATCATTTGAAATACAATGATTAAATGTCTATAATAAACTTAATTTGCATATTTAACTACTTTATTTATTATATAATTATTTTCAAGAAATTCTTTATCTTAATTGTAACAACTTGCATTAAGTTTGCTGAATATATTTATTTAATATGTAATAAACAATATAGAAAATCAAAAAGCTGTGTTATGCAATAAACTAATATAAAATATAAATATGAATGTATACTTAAACTTTCTAAGTGTGTGGGTAGTAGATCCAAGTGTTGACTGACGTTGCACGTCATACGTGTCATAAGATCCTTCACAAATAACTAGTGAACCGAACAACACCAGCTAGAAATTAGGCTAGCAAACCACTCAGTCTGACATTCTCCTTACAAATACCTATATTTGCTCGATGTAAGTTTGCTTTTAAGAAGCACGAACATAAAAGGGGGGATACAGGACACGACACGATGTGACACGATGATTTTTTAAAACATAAGACACGGACATGACATGACACATCAAATACGATAATAATAAAATTAACAATTCATACTTAAAAAAATACTTAATATATATGATAAATTTAAATTTTTAAGTATAAATAATTTATGAATAGCACAGAAGTCTCATAAGATTAAGATAAGAACTTTAGATGTTGTCCACATTAAAGAAATTTGAGATGTAAATCTAGAGTTCACTTTACAAAGTCAGTAAGAGAATAAGAGAAAATATAATTTAGGTGAAGTTAGGTTCCAAACTTTTGGTGATTGATTTATTTTTGTAAGGCTCGAGGGCAGTAAGAGAGGAAAAAATTTAATTTAGTTTGATTAACTTAGACATTTTAGTTATATTAAGTAAAAATTTAATAATAATCAAATATAAGTTTTTTACTTTATTAGATAAAATTTTAATAATATTAAGTTATAGGTTTTTAGTTTTATTTGATTGCTGATACTTTATTTAATAAAAGAGATAATCATATTATCACTTATAAGAATGAGCCTTTAAAATACTAATTGATTATTTTCTTATAAGAAAACATGATCGCTTGGATTATGAAGATTATAAGATCCTTTTAAGTGAATGCTTGACCCCCTCTATAGTGATTAATAGTTTTAGATTTTAAGATAAAGAGCTGAAGAACGAATATTAAGTTGAAACAGTTCCTTCAGACTTGATAATAGAATTTAAAGAATGAGAATAAAAATATCTTTAAGAAGAGGATCTTAGAACATGAGCAGCTGAATATTGAAAGAGAAGCTGATCTTATATGGTTAAGAGTTTTTAATTACATTCATAAAATTACAAAAAATATGTTGGGAGAATCTTAAGAAAAAGCTCTAGATAATAAAGATGCTTGGTGGTCGGAAAAAGAAATACAAGAAAAAATTTAAAAAAATTACTAAAGAAGGAGAAAGACGCATATACAAGCTTGCTAAAGTAAGAAATAAGAAAACTAAATACCTGACTGGAGTAAAATGCATTAAAAATGAGGATCAAAAATACTTTTTAAGGACGAAGATATTCAACATAAATAGATGAACTACTTTAAAAAGCTTTTCAATGATGATTGTGATAACACGATTGATTTTTCTGATTTTAGCATTGAAAAAGAAGACAAAAATTTCTCTTACATTTAGGGTGTAAGTAAATTTGAAGTTGGAGAGGCTTTAAAGAAGGTGAAGTGTAGAAAAGCAGTAGAATTAGATGAAATTCTAATAAATATTTGAAAATATATAGGAGATGATAGAGTTTTTTGGCTCTAGGTTTTAAAAATTTGGACTAGTTTGTATTCTTTCTCTAACCTTAGAGGCTTCGATGCAATTTACCCTTTATATAAATACGACATGTGCTTGCATATTCTATTGCTATTATGTTTCTGTTTGCTCCATATTACATGTTACATGCTTGGTTCATAGTTTTAGGTTTTGCTACAAAATTCATAGCATTTTATAGTTGACTCAAAATTGATAATCCCTAATGCTGTAAAATTTCAAACTTAAGTTGAGGTCAACTCACTTGATCGTTGTTCCTTTTTGACACAAGTCATGTATGGCACCAAGTTTCTTTTTTTTCAAAAGCTAGGAAAAAATGAAAACTAGAGCAGGGACCATTATATTCTTAACTTGTATGTGTTTTTGGTGAAAGGACTTCAATGGTCAGTCACCTATTAGCTGTTTATCTAAACCTTGACTAAATCACTTGGGTTTTGAAATTTATAATGCTTACAGCTATGTAGTATCTTTATGTCACAATCTAGTGAAGCCTAGTAGGAAACGTTAGTCAGTACATGGGCCCAATTAGTCTCAAACATGGCCATTTATCTTCTTGGGGTTGTTTGATTTCAATGGATCCTTCTATTTTTTCTTATTCTTTATTTTTTTCACATTGAAAATTAGTAAGGCTAGCTATGAAAATTAAAGAGTGGTTGGTATTACCTCACTGAATAGCAATTCTTGTTGATTGGATGCAGCGATGAAAAGTCAAAAACTTGAAAACCATAAATACTGTATCTGAATCTATTGCTTTCCCAAGATAGGACTTGAAGTGCATTTAACCTTTTGATTGCCTGGTCCTTCAATGAAAATTTATGGATAAAGATATGCCTCATCTTAGATTGAGGGATAATTGTGCAATGTGCATTCTCTCCTATCATCCACTTTGATAATCATTTGGACAAGGGGCTCTTGCGACCTAAATCCTACCTTTCATTTGCTTGTGATTATCAGTTGAATTGAGAGTGGACTAGGTAAAAGGAAACGAGGTTCAACTTGTTGTATACTTGTATTTGGACAATAGTTGTGTTTAGTGTTAACCAGTGAGCTTTGCAAGATGTTGGATTCTGGAAAACCTTCCTTCAAACCTGAGAAAGGGAAAACAACCATTGTCATGTTTGTAAGTTTGCAAGATAAATTTCATTGGTCAATTTTCATTTATGCATGCTCTTATTTATCGTTATGATGTCCTTTTTTGTTGTTTATTTTCACTATACTTATTTATCCTTTTAGACAAGTCATTGGTAATGCAAGTTAAATGCAATGCATGCCTTATGTTCCTAAATACTTAAAAAAAAAGGATTCAGAATTAACTTCACGCCTAAGTGATGCAACGCATGGTCAGATACGTTGATGCCATAGATATAATCTACAATCTTATACCTAAATTATATTTACTTTGAGTCTTTGGTGGGGACATAGATCAGCATCGAATTGGATGGCTAGGATGACGTTATGTTCTGAATCAAAATTCAAATTCAAATTAATTAGAGCTAATAGAGATTTTCATATTAGCTTTATTTAGATTTGATTTGATTCAGAGCATATTTAGAAGATTTGAAGACGCTCCATATTTGGAGCTGATTTTATTTTATTGTAATAGATTTAGTTTCATATTTGCTTTTATTTATTTGGTATTTTATTTTCTACATTTAATATTGTATTTTTAAATTTCTACATGGGATCTCTCTATATAAAGAGGTCGCCTTGCATTGTAAAAGTGGAGCCTTTTGATGAATGAAATTATGTTTGAGTTTTCTCAGAGCCTAGACTCGGGTTAAGGGGTTGATATTCCGGTGAAGGAAAAGGTAGGGTTAGCCTTTGGTGAGAATCCTCAAATTGGCCTAGTTATCCACTTTTCAAAAAAAAAAAAAATCTTTTCCTTCCGTCAGCTCAACCAAAATTCAAGTCCCTTGATGTAATTTTCCCCCCTAAAATTCATCTCTGTTTTCTCTGCCGGCTCGGGAACCTGCGATCACCCGCCCGCTGCTTCGCCCACGTCGCTCGCATCTCCGCCCTCCAGCCGGCCCGCCGAGTATCGGCGAGCGTCGGCGACTCCGTCGCTCCTCCGGTCGCCCCACTCCTCCGCCGGCTATGCCCCTCGTCGCACTCCCGCCTGCGCGTCGCTTGAGCCCCGTCAGTTCGCCCGCCTGAGCCTCTTGCGCTCCCGCCCGCGCATCGCTCGCGCGCCCGCCTGCGCCCGCCCGCCTGTGCTCGCGCCTACACGCTGTTTGCGCGTTGTCCGCGCGTCGCTCTTGATCAAATCAGTTAAACATCGTCAGTGACTCTTCTCCAATTCAAATCGCTAGTAAATTCTTTCCCGAACCCCACTATGCTGAGTATTTGATTTCAACACAAATTATTTGCTTGACTTGGATTATTCATTTGGCTCTAATTGTGTGATCCGATATTTTTTGTGTGTCAATTACTGTTGAATTTAACTGTGAGACGTCTGTCCTAAATTCCTGAACCTCGGATCTGATTTATTGAATTTAAATTGGCGACCTAATCTAAGTTGATAAATTCTTATTTATCATACGATCCAGTTTAATTTTAATTTTAAAATATCTTAATTTACGAGATTCAAAATCTTATTTATCATATAATTTATCTAGAATTTTTTTTTTCTTAATTAAAATGATTTGCTAATCGATTTTGCTGAATATAAATATAAATTATCATTGACATCTTTTTCCGTCCCGCATCAGTCTTGTATATAGTTATATTTTATTTTCGCATTTTATTCCTATCACTTAGAATTGTTTAATTGTGGGAATGCCCACTGTGAGTCCTATATATATATATATGTTATTTTTAATTCAAGTCAGTTTGAGTTGAAAAGGTTCAATTGGAATCAAATTAGATTCGATTTGAGTCCAATTTGAATTATTTATAGGTTAGTTAAGCTTATTTGTGAAAGACAAGAACCTACTTATAAAAGAGATGAAAGTACCGGGTTATAATTATAATTGTCCCTCTCATCCCCTTAAATGTGATTTCATCTCTGATCGGCAATCAATGCCCCCTTCTATTGCGGCTCGCTCAGTCTTGATCCACATCTTCAACTTTATCGGGTTTGGCGGTTGTCGCCGACCACGCGCCCTACGCAAGCAACCGCCAATTACAATCTTCTTTCCCAACTGCCGGTCACGCGTCTTGCGCCGACTATGCGAACCGTCGTTTCTCTTCGGCTTTCTACTTCCTCTATAAATGGAAGAGCGCTGCAACTCAGGAAGAGAGGATGATTGGGTGATTTTTTGAGCTGTGAGAAGAAGTTGTCTTCCACCTTGACAAATCCAGGAAAGTGGCCACGAATTCGATGCCGATTTGACACAGAGGGTGTTCGGATCGTCTCGACTCGGGGGAGCGGGAGCTGTGGCTACCATATTAAAGGCTTGAGGTCTTCTTGTCTATTTTGTTTCGTTGTTTTCCTGCATTGTTTTCCTTCCACAGTTTCTCTGTTTTCTGTGATTACTTTGAGCTTTTAGGTTGTGGTTGTTTTCTTTCATCTTAGTGGAATGAATGGTGTTTCAAATTTTATGATGTTGCTCTGAATTTTCTCTGCTTTTGGAATCCATAGGAATTTCCTTGTTAGCATCAATAACATACTTTCTTCCTTAAAAATTTTTTTTCAGTAGATTGATTTTGGTTTCAGGTTTTATATTGTTTCTGGCATGATATAAAACTTGAAACCAAATGCTTTCTGAATTTAAGTCATCTCAATTATTTTAGTCATCTCAATTATTTCATGACATTTTTGTAAATTGAAAAATTTTTATAGTTAATATAATTTAAGAAACTTAGTCTGATCTCCTCTTCATTTGCGTTTAGTTTTTTTAAAAAGAAAAGAAAAGAAATTTAGGCGCTAACTTAGTATTGGTAGTGTTAGGATCGTCTTAAATTGATCCCCATGCTGCATCACTAAGCCGACTTCAGAAGTTGAATTATATTTTCTACTTTCTAGTGCAACATAAATTTTACCAAATCAGCAACATTTGCATTGTAGGAATCCAACCTTGAGGTTGGGCTTTTATTTCACAGAGCTTTGTGAATTTGAATTTCATTCGTGTTGAGAACTTGAGGTATCTAACTTCATTGCTAATCCTTTCGTCAAGTTTTTTGTTATGTTTTTTTAATTGTCAGAAATACCCATCTCCAATCGCACTTCCCCCTCTTCATGGTTCCATTACTGAAGTTGATCCTTTGTGGCAGCAACCAGAGTACTTTCCTTTCTCTTTCTTCTCCCTCTATTCTCCTATTCTTCTATCTACCTATATCTCCTAACCCAATGGCCTCCCCACTGTGCACCCACCGTCCTCCCCATCGCCAACTTTGAGTACTTACTTCATTGTGATCAATACTGGCCTCCTCTCCCCTTTTGGTTCATCGTCTTCCTCCTATAGCCTTTCTCCTCTTCAATTGGCAGTAGCTATAAAGCACGGACATGACACAGGGACACGGGACACGACACGACACGGCGACACGACGATTTTCTAAAATATAGGACACGGACACTGCATGATACGTCAAATATAATTATAAATTTAAAAATTTATACTTAAATATATATATATATATATATATAATATAATACAAACTTAAATTTTTAAGTATAAATAACTTGTAAATATTACTGAAGTCTTATAAAATTAAGATGAGAACTCGAGAACAAACACCGTCGCATTAAAAATATTTGAGATATAAATTTAGAGTTCACTTTGAATAAGAGAAAATACAATTTTGCTTATTAGGACAATCACAGTGAGCACAATAATAAGAGAAACTAAGAGCTCTCGGTGTTGATGAAAAAAAAAATAAAGGTGAAGCCGAAGTTCTAAACTTTTTGTGATTGGTTCATTTTCGTAAGGCTTAAGAGCAACAAAAGAGAAATAAATTTGATTTAACTTGGTTAACTTAAAATTTTGACTTATATTAGGTAAAATTTTAACTTATATTAGATAAAATTTTAACAATAATAATGATAGATTTTAGTTTTATTAAATAAAATTTTAACGATAATAAAAAAATAAGATAGATATATCCATAAATTTTATTAAAAATATATAATATTAATAAATAAATTTAACATTAATATTAAATATATCCAATTCTATTTTATGTATTCTAGAAGTGTCCTGTATCTCAGAAGTGTTCTAACGTGTCCCAAAGTGTCCTCGCATGTCCAAGAAATGTCCTTAAAGTTTTTTAATATTATTTAATTAGGACACGCCACGTGGCGTGTCTGATACAGTGTCCTCGCGTGTCCCCGAGTGTCCATGTGTCTGACACGGACACGACGTGGTTTTTGAAGTGTCCATGCTTCATAGGGCAGTAGCTATTGGGGCGATGGGTGACAACAACAAAATTGGTGACGAGAGAAAGAGACCCGCTAGTTGCGATACCCCTCTCTTCATGCCAACAATCCTTTTGATGTAGAAAAGTAGTCTAGAGGGTTTCCTAAACGCCGACTCTAACAACTAAACCTTTGGGTAATGCATGAATTTAAGATGCATTGCCATAGAGCTTCACGAAGAGATTGCATTCAAGAAACACACTCCAAATTATTTAGGTCTTGACTATAAGGCTAGCATAGAATGTCCATAACAATTTAAAGGCAATCAAGCTTTCTTCAAGCACGTTCACAAGAAATTCCAAGAGCATAAAATTATCTAAATACTAGCATATAAACTATGCAAGTGCATATGAGATTAACCAATTAGGCATCAATATTTCATTCATGTAAATCTATCTCAAGACAATCCAAATCATTAATAAAGAGAGTGCTTCGAGTAAACTAATTAGGCTAAATATTATGGGTTTAGTTCATGGAAGCAAGAGAATAAACAAGCAAGATATTATAAGAGAGAAATTCATTGTAAAAGAGAAAAACCTACAGACAAAGTTGAAGACAACAAGGAGATACCATGGGAGCAAGGAGGCCAATGATCCATCACGAACTAGTCGACCAACTTGGCAAAGAGGGGCAATCTGTGTCACGCCAATTATTGAGATCGAAGTCGCAATGATTTGGGCGCCTCAGGTGGCTGCAATGACCACAAATGGCTATTGGTGGCAGCGATGTCACCTAAGGCGTCAGGGAAGGAGTCGCTAAGTCCTTTAGGCTGGAGAACCGGTGGCGGTAGACACAGGCGGTCACGGTGATGGCGACGACATCGGAGCAACTAGATAGTGGTAGTAGGCAGAGCGGCAGCCTCACGGGGGGGAGGTGCTCTCCTTGCTCTAACTCAATTAGGGCAAATTCTTTGGCTTGTTTTTTAAAACATAGTAGAATATACTATTTATAGCTTCCCTTTAATCTTATCCCTTAATCCTTAACTAAAATCCAAGCTCTAGGTTTTGGTGATTTCATTTAGACCCTCCAAGTGGTCATTAAAAGATCCAATGGTGAGAATAAAAGGAAAATTGGGCTAACCATCATGAGTAAAAGGTAGGTTGGGCCTAGCTTAGTCCAAAAACTCTCATGGTCCCTAATTAACTACTTTGTTCTCCCAAGCCCATAAAAACAAAGAATGTAGCAAGTCTCCACCCATATGATATAGAAGGTGATAATAATGATAATAATAACAATAATGATAATAATAATAATAATAATAATAATAATAATATGGTAAATAAATGAAGCATAGGTAGAACAATAGAGATCACTATTCTCCCACAACGGGTGTAATATCATTAACGTGGTGTTGAACCACATTGATTTTGATGATTACAATTACAAATCTTAAATTTAAGGCCATGCACGATGTTTGAGAAGCCGTACATGAGGTTTCATAGGTTCGAAAGGTCATTCACGATGAACTGTTCCAAAAGTTCTATGCACGATGTTTGAGAACCATACACTTGGTTTCGGAGGTTCGAAAGGTCATTCACGATGAACTGTTCTGAAAGTTCTGTGCATGATGTTTGAGAACCGTACACGAGATTTCGTAGGTTCGATAGGTCATGCATGATGAATTGTTCCGAAAGTTGTGCATGGTGTTTGAGAAGCTGTATATGAGATTTGAAGGTTCGGAAGATCGTGTACGATGTTTCAAGGTTTGCACAATCGTGTATTGTGCAGCAATAATGGATCGTGCACGATGGTTGAAAGCTCGTATACGATGTTCTTTGAAGCGTCGTATACGATGTTGTTCTTTGAAAGCACGTATACAATGTTGTTCTTTGAAAGCGCGTATACGATGTTATTCTTTGAAGGGTCATATACGATATTTGATGATGATTGCAATTTCTTGTTTAGTATTGATCCTCTTTTAATCATGTTCTTATAGGCTAATCGTCTTCTAGAAGATGGACATTCTCAAGTCCAAGTGAAGCAGAGATCACAATTCATTTTTTTCTTCATAGGACTTGATGTAAATGCGTTAGCTTTTCCTTCTTCATGAAATGTTCACAAAGCTCTTTGTCTCCTCTTTTTCTAAAAAAAAGAAAAATGAGTTGGCATCCACCAACCTTTGTCCTTTGGCTTAGATTTTTGTACTATATGCTGAGACAAAGTGGTTCTTTCTTAACACATTTTAAGGGCAAAATAATCCTACTTGACAACCTTTCATTTGTCCCTATGCAGAGTAAGACCACTTAAGTGTTTTTATATTTTTTTCTCTCACCAATCTTGTGTGCTTTTGGCTGCCACAATTCCTGCAACTTGTTTGTAGAAAATCTGAAACTTTTCCACTATTTTCTGACCGAGAAATGACCAAAACACTCATCACTTGCCTTCCTCTCATTTGTCTTTGGGTAGGACATGAATACATGACATTCTCTCACTATCAAGTGCATATTTTCACTCAGCTGAATATATATTTCTGCTGTCTAAACTGCAGAATAGTAAGACAATTGACTTGCAAAATTCTTTAAGTATTTTCCAAGTTCTCTTAAGCTCTAAGTGTTCCTCCACTTCTTCCTCAGCAAAAACAACATTTTCTCTTGAAGAGGTGAATATTTGGAGAAGTCTTTGGCTAGTAATCAAGTAAAACGTGAAACTGCTCTCTTCTATTTTGCTGGCAAATAATTTCAGGTTTTCTGTTTCTGTTTCCTGCAGCTTATATCTTCTAAAATCAGTAAGTTTTGTTTTGGTAAAGGCTATTTTTCTTGAGGTGTGCTTGCTATTACTTGAGAATATCTTTACTTGAGCATTTTAAGTTTTTGTAAACGATTTTTTCTCTTCAAGATCTATTATCTTTTCAGTTTTCAAACGAGTTGGTAACTCGTTTTCGGATTTTTTGAGTCTTCTCTCTTAGCAAATCTCTAGGCGTATAAAGCTTCTTTTTGTAATTTTGTTCATTTGTTCTCAAATTGTAATATTGGCTAGTTAGACTAGCAACATTTTTTATTCTCTTTTTCTCTCCCTTAGTGGAGGTGTTTAGTTTTTCCCATTAAGTGGGAAAGTAGGTGTGTTTATAAGGTTTGGTCAGCTTTGGTTCTTAGAAAAAGCTGGTGTGTTTGTAAGGTTTGGTCGGTTTTGGTTCCTAAAAAATGCCGATGGTTTTACAATCGGGTTTGTTCAGCTTTGGTTCCCATTAAAAAGCCGGTGTGTTAGTGGACTGAAATCCCACTTGAGGAGCGTAGAGAGTGGACTAGGCGGGGAACTGAACTACTATAAATCACTTGTGTATTTTTCTCTCCTCCTTAGGTCGATAAAATTTGATTAAGATATAAATATGTTAAACCTAATTTTAACTCAAAAATAAGCTTAAACTATTTTAATATAATTGATTCATATATTATCTAAATCATATCTCTAACAATTTTAACTCAAAAATGCTTTTATCTCTATAACATTACTTAATTGCTCTTTAAAACATATGAATTTTTCACATTCTTGTCATATTATTCCTTGCCTAGCTCTCTCTCATCAGAGGCCGATGCCACTGGCTTGGAGGTTGCAAAGGAGAATGATGGAGATTGCACCTTTACTGACGTGGCATGGAAGGAGGATAGAATGGGGAATGGTGCAAGAGAGAGTTGAGAAATTAATAAGCTTGGATGGCAGGGAGCGAGAGGCTGGATTGGAGGTGGACGATTAGGAGATGAGGGAGGAGGTTGAGGGAGATGTGCTTGTGGCCAAACAAGTTATTGAAGGAGAGGTTTGAAATCGTAATAATCCAGTTTGGCCATGCCATAGTGAAGGTGGCAGCAAACTCTACACTGTCACTATGTATGTCATCAGTGTTTCCTCTTGACAACTAGTCTCGTTTATTTAAGACACTGAGGCTTGCCTTCTTAAGAAAGGTAGCTGCACACGCCACCTTTAGGCCTTCTGCTAATACATCTTTCGATCTATTTGATATGATGGTACAGCTTTGGCTATTCTTTGGATATCATGAGATTTTCCCTGGAAGTTGTGTTGAGCGTTCCCACCTCTGGTCAGGCCCATTATCTGTTTGACCAGTATTCGTCTTCGACTCCTGGCAAGGCGAACTTCCCTCTCGAGCTTTGAGGTTCACTGTATTTCTTGGAGAAGTTGTCTTCAACAACCTTGTTCGAGTTCCTCCATAATGAGGGATAACCCCAACAAAGGGATCCAAATATCAATGAGAATTTTTTTTCAAAAAATATCAATGAGAAAAAGAGAGGAAGGTCACAATGATTTGGATTCTTTAGTATTAGGATATATGTTGGCTCATTTGCGCTCACTAAAGAGTGTTCTTTGTAGTCGAATGGAAAAGGGAAATCCGTGCAGTTGATCTCACCTCATTTGGGATCAAGACTTATTTAATATTAACATAAATGCTGAGCTTGTCAATTAAATGCCGCTCGTGCTATTACTTCTATGTTGTCCAGAGTCTATAAAGTCATGCTTATTCATTAGGGACTTGGCTAGTTGTCCCTAGTGATTTCATGGCACAGAATCAGCCATCTAATATTATATTTTGGCTCATCAATATATATATATATATAGGGCTCCTATTAGAATTGAAGTTTTGCAGTTACTGCAGGTGATTTCCTCAGTTTCTTCTGTAGGCATGTACATCAGATTTGGTTGAGTATGAATCAAGAATTGTAAGCTGAGTTGTTTTTTCTTTTTTTTTGGCACTGCCTGGTAACCTTCTAATTTAGGTTTTATGATTTGTTTGAAATGGGAAATAATGTTTGCTGCTTTGAACTCCGACCTCAAATGCTTATTCTAAATGTGCGACCTTTTTAGCATTTGCTGGCATTGAAGGATTTAGTATATATCCTTTTGCTAGTATAACTTTTTTTTTGAAAGCATCTGCTAGTATAATTTTAAATGCATAATGTATGCGTGGTGGCACTGCTAGGAGTTTTCTATTATATACTGTTTTATAGCTATTGCCTTGAGTTGTTTTACTTGTCAGCTGATGCAATCTTTATTCCTCTAATTTGACAGGTTGAGATTTCCAATCATCTTTTTAAGATTGGATGATGGAGTCAAAGTCTGTGAAAGGAACAACTCCATTAATATCCGGCTGCTAGCATTTGAGGTAAATGTTTTATTATTTTACGTCTTAGATGGTGGACAAATGGATAATAGGTTTATAGTTTACTCATTAAAATTGTAATTTTTTAACCAAAAAAAAAGGGTTACTAGCAAGTCATTAAAAGTTGGAAAAACTAAAGGTTATTTAATTTACATAAAACACCGTACAAAAATTTTATCAATTTATTGTTCTCTTTCATTAAACATATATGTTTTTGGATAGTATCTTCCATTAAACTTTTGCAGGTTCATGATGACGTCATGATTTGAGGTTGTTTCTTTTTTTTTTTTTGTTTTTTTAGATTGGCATTGCCATATTTGTGTGTGTTTCTTTTGAATGCTGGTTACTAAAAAAAGATGATTATGATAATTTTTTGGTGGTGAACTGTTTGGATGAAAATTCAAATAAGAAATTAAAGAAGAGTAGGATTACAGGACTGATTAGGGAGGAGAAGGAGGTGCTTTTCTCGAGATATTCCCCCTCCTGAAGGAGCTACGAATTGCTAATGGAGTTTTTTTTAAGAGAAGAAAAACTAGTTGTACATGAATGAAGATGAATGAAGATGTACTTGAACTGTGAGTGAACCGTATCTGGTTGGCCTTTTCCTCAAAGTTCTAGTATTGGAATCAATTTTGCGGAATTTTTTTCGTCATAAATAAGGTTATTTATAGTGAGGAAGAAGTAGATTGGTTAGATAGGTTAAGTAAATTTCATTAATAAAGCAATAGCGAGGTGACGTAACGGTCTAAGCATTAATGATAGACATCTTATTCCTAGAGTAACCATCACATCATAGGACGCTTATGACGTAACGGTCGTTTAATGGCCAGTCAGTTGTTCAACCCAGTTGCTTGATTAGCTTCACACTATTTGACCAGTGGACTTCAGCTCGAGCAGGCCGCCTAAGTTGTTTGAGAACTTATTATTCGGCTTATTTTGATTGAAAACTCAGTTAAACTCGTTCATGTATCATAATTAGATGCTGTGTTTTTTTCCAAAAGATGGACCGTACAGTACGATGGTTTGTTTTTGTTTTATTAGTAAAGCCCAAAGGTTAAAAAAGAAATTCACTGCCGTAGAAATCAAAGGAAGAAATCAAAGGAAAAGCTAATCTCCATGCAACGCTTTTTAAGAATAGCTGTCAACCATTATCTTGAGAGCCATTATTATTATTATTATGGCTTTTATTATGACTGTGCTTTAGATATTTACAGGTGGTGTTACACCATGACCTGCGTTCCAGAGGTTTGATATTGACAACTCAATAAGAACCATTTATTAATTTGTTAGCTTCGAAAATGGGTCAGCATGGGTCAAATTGGCCACCATGGTTGGAGTGCTAGTGTTACTCTACTTATGTAGCATATATATATATATATATATATATATATATATATATAAATGTGATATAAAATTATTTTTTAATATTTAAAAGTATGTACCATTGTGATTTATTAAAATGATATTTAAAAAACATGACTTGCGTTCTATGTTACATTATTGGTCTTTATCAAATAAATACCAAAAGGTCTTTACTCTTCAGTGATGTGATATAAAGGTTCTGCTAAAAATAAATAATTCGCTATATAGAATTGAATTCAAAAAAAAACTTTATAGAGAGGGATGTAGGAAATGCTGTACAATGCCATAATTGGATGGAGAGAGTTCAGCCGGAGGACCAGGACCGCAGACGGAGGAACAGAGGCCTTTTTGTGGACTCCCTCGCGTCTTTGTCAGACGCGGTGGGCCCAAACGATGCCCCCCCCCCCCCCAAAACCAATAATTTTTCCTCTTCTAGCCCACGCAGAGCTTCAATTAAATTTGTTCTTAATAATTTAAAAGAAATTTAATATTACATAGAAAATAAAAGAAGATAAACTGGCATTAATAGATATATCCCTGCACCGTATTATATATCACTTTTTAAAAAAAAAAAAAAAAAACCCCACAAAAAGCTGAAGCGAATGCGGTGGAGATAAGTGAGACGACTGACGATGGTGGGTCCTACCACCCCCCTTCTTTCCCGCTGCTTCCTCCATTTACGATGGGAAAAGGAATCGGCAGAGCGGCCCGCCGTCTCCTGCTCCTCACCACCACTATTATTGATAATAACGTTAAAAAGAAAATTAATTTTTTAATAGACAATTTAATTAAGCGAATCGGTCTCACGGTGTTGATTTGGATCACGCTTTCCGACATGATATGCATAATAATGCATAGATGCATGTCTTTAATTATTGTGAATCATCACCATTTTTTTCTTTTCTTAAAATTATATTCTATTAGATTCATAAATATTTTAATTTCGTTATTATAGTGTTCTTTTTTGAAAGGCTGTTTGTGAAATTATTATTGATAAAGTAAAAATTTATTTCGTAGACTCATATTATCATATTAATACTCAGTTATTTATTTTTCGCTTTTTTATATTTTAATTTTTGAATGATGTCAAAGTATTTTTGAAATAAATGTTAGTGGAGTAATACTTTTTTCATTTATATTAGTTTAGCTATATGAAAGAGCATTAATATGCATAATATTTTTTAGTTATATAATATATTTTAAAATTTTGATAGAAATTAACAAACTGGAAAAAATTTGTATGAAATAAATTTTCAAATTTTTTTATTAGTACGAATTTTTAAGAATGTATGAATTCAAAATGACAAATTTCTTACTTTATAAATCTGAATAAAATATTCCAAGCTTTGGTATTAATTATTTGTGATCATGTGAATGAAACCGCAATTTCAGCATCAATTCTCCTCATCAGCCCCACGTGATTTTTTTAAATTAGGCTTTTTTTATCTAATTAATTAATAATATAAATATAATTAAAAAAATTAATAAAAGTAACATATTTTGGACGGTGTTAACTGTTGACGTTCGTTAGTTAAGAAGTGGCCTGATGGACGGGCATTTTCTGTTAAGCAAAAGTCGTCCGGTGTACAGGCGATTTCTGTTTCACTAGGCCACATCTGCAGAATTCACCGTAAGAGGTCGCTAACAAAAGTTGCTCGACAGCAGAAGTCACTCGACAGTAGGGCGACTACTATTAAGAGGTCTCTAACAGTAGTCGCTCGTTCCTCACACAACTTTTTTCTTTAAAAAAATAAAAAATAAAAAATTATAACTAGAATTTATAAATTTTATTATTATAAATAGATGATCTTTTAAAAAAAATATTTAAATAAATATTTATATAAATAAAGTGGTAATTCCATTTTGTCCACAAATATCAAAATATATCATTCAGGTTCACAAAAAATATTACACGGGATATTGGAGTTCCTCCGTGACAGAATTAGTTATGTATTGTAAAATTGACTAAAATCTCTTCCTTAGTCTATTAATTTTTAAAATGTCATTGAAGTCGTGTGCGGTGGCTGCTTGCATGCGAGAATGCCGGAGCGCAGAAGCCTTGTGTGGCGCCCCTGCGTGCCGCCCTTGCGTGGGAGCGCGGCGGTGGGCTGGGATGCCAGATCGCAGGGTGGCGCGAGTGGTTGCACACAAACTCCTGGGCGTGGGGCCGCAAGCAGAAGCCCAGGTGCAAGACGTCGTTGGCTGCGGTGCGGCACGCTGCGGCCTCCTGCGAGCAGACGTTAGCGATCGCGCATTGCCGACCGTCTCCACGCGGACACCGGTAGCTGCGCGCGCGCTACTGGCCTCTTGCACCCGGACACCGGCGTGCAGGGACGCACGCGGATGTCCACGTAGGGTGTCTGCGAGCAAGGCGTCGCCCTGCGCTAACGCTTGCGCGTAGACGCTTACGGCCGGCAGCTGCGCACAGACGCTAATGACGGCGCACTGCCGGCATCCTGAGTGTGGACGCCAGCGACAGCGCTGCTGACCGCCGGTGCTCGCGGCCGCGCGCAGGAGCCCATTATAAACGAAATAAATATAATATAAAGTTATGTAACTTGATGAAATAACAGTATTTTATATGAAAAACGTTATGTTTGAACTGATTGAAAGCTTTTTAAAAATAAGTAGAACCCTAGTTAACTATATAGTAATTATTGTAGACTTAGACATATTTTGACTTTTGTCAACTTTTATGGCAAATTAGATAAAACTCAGGGGTTAAGTGAAATTACTATTTTTTATAAAATATAAATTAATTATCTAAAGTTTTATTAAATTAATTTTTTTTAATAAAGATAATGCATAATAACATATACATTTGTTTACAAGAGCTTATATATTTTATTATTTAATTTATGAATATTTATATTTGAGTTTTTTTTATAAAATATAAGTTAATTATCTCAAAATTTATTTATTTAAATTTTTTAATATTAATATATATAATAATTAATATTTAAAATTTATATAATCAAATTTAATTTTAAAATCTTTTTGTTTTTTTTTAATAAAAATATCTGGCTATTTTTATTTTATAATTTATTTTATAAAAAATGATAGATGTGATAGTAATATGAGATTATTCTGTGCTTGGAAATATGTAATAAATTTATTTATTTATTATTTTATAACTTTTTTTTATTAAATTCAAATTAATGAATAAAAATTTAAATGTACAAAATTGAGAAGATATTATATTAAAAAATTTATATTTATTTTTAAACTACCATTTAAAAAATTATGTAATTGTGTGAGATGACTTGTTCAAATTTAAAAACAGTCCATCGTTTTATATTATATATTTATTATTTTAATTTTTTTTAATTAATTTTTTAAATATAGCATTCCCATGTTAAATTTAAAAATTATATAAAAAGTTGAATTTTAATTATTATATATATTAATATTATAAGAAAAATTAATTTAATAAAATTTGAGATAATTAATTTATATTTTATAGAATAAATAAAATATAAATTTTTATAATTTAAATAATATAATCTGTAAGTTTTTGTAAAAAAATGTATACGTTATTGTGTATTATTTTTATTAAAAGAAAATTAATTTAATAAAATTTGGGATAATTAATTTATATTTTATAGAATAATAAAGATTCTTATACAAATGTAATAAAATTTGAGATTCATATAATTAAATATCACATTAGATTATAAAGATTTTTATATAATTTATTTATATAAATATGATTTTTAAAAAAATATTGATCTGTGTAAAGGGTTAATCATTAATTAAAAATATTTATAGCTATAAATTTAATAAGTTTTTGTAATATTTTTTTAAATTTTTTTGAAAAGGAAGTTGTTCAGTCGCCGGGTGACTTCGTAATAGAGGAGGTATGTTCGCCGGGCGATTTTTTAAGTAATTGTAGAAGTTGGCTCTGTTTGGTAATAAGAAAAAAAAGAAGATGTAGTTGGAATTTTTAGTTATTTTTAAAATATGTGTATAATGTGAAATAAAGTAAGTTGATTATATTAAAAATTGTGTATGATGTGAAATAAAATTGATTAATTTATTGAGAATTGTGTTGGATGTGAAATAAAGTGATTGTTTAATGTTGAAATTTGTGTGAGATGAAATATAAAATAATTTTTTAAGTTTTTTTAAAATAAATTTAAAATTTTGGTCATGGTAATTTTAGTCATGATTTTTAGGTCATTGCCAAAAAGGCCCCGTTTGGCAATAGGCTAAAAACCATGGCTAAAAACCCAAGACCAAAATCTTAAATTTATTTTTAAAAAACTTAAAAAATTATTTTATATTTCATCTCACACAAATTTCAACATTAAAAAATCACTTTATTTCACATCCAACACAATTCTCAATAAATCAATCAACTTTATTTCACATCCTACACAAATTTTAATATAACCAACTTATTTTATTTCACATCATACACATTTTTAAAAAATGACTAAAAATTCCAACCAAATTTTCTTTTTATTCTTATTACCAAACAGAGCCTTAATGTCGAAATGTGGTTTTTTTATTAATAACTTTTTTAATGTAATTATTAATTAGTTGATAATAAAAAAATTTAAAAAAATCATCCACCGTCAGGAACCCCAACTCCGAGCCCGAGGCCTGTCATGAAAAAAATATGTTTTATTTCCTTGTGCACCCATAATGTCACCCACTTTTCACCTACTTTTATCGAAAACCGAACCTCGCGACAGCCTGGACGAAGGAAGAACACTCCAGATCTGCTCTGCACGCGGCAGATGGGGCCCACCTGAGTTCTGATCCAAAAGAAAAAAAAAAGAGAGAATTCGACGCGCGCCGTGCGAAAATCGATCCCGGTCTCGTCGCCTGCACCAGCGCCTCACACGTGTGGCCCACATGTCCCTCGCTCGCTCAATTAACAGCCCGTTCTTGTTCGATTCATCAAAAGATTAACCGTGATTAAAATGTTAAAATTATTTTTAAAATAATTTTATATTTTTATGCTACAAAAATTTTAAAATTAAATAATCATTTTATTTCACATTCAATATAATTTTTAAAAAAAATAACTCACTCTATTTCACAACATATATATATTTTTTAAAATTTTTATAAATATTTTTCAAATATTTTTTATTTTAATCAAACAAAACCTTAAAATTTTAATTAGTAGATGAATTGTGTCTGGACATACTTAATTACTTTCAATTCTTTGCTACATTTTCATTACCCTGATTAAAACTTGAATCCATTTCATGCAGCATGCGTTTTATATAAATAAAAAATTTCTTCTCACTAAATCAATATCATTTATCTTTCCATCATAAAAGAAATCTAACAATATAATTCCCGATATATTTTTATGATCTAAAAACAGTGTGATGATTGACAAATTACGCAATTTAGATTCAAGTCAATTTATTTTCTCACTTATCGAATTCCATCGTTTATTAAATAGATCAAAACACCACAACTCATGATCAATCTGATTGAATCCATCAACCTATTTATTATAAATTATGCTTAAAATTTTAATAATTATTTTTATTTTTATATTTTATGAATGTAGTAGCAATTTTTTTTGATAATCAAATCTAGTAGTATCTTAAAAAAGCATCAAAGGCCAGTTAGTAGATCAGATAATGATGATGCTTTTTATAATCACAAAAAATTATGAAAAAAATTAAAAATTAAATTAAGTTAATTTTAAAAATAAATATTAATTATAACCCATCAACTCATTCTTCATCTTGATGTCATCAACTCAAACTCCATAAGAAAATCAAACTCATAATCAATTAAATGGGTTGAATTCAAGTGGGATTCACGGGCTAACCAGGGACTCGAGATCAACGGAGCCGATCATCGTTCCTATATAAAGCTCGGAACCCCATGAGCTTCGTTCGAACGATGATCACCGACGATCGCTCATCCAAAATGAGGGAGGAGTTACCGTTGGCGCTTCTTTGTGGTTTCCTCGTCGTCATTCCGTTGCTCGTCGGCGGTGCCACCGCAGCGGCCGACGATATTGAACCACAGTGGCGAACTCCCCCACGCTACGGTCAGCCATCACCTCCGCCGCCTCATTATGGATATGAGCCTCCACCTCACTACGGCCAGCCGCCTCCGCACTACCAGCCTCCGGTGCCGGAGCATCCACCACCCACATACGGACAGCCACCTCCCTATCTAGTGCCGCCACCATCCCATCATGAACATCGACCACCCCGTCATCATAAGCCGCCGGTTCACCATGCTCCGCCACCCCACTATGGGTATCAGCCGCCTCATCATGAAGCTCCGCCGGTTCACCATGCGCCGCCACACCACTATGGGTATAAGCCGCCTCATCATAAAGCTCGTCCACCGCATTATGGGTATCAGCCGCCTCATCATGAAGCTCCGCCGGTTTATCATGCTCCGCCACCCCATTATGGGTATCAACCGCCTCATCATAAAGCTCCGCCGGTTCACCATGCGGCGCCGCCCCACTATGGTTATCAGCCGCCTCATCATAAGCCGCCCCCAAAGCATGAGAAGCCACCACCAAAGCACCCTCTGCCGCCGTCGTCGCCCCCCTACCATGTGCAGCCGCCACCTAAATGTGCACCGCCACCTCATCAGCCACCGCCGTCCTACGGAATCCCGTCGCCCTCACCACCAAAGTACGTTTACCACCCGCCGGCTCACCCAAGGCCACCACCTCATCATGAAGGAGTACCGCCGCCCTACCCGAAGCCGATTAGCCCTCCGCCATATTACGGAGCGCCACCACCTCATCACCGGGAGAAGCCACCATCCTACTCTCCGCCGGTCCGCCAGTACCCGCCACCTTACTACGGCAGAATAGCACCACCGCCACCATACTGAATGATGGGCCGATTTCTATCTAGCAAGTAATATCATTTCATCATATATAGTGCTGTGGGTGATTTCCATGAAATCATCTCTTTAAGTTCCACGTCGCTAGAGTTAGGTTGCTGGTTCAAAGACCATGCAGCTAATTAAGTATGTACTGTACTTTTGCATTGTAAGATCGATCTCCATGCATGCATTTCTGATAGAACTGATGTCATGTTTGATCAATCATGCATGACTAGTAATGGTGTGTTTGTGAAAATTAAGCTGTGTAGTATGTGTTCTTCTAGTTCTGTTTTTATTTCAAGTCTTGGGCTTTCAAATAAACAAAGTTATTTGTTTGGTAAAGATTAAATCTGTTTGGCGTCCAAATTTGAGTAAATGGGAGCGGATGCAGATGAATTTTGCCCAGTTTAATTAATGCTAATCCAGTGTGCAAACATCTCACTTTAATTCTAACCATTACAGTCTAAAATTTCAGTACAAAATAGTACATTCCAGCCTTGCTTGCTCTTGAAAACAATCTTTAAAATTAAGCTGATGAAATAAGGGACCACTCAGTAGATACGAATGCATGACATATATGTATATGTATAATCAATGAGCTTAATTTAAGTGGATGCAGTCAACTAGTGAGCCTTTTGCCACCTCATTTGCCAAGGTAGAAACTGTATCTTTGATTATTGCCTGTAAGAAACAATGGCGATGATAATTAAAGATGAATTACATAATCTATCAGAAAAGTAAATAAAATTGCTACGAACTTTAATCTCTAGCTGTGAAGAATTTATGTATTTTATGTAAGATTTTAATTTTTCATGAATGATACCAATTCCCTTGGTAATTTCTTGAAAGATCGTTTGAGAATTGAAAACAGAAGGATCAAGATTTTCACTATTGGGTATTCTTGAATATATTGACATCAAAAGATTTTTAAGGATAAGGTTCTCAAGATAGATGAGTGTTGTTAGAAGTACAAACTAAAAAGATGAAGTGGAAGATTGTTGTCTATAAAATTTTCAGAAAGTATTGAAAATATTCCTTCAAGGTTTTCTAAAGTTTTTGAAACTGAATCTTTTTAACTTCACATAATAACAAGTCAAGATAACCTGCAAAAATTTTAACAAATCAGAAGAACATGCAAAAAGTACGATAACAAAAAGTCAAGAATATGCAAAAAAAAGTATGATAATGATTGTCACAAAGAATGACATACAATGTAGCAAAGTTGTGGCTTAAAACCCTAACTAATGTGTATGTAAGTGGCCATTTAAATTTAGTTATGATACATGGAATCAAAGTAAGTTCAAGTTGAAGACGTCAAATTTGAAGAAACTGAAGCAAAGCTACTCAATATGCTTTATGCTCAAATTCTCAAAACTGAAGAATGAGTGCAAAGTTTTCAGCTAACAAGATCTGTGTTAGCGCTAGTGATCCCAAAATCAAATACACCGTAGAAAGAAATAAATGAAAGTGAAGTTTAATTATGAATAATGATGTCAATGGAAGGGAAAGTTGGTTTCCTGGACTCCATGGTATTCAAGAAGTTAAAAGCACAATGAATGCATTGTTGAAATATGACAATGTAGCATTGGTTTCGGAAAGAAGAGATCAAATGATGTCTTCTCATCATTGAGAACCATACAAAAGATGGTCCAAAGGCTTCATTTGGTTTAAGAGTTAATTTTTTGAATACGAAAAAAATATTAAAAGTGTATAAAATATAAAATAAAATTAATTATAATATTTATATTTATAATTTTATGTGAAATAAAGTTATTTTTATAATTAAAATTTGTGTTGGGCCAAAAAATACTTGAGTCAACCAAGGCCAATAAGTTGGTTGGGAATAACAAACCTTGACAGAAACAATGATCCTAATAAGGATTTTGGTAGTTGACAAGTTGCATATGAATAGATGAAAGCTATAAGTACCTCATGTGAACAAGATGGATGTTCAAGTGGTATTGGCAATGGTGACAATGCCTGCCTCGTTTGGTTGGAGCTACTTTTTTTGCCCAATACAAATTTCAACTATAAAAATCAACTTTATTTCACATTTAATGCAAATACAAATATTAGAATTTAAAATATTTCACATTTTACACACTTTCTAATATTAAAATAAATTTCTCTCTCATTAAACTTAAAAAATAAAATATTTTTTTTCTCTTGTTAAAAAAAAAAAACTCGAAACTGCCCCATGCAAAAGAGCTCAAGTATATGAACAAGTTTTAAGGGGATCATATTTGGTAATAAAACTTGTTCATAAGGTTATTTTTGCAGAAACACTTGTCCATGCGGTTGTTTTTACAATTTAATTATGTTTAACTCATGAAGGGATGAATATACTTCAATTTCTTATCTCTTCCTGTGTGAGTTATTTATAAGTTTATTCCCGTTTGTCTCTAAGTTAAAAATTAACCTGGTTTAATTTTAACTTAACATATCACATCACACATAAAATTTAATATTAAAAATTAATTTTATTTCGCATCCTACACACATTACTAAAATAATAACTAACTTATATCACATCCCCCACATATCCCAACATAATAACTAACTTTATATCACATCCCCCACATATCCCAACATAATAACTAATTTTATTTCACATCATTCACAATTTTTAATAAAAAAATATCTCTATCCAAATTTAATTTTAACCTTGTTAAATTTAACCTTACAAACAAACAGACTTAGTGTGCGAATGGCAAATAAGCTTGCCATAGGAATAAAATAATTTCAATTTTTGAAAACTACGCCTCAATACTTTTTGCTTCCGGTGATACAGAGAGTGGGGGTTACATCAATATGATGGAGGCATCAGGATCTCATCGAGATAAAAAAAAATATAAAGACTGCCTTCATCACACCTTGGAGAACTTTCTACTATAGAGTCATGCCATTCGGCTTGAAGAATGTCGGAGCAACTTACCAGAGGGCAATGAAGAGCTTTTGGGTTTGTCATGTTGTCAAACAGTTGAACAAACACACATATTCACACACATATAATATAATACATAGGGATATCTATAAATCAAAGAATACCATTATAGCATACATGAGGGGTAGATTTTATATATTAGAAAAAAGTATTACTAGACTACAACATATATATATATTAAACACAACTGACAAAAAGGAAAAAACTAATAACATAAAATAAAATATGTGCAGAAATGAGCTTACTCAAGGGGAAGTGGCTTATGAGTATAAATTATATTTCTATCTCCATCTACCACTTGTCCAGTTCCTCTCAATATCCTTCATGCAGGGAATGACAACATAATTCAAATTAAAATGAATTTAACAGTTAACACATACAATCTGTACATGAAAAAATAATTAGGTGCGGCACCTTGTCGTTCACTCATTCGGTGCTTAAAAAATACTTGCCACACAAGCATGCAGGGCCCACCAGCATGCCCATGTGCATAATGGTAAGAAATACTATTTTGCGCCATTTTCTTGTTGCTTTGTGCCATTTTTTCATCATTTTATAATTTTTTTTTAATTATTTCGCTTAATTTGTATACAAATACAAAGTCAAACAAATTTATATAAATAAAAAAGGCTAAAGTCAAAAATTATCTGTACAAAGTATATAATTTTTTCTACTTTATATGAACATTTTGTAATATTGTATTAATAATTTTCAACTTTGTATAGACCTTTTTTTAATTTTGTATATGCATATATATATATATATATATATATATAATACAAACTAAGCAAAAATAGTCATATAATGAAAAAATAATGAGAAACGACAAAAAGATGGCACACAAAGGCATTTCCTTGCATTATGCGTACGGGCAGGCTGTAGCCTGTAGGCCTTGCGTGCCTACATGGCACACATTGATTTGGCATCAAATGAGTGAAGCGACAAGAAGGCCGTACTTAATAATTTTTCCTGTACATGAAACTGCAAGCGTAATTGTTCAAACAATTCTTCATAAAAATTGACAATTAGGACAAACTCCAAATAAAGCTGCATATTCATTAAGTTGGGACATAAATGAAGAAGCCAAAAAAAAAAAAAAACTACACTAACAATGCAAAAAAGCTACCAACTCATAGAGCTTTACATTCAAGAAAGCAGGATAGTTCTTGGCTTTAGACTCAAAGCTTCCAGATTAGTTGAATTTATGTAAAATTTTTCTATCAATTTGATGTAATTTAGTTCGCCATACTAATTAATTTAAATTTTTCTAAATCATTCTCATTTTGCCTTATGCTTGAGTCCCATTATGTTTGATGTCTTTTAATTAACATAATTCTTGCTAAGTCAGTCTCATTTTGTTCTATGCTCAAATCCCATTATGTTTGATGTCATTAAGTTTACTAGAATGCACTTTTCCAATTATGCTATTCCTAAGAGTTCTCAATACTGATTAAAAAAAAAAGAGTTCTCAATATTAGTGGAGTCCAATGTCTATTGTTTCTACCTACTTGACTAGATCACCATTAATGAAGCTTCAACCATAACATGATCGACAGATTCTGGATTCAACTCAACATAACCTAGTTTAGATCTTTTAAGGAAAATGTTATTTGTGTCAAATTGAGAATTAAGGAAATAATGAAAAGGATTAGAAAATAATTTCTAAATTTTCAGTAGTAAAAACCACGAATGAGAAAATCACATGTTTATACGATTTGTTATTATAAACACAAAACATCCATGATCAAGCAAAACTAATACAACTGTTGAAAAACAGATTTTAGTTATTATTATCTCCACAAAACCATCCTTTTGAAACATCAAACTTCCAATGGAACTTTCATCCAGCTTGACAAAATAATAATGCCTGTTCTACCTCTAGGTGATATTTATTTATGTTGGAATATAAAATTTTCTAGTCCATAACCTCCAAGCTCGAGCTTTTAAGTCGGTTGGTACTAAGTGACTTTAACATGTATCAGAGCAAGAGATCTCCAATTAGAATCCTGGTGACATCAAATTATTTATAACAAAAAAAATTTATGCTGAAAGCAACATTACAAAACAAATAAGCTTGCACATAAGGGAGTATGTTGAAATACAAAATTATTTTGTCCATAATCTACAAACTAAGGTTAGTTAGTAACCAGAGACTTAACAATTTATACTTTAAAAACTTTGTGATTTCTTATCAAACAGTAGAAATCTTGTAAAAACTTACAAATACAAGTTAGTGCAGATTCATGAAATTTATATCCTTCTCATCAAACCATGCTTCCTTTACTGCAATGTCTAGCGATTTGCTTCTTTCACTTCCTAAACGTTACTGTAGGACAATTAATTCCATACATGGTGTTTCAACATCGCATCCTGACTCTAATTCTACATTTTGAGACATGATCTTGGTCTATTTCCATCATATATGTATACTTTCTATTGTTTTTCACCTAAAAGTTGTCATATATGAAAAGCTTAAAAACTTCTATTTTGATTCACATACCACAGGAACTTCAGTTAACACATTGCACTAATTAATCACTTAAAAGTTACTGTAATCTGCAAAATTCAAAGCAAATTAAGAGCATACATGTTTAGGCACATACCATCGTGTAGTTAGCAGTCCTTCTACACCAACAGGTCCTCGGGCATGAATCCTACTAGTACTTATGCCAACCTTCGCCATCAAAAAAATAGAATTTTAGAATCTCACAGCATGTCAGTTACATTTGCTCAAAGAAATCGAACCTCTGCACCAAGACCAAAGCGAGCCCCATCACAAAAGCGTGTGCTTGCATTATGAAAGACAGCAGCACTATCATAATAACCAAGTAGAGATATGTAAGCATCCTTTCTTTAAGTAACACATTTACTGACACTAAGTCAGCATTTTAAAAATTACCAAAAATTTAAAAGGCATCAGCTTTGCTAGCTAAAATAATCCAACAAAAGTAAGATGGTGGGGACACGTCGACATCAAACCGTCGATTTATTCCAAACAGGGTCTACACTCGACGTCCGAGATCTCACCACGTGGCGTCGATCTGGATGGAGGATTGATATCTGCAGATTCAGCAGCAGGCACGATTGGTGGCTGATCAGTAGATTGAAAATCCCCATTTAAATCAACTTATTGATTTGAATGAGAATATTTCAAATTTTGGGCTGATCTCGTTTATTTCCTTTTATTTTTAGACATTAGAATTTGGCATGTTGTAATCAGTTTTTATTTCCGCATTTATTTTTGTAATTTGAATATCGATTGTAATCGCCTATATAATGGCAAGAACTAGTACTTTTTGTTTGAATCCTGGAATGAAATCACTTTGAGTTTGAATATTGTGTGTTATATCCCGGTGAAGGGAACGGTTGAGGCCTTGGATGAAAATCCCTAAATACCTTTTCTTTAAGGTATTCCCAACTCTTCTCTATTTCTTTCACAGTTTTCAAGCTCATATTAATTCCAGGCACCTGCATGTAATTTCACTGCCCTAATTTTCAAATAAAGCCATCGACTCTGTTTTTTGCTGTCGACGTCGACGCCGCTCGTCGCTCGCCACCCACGCCCGCGCCTTCGCACGGGCTGCTCGGCCCGCCCTCGTCGCCGTTCGGAGAGCTCGCCGATCGCCGCAGGTCGCCTCCGCCAGCTAGATCCGCGCGAACGGTCCTCATCCCCCATTGCCCCGCAGCGCCGCCACGTCGGCTATGCTCGCTCGCCTTCGCTGACGCCCAAGCAGCCTGCCGGCCACCGGCGGACGCCAGCGACCTCGCCGCCGACTCTCCTCCGCCCCACCTCCACTCCAGCCGGCCCGCCGACCTCCGGCGAGCGACGGCGACGCCGCTGCCGCTCCGATAGCTGGGCTCTGTCGCCTCCGTTCTGCCGTTCAGTGCCCCCGTACGCCCTAGCGCCACCTAAAGGCGCTCGCTTGCCTCGCCTCCGCTCCAGCCGATCCGCCGGCCACCGGCGACGCCGACGACCTTGACGCCGCCCCGCCGGTCGCCCCGCTCTTCCTCCTCCTCTCTGCTGCTCGACAATCTCTCGCCCGCTACGGCGCCGCGCTTCGTCCGCCACGCCTTCGACCTCCTCAGTGTTCGCTCAGCTTAGGCGATTCTGTCTCGGCACTCGTCTGCCTCGGTACCATCAGCTTAGGTTGCTTTGATTCATCCCGGTGGTAACAGAATCTCGAGTTGAGGGAAATCTGAACATCAACTGAATATTTCGAATATCTTGCGAGATCTTGTAGTGATGTTTGTTATTGGGATTGTTTGATTTGCTCACCTGTGTGACATGACATTATTTTGCGATTAAATTGCTGTTGGGTAATATTTTATTGTGAGAATACCATTTACCGTGTACCCTGGCTTTGACTTGTTGAAATATAATTGCCCAATATCATTTGATAAATTTACTAGATATTATTTGAACTTATTTTTATATATTTAAAATTGACTCGCTTCATGAATTTATAGTTTCTTGATTATTATATAATTATCATTAGAGAAGTTCCTGAACTAACTTATGCTCACCGCTAGAATTATCTACTTATCTCTATTTTGGATTGCATCTTGCATATTGTCCCGCATCATAAGATGCCAAGCCAATTGACAAGTTCAAGTTCCCTTATGAAGCCTAATTATCGGATGGTGTTTATCATTTCATTTATTTCGGTAAATGTCCTGAAGAAAATGAGACATTATTAATGTAGTTATATCATGTCAACCGTTTGAGCATTGGCCACTAACTTGGCAATCACATAAATCCCAAAAAAAAAAAAACCACAACAGCATGAAACTATTCAGTCATAATTCCTTGCTCGTTCTGAAATTAAAAATAAGAATGCATACCTTAATTGATTAATACTCTTATTTCAAGCAATAAATTTGCTTATAATTACATAAGAGGCCAGAAATTCATAGCAAAAGTACACATTGTGAGCAAGGCTTTATATAGATGCCAACTTACCTATCAACAATCTTCAAAAAACTTACCTATCAACCCGCTCAAGGAAAACCTCTGCAACTTCTTTATCTTCAGCTATTATACCATCTGTATGTGAGCTGCAATTACATAAAGGTACAATAAGGTAGTACTATGTACTCCTTACAAGAAATTAGAAATACAAAGTTGCGCTAAATATAGCTGCACAGAAATGTTTACAAGGTAATTGTAATGTAAGAAGCAAAATATTATGCAAAGGATAGTTATACTCTAGAAAGAGAAGTCCAATAAACATAGCTCTTTTTTCTGTGTAACTCTTGAGATCAATGTGTTATAAAACTGAAACAAATACTAAGAAATGGTATTTCAAAGACTAGGATGATGATATAGAAAGCAGAGAGAGATTATGCACAACAGGAATGGGAAAAAGCACTTGAACTGTTGATATTAAGATTTGTAAAAGGATGAATAGAATCCACCAGCTAAAAGATGATCAAGGCATTATTCACCCAACAGACAAGGCCAATATATCCAAGATTGCTATTGATTATTTTAAACAACTCTTTCAAACATCCAATCCTGAGCTAATTAAGGAAGTGATTACTGTTGTCCAGAATCAAATTTCAGAAGGGGGCATCACGTAGTTGGCTTGCACTTTCACTGAAGATGAAATTGAAAAGGCCCTTTTCCAATTGCATCCCACAAAGGCCCCTAGACCTGATGGCTCTCATGCAATCTTCTTGCAAAAAAAGATTTCTAAAAGGATGGAAATGAAAGAAAAGGCCAGACGTGGGATTAGAGATTGTATACGAAGATTTCCAAGCTACAATTAACACCAAATGTCGTGTTGAACAATTGGAAGAAACGATTCATAAAGCTAAGCCCAGATGGTTGGCAAAGGACTACTAACGATGATATGTTGTTTAAACATAGACTAGTTGCCATTTGTCTTTACTCGATTTTGAGCCAATAAGCCGATGGCAATGAAACAAACATTGAATAATAAATTATTGACACGGGCTACATAACACTGGTTGAATTATCAGGAGGAATGGAGACATACCTTCCATACTGATTTATATGATCAATTGCTGAAAACACATCATCAACTATTTCAATTGTACAAGCCATTGAACTGTACTCATGATGAAATGAGCTTGCTATGGAAATATCAAATGCAAGACTCGCACGAGGCCCACCATAAAGAGTAACTCCTATGTCAAAAAACATATAAATTGCATTCAAATAACAAAATTAGTAACATCATTTATGCAAACAACATTATCAAAGCCTTAGTCCACCTACTTGGGGTCAGCTACATAGATTTTTCTTTTCCATTTAGCTCTATGTATGTAACAAAAATGCATCAAAGAAGTAGTAAATTTTTGACCTACTAGTAAAAGCATACAATATAACTTGACTAGGTTTAACAAAACAAACAGGAGAGGAAGATAGCTTTATAGATTTAAAAAAGAGTGGGGGGGGTGGGAGGATAAGCTTCCCTAGGACGCTGAAGGGGTGTAGTCGCCTAGCACACGGGGCAATTAGAGTTGAATAGCGAGCCAAGCGTCGAACTAGGGGAACTGTGTTACATCTGTCTAGCTAGCTCAAGAATGGAACCCCCTCCCTCACAAATACCAATATTTATAGTGGAATTGAGTAGATAGGGCCAGATGGATTAGGTTAGCCTCATCAATGCAAGAGGGCCTCTGTGGCATGAGCGGCTATACGGTTGGCCTATTCTTAGAGTCAGCCCATGTGATGGCCACTCTTCCCTAGCCCATGACCTGAGCGTCGTACTGTATGGATAAGGCTAAGGAACTGACTAGCGAGTGGCCATGGGTGAGGGACTAATTCAATAAGCCTATTTGGGTGCACAATCCATCTGTAACTGTTCGATTAGTCCTATGTCGTTCAACTCTTAAGCTTAATTTGGCCAAATCCCTCTCGCTGTTCGGAGGTGCAATTAGAGGACCAATTGACAAATTAGTCCTAATTCCATCCATGTGTCAAAGCATGCTGACCTAGCGCATTTTATCCCTAACATTATTGAATGCTCAGACTAAAAGAGAGATTAATATGGTAATATGTAGATGTTTATTGAACTTCTATCATTCAAATGGCATACATAAAATTTTCCATGACAAGGAAAGGATGAAAAGTTTGGTTTATAATTTATTATTCTCACCGTGGAAACAAAAGTTTAGAAGGTATTCTAATTAGTTAAATGATGGTTGTAATTTCGAGCTTCATATACAACAGCTGTAGAAAATGAATACCCTCCATATTTGAAGGAAATCCCATCAAGCCCTCATAGGAAATTTCCCTAAAATGGCAAACAACTAAGGAAATCGTGAGATTTGCTTATGAACTCAATGGATAATGAAGCATATGTATGATGGTCATCCTAATTCTTTTTTTCTCAGAAGACCATCAGACAAATGCCTTTTATCTATGAAGCACGAGTACGATACGGATATGATACGATACAGATATGACGATATGACAAATTTAAAAAAAGTAGGATACAGATACATAGAATACGACTGTTATATATGTGTGTATAATATCTTATATTCTCATATTTAAAGTGTAGCTCTATGGTAGATGAGAATAACTTATATAAATTATTGCTATAAATTTAAAAAATATTTTTTAAATTTTCTTCAAATTAACTACAATTTTTCAAATGCTTTTTATATCACTTAAAATAATATTATGAATAATTTCACTTAAAAAAATAAAAACATCTTTCAACTATTAAATTTCAAAAAATTTTAAATTTTAATATCATAAAGTTTGTTTAATTACTTTCCAATCTATCAAATTATTTATATGAAATAAGAGTTTAAAATATATCAGTAGATTAATTTCATTTTCAATTTAAATTTAATTCAAATCGATTAGCTTGATACAAATATGATACAATAAATAATACAGATGCTGTAATATAAACCAAGATATACTGACTTAATTAAAGTATATATATGTTAAAAAAAAGTATATATATGTTCCCTCTCTTCAAATTTTTGACTAAATAAATAGATAAAATAAAAAGATCAAAGTCTTATTTTTTCGCAATATGAGCTTAATTAAGATAAAAAAATGTGATCGATGTCCAAAAGAAGTAAAGACAATATCAGTTAAGGTTAAAAAAATAGAAACATCATTAGTATCTGTAAGATCATAAAAAATAGTTAACTAAAGTAGATGACATAGCTGCTTGCGAATACCAAATCTTTTCTATTGTCGAAATACAAGCGTGTGTATAACTTTCTATGATCTTAATTGCGTAGCCTAATATATCTCTCTCAATTTACCATCCAAATATATGCATAAGTTGTGTCTTATGTATGAAACATATTTTTATTTTTTATTGTGTACGCCGAATCGACTGTTTTAATATTTTTTACTCTAATTAAAAATATCTGAAAGTATCGGATAAGTATCGGGGAAGTATCGAATAAGTATCGGGGAAGTATCGAATAAGTATCAGATTTTCAAAAAATAAAAATAAAAATTGATATGTCATGTGGCGTATCGGATACGTATTGATAGAGTATATAGAATTATCGGTATCTGATACAGATACGTTAGGCTTCATGGAGTATCGATGCTTCATAGCTTTTTATTCATTAGGTTCGCTGGTCTTCTGAACAAGCATTTAAAATAAACCACCTCTACAAATTGTACCACTAGGGATAAACTAATTCGTTATAGTGCCAATGCCATTATAAGCATATCCATGTGGCACACTCATGGCTGAACATACCAGCTTTACAAATTGTCACCACAAGTAATATTATACAAACTAATTTAATACAGTATGCAAGCCATTATCGATATATTCATGCAGCATATTCATGTTGCCTGGACATAGTTATGGATTCCTTATAAATTAAGGATATCAGCAATACCTTCTTCTCTTAGGTCTTCTATTATATTATCAAGGCCCACAGTATGCAAAAGATCCTTATGCAACAGAAGTGTTTCCTGCCAATAGTAGAAGAGAACTCTGTGAATAGTAATGCGAAGCTAATATTAGAAATAAAAATATGAAACCCTTATGGAAATAAAAATACTTTAAATTGATACATATTAACTCATTAAAAAGGAATGATAGTCAATATGTATCAATTTAAGGGACAGCTAATTTCAGCAATGAAGCAAGAATTTACAATGGCATTGCAAGCTGCAGGATAATCTGTCTTCGCATCCAAAATAATTCGCTTTGCCATTTCCAGGTCAGCTGATTTGTCAACATATATGTGACAAATCCCATCTGGATTGCATAAGCAGCAACTTAAGAACTTTTCAGCTTTCCAAGGCAGCATGAATCAAAAATGAGGTTCCGTAATTGATCAAAGTATAAAACAGGCAATTCTAGCTTACCAGCATGACCTAGAACAGGTATCTTGGTGGACTCCTTGATCTGAGAGACCAGCTTGCTACTACCCCTTGGTATAACCAGATCAATGACATCATCAAGCTGGAAAGAGTTTTACGTACTCATTAATTAAAGTTAGCATGAAAAGTGTATATATTTTCATAATCGTTTACCAAAATCTCACTTTTAGCAAGTCAGAAATTTCTTCTCTTGAGGCAATAAGGCCAATTAGTTTTTTACCAACAGTTTCTGGAATAGCTCCAGTAATAATCTAGCACCAAATAATATAACAAACTTAATTTCAAGAATAATATAACAAACTTAATTTCAAGAATAATATAACAAACTGCAATATATGTGCAAAAAAAAAAACAAATTAGGCAGGTAATAATGTACCTTATGCAAGATGGTATTAGACCTCATGGCTTCTTTGCCACCTTTTAGAAGAAGACCATTCCCACTTCGAATAGCTAAGGATGCAATCTGTGGCCATGTTATGATCAAAAGGGAGGAAAGAATGAAATACTGCTAGTCTAGGCACCATTTAACAAGATATTAGATAAAGCTTATCTGGCAGAATAATGAACTAAATAGCAAGGTAGCAACTCCATTTTAGACTAAAGGAACCATGTGCACTAGGACAACAAATTTCTGATGGAATGCAGATTATCATAAGTTGGAAAACAAACAATGATAAAGCAAATTATTACATTTCCAATGATTTTCAAAACCTAATATTTTCAATTAACGATATAAAAATGTCAAAGTTCAGCTTCAATTTCACGTGAAAAGCAAGGACATGCATCATTATTCCAGATCCTTGGAATGCCGAAGCAAACTATGCCCTCAGACTTCAACATGCCTTCAAAAGATGCAACTTTCAGATGTAACACTTATCTATGTAAGCATTAAAGTTAACATGTCAACAGCATGAACCGTTTTTATATGAGGCCAATTATGAGAATTGCACTCTAACTTTGTAGTATCAGAAAAGAGAAGTATGGTGCAAATCATGAGCTTGGAAACAAATTGTACTTCTTCATACCTGGACTAAAGCATCCGGGCGTGACTCAAAAATAATCATAAGAACACCAAGTGGACATGATGTCCTCTCCAGCACCAGCCCATCCGCAATCTGAGATAAAGAGGAAAAAAATTAAAGCAGTTCAAAATTTTCTTAAGGAAATTAACAGACGACAAGTAATAAACTTTTACATTAATTATTATAAGAATACAATACATTACTAATTTATTTATAAGGGAAAATTAGAAGAGTATTGGAAGTAATGGGAAAAAGTAAAAAAGAACACAAGTGAATTCCAAATGCAGGTTGGCTGTTTAAGAAAAATCCTGAACCAATTTCTTACCTCTGTTTTCTTCAAAACATGGCCGATTGGATCTTCCATGTTTGCAAGAACACGAATTGAGTTTGCAAGATTTAATATCTGCAAAATAAGGACAGTAAAAAAGAATGATCATCTGCAATAACTATCATGTTGAAAACCCAATGAAGTGAGAAGACTACACGCCATCAGTACAAGTCAGAGGGAGATAGTGATTCTATTAAACCTAATATAGTTTTAATAAATAGTCCGCACTAATTGAAGACATTCACAACAGGAAAGGAATATTGGAGTGCTTGCCTTTCCTTGCTTCAAAATTAATCGAGAAATGAATGATTTTTCATATCCAGACTGCATCGCAGCAATAACATCAGCCTCATTTTCTACCAAAATCTCCTTTTCATTTGACTCTAATGCATCAGCTATTTCCAACAAAATCATCCTTCGCTCTTCTGATGACAAGCTCTGCAAGAATGAGATGGAACCAGAATGTAACTTACTATCCACATAATCATGGAGATGAAAAGGTGTACTTTGAGAGTGTGGAAGTTAAAAAGGGAACATGAATAGGTAAAGTCACAGAATTGCTCGATAGGAAGCGGCAATACTCCAAATTATGTTTCACCTGAAGTCTCCTTGAACAGTTCCTAGCAGAGACAGCCATCTCACGAGCACCATCTTCTTTAGGGAACACCCATAAATTGGCATCTTTATGAAAAAGAGTACCTACTCTATCTCCTTGAAGCACCTTTATAATGCTATCACTAGCAAAACCACTTGCACAACAAATTGAATTGTTAACAAAATGACACCAACATATTGTGGATTGACATTTGTAAACATGATAAAGAATTCTAGAAATATATTACTTGACTAAAATCAAGATTAGGAGTAAAGTCGCAATCAAGTAGCTACATTAGTGATACAATGACAGTTCAAAGATAAACTGATTTGAGAATCAAATGAATATCATTGAGCTAATGAACAACATGACACTCGAAGTTAAGAACAGGGTGAGATTACTATCAAAAGTTAAAGATCCCAACAACAAATTAGACGTATAAGTTATATAATATATGATCTATGACTGAATATTGAAGGATGAAAAGGATTATTTTAGTTCTTTTAGTGAGATCGTACTAGAGGAATGCACTGTTCCCACAGTAAATAGCCTTCGAAGCCAAAATAAAGAACATATACATGCACATATATACATACATACATATATGCTGTACACACACACACACATATATATATATATATATATATATTTGAAAGAAATATTGTAGGTATAGGTTGCATGTGTAGACATACAACATATATATATTATGTACAGGCAAACAACAAATATACATATATATATACATACATGTAGGTATGAAAGTGCATATGTACATGCATGACAAAGGCAACAAACACTCCAGTTTATAAGGCTGCATCTGTAGGTAAAGAAACATGATTATAGAGGAAGGTGGTGATGAAAAGGTTCCACCTGATAAGTGGCAAAATTCAAGAAGGACGAAATCAAAAAGACAAAATTATCTTAATTTAACTGTGGGATAACAACAGGGAAAATAATATACATCTTGTATTTGCATTTCACAAATATAAGGGCACAGGAAAGAAGTGGCATATTGAGGCCAATCTTCTCATGGCCTAATTCGTTAAGCACTGATGTCTTATACATAGGCATATAGGATCCAGACATTTGCGATTTCATGTGGGTTTTTAGTAGACTATCTTCAAGAAAATGAAATACAAATGATTAGTTAATTGAAGAATATATGGTTTGCATATGTCACCAGAAAACAACTTGAAAACAATCATCTGCTGATCTAATTTCCATTAAGTATGCATGGTATATCCTAATCCAATAAGGCAAAAATTAAAAAAATTGTTTATTTTAATATCCAAAAGAAATCCATGTATGACACTTTGGGGATCATAAACTAATAGTGGTTATAATTGGAATCATGTTCAAACTGGGTGAACCAAAAGAATGGTAGTATTTCAAGTCTCACTTTATAGTACAGTCGAAAGAGAACCATACATCCATTGCACCATTTAAGCATAAAATAAAATAATTCATTAGTTATCACCAGAACTTTTAATGAATGGCCACGTAGGGAGGAAGGTGATTACCTGGTAATTATGACAGGTATTCCAGCATAAGCAGCATGGACTGCAGCCTTTACTTTAGCAGTCATACCACCTCTTCCTACCCTGGACTTATCACCAAAAGTTATTCCTACTTGATGCCTTTCCTTTATATAAGTATGTATGATTTTTGAATGAGGTTCACCGGGAGGACCACTATACAGTCCTTCCACGTCACTAAGCAAAACAAGAAGATCAACATTCAACTCTAATGAAAGTAAAGCAGCTAAACTATCATTGTCCCAAAAGATACCAGAAGAATCCTGCATGAAACAGAATATAAAATATTATGTACAAGAATAAAACGTATGGTTAACAATGGTACTGCATATGTATACACACATATGATAACTTCACAATCAAGATCATTTAATACTCCAAATGTGATGCAGTGCCAAACACTCACGCTAATGGCATCTTTATTTTTTGCATCTTTATTTGAGTCATTAATGAGTCGAACATTATGTTTATGTCGGTGTGAATGCCCACTTAGATGTCATGTATATATTTTGGTTAGTTTGTGTCTTGTGCTTGATTTAGGTCAATTGGGTGCAAATTAAATCAAATTTGGCTCAAATTGGGTTGATTTAAGCTTATTTTGAGTACAACAAAAAGGGGAGGCACCCAGAAGCAATTTTACCCTTTAATGGATGAAATTCAAGCCCTAACTCCCAATCATTCTAGTATTCACCCATGGGATCAAACCGCAGCTCTCGTTTCCGTTTGATCAACGACGCGTGATGCCGATTCTCGTCAATGATGCATGTTCAACTGATTCTCCGCAAGTTCGCGCCATGTCAACCACCTCATCGCCCAAGATCTGCGCGATCTTGGGACCACGCCGACCTCACCTTCTTCTATAAAGGTTGGTCAGAATTGAAGAAGGGGGGATTAATGATTGATAATTGCGATTTCATTGCATGAATTTGGAGAAGAAAAGGTCTTCTTTGATTTGGAGCAGACACAGGTGGTGTCGATTTGGTATCGGGAATGCAGAGAGGCTGCAAGTTTTCCCATTGGTACTTGAGGCTTTAGGGATTTCAATTTTTGTTTGCCTAGTTATATTTTTTGCTTTTTATTTTTCCTTTTGCTGTTCAATTGGCCTGTCTGACATCCAACACCTTGTTCCTAATTCCACCTTGCTAGACAAAGTTGAACGTCAAGGTTATGGTTTTTTTGCTCTCAAACAGAATTAATGCCTAACAGTCTTGTTGATTACTGACCTAGTTCTAGTTCAATATTCTGTAATAGAGGGATAGTTGTGCTACTTTCTACTTTCGTTTGATCCTGATTATGTTCTCCATGAACTCCACTTGAGCTGAATGTCATAATTCCTGAGTTACAAAATTTCTGATTTGCAAAATCCTACCTAAATAAAATCTATTCACCATACTTTGTCCAATCTGTTGGGAAATTTTGATAATTTTACGGGGTCTTAATCTAATTTCTATGCTTCAGCTTATTCAAGTGTTGTAAGTATGATAGTTAATATTCTTAAGAACTTGGTAACTCTCCATCTTACTTGCAGTAGTTTCATAAATTTATGTAGTCCATTATCACACGCCTTAGAAAATCCCATGACGTTTTTATGAGTCTGCAGGATGATGGATTTGAAGCAAACTTATAATAATCTCCTCTTGCAATCCATTATCTTTATTGATCATATTTAATTGCATAATCAGTTTGAATTTCATCCGTTAGTGAGTTAATAGCCTTATATCGCGCATGCACCTAGGCACAAAGCTCCTTAATTTGGTCGTGTAACCCGTCTAAATGAATCACGCGGCATCAAAAGATTAAAGTTGTTTATGTTCAATATATAATCATTCCAAGGCCACAATCTACAAGTTTAAGCTTTAAAGTCATTTGATAATGAGAGATTTAACATAGCATCGAAGTTAGAGGTCTAGCATTTGAGCCCTAGTGATCCTCAATTTTCTCTAGCATAGGTTAAAAAAGCAAAAAAAAATGTGCCATTTACATACGCGTGACACAAAACTTCAAATATAACATCATTGTTTACATACATTCACCCTATAGTTCAAGTTCTATGAAAGTGGCAAGCAATATTTAAAGTTTTTCTGGGGCATGTAGGTAATTGTCCCAAAAATCAAATGCTAAATTAAATCCACATTGCAAAGTAAATTAGCATGTGTATGAGGGGGTGTGTATAATAGCCTAGCCCATCGTAGACACTATTTGCTTGGGTTTCTAAGAAACTGCGTGATTAAACAACTTTCTGGGAAGGTTACCTATTTCAATAGTACTCTGGCCCAAACACGCTTAACTATAGAGTTTTTTACTATTAGTCTCACGATTTTACCGCAAAACACGTCTATAAAGGTATGAGTATTTTTCATATATATACCTAACATCTCTCCCATTCTTTGTCGATGTGAAATTTGCCTAAAGGTGTATCCCTCATGGGATATCACATACACCCCCCTTTTGCGATTCAGCATTCTTGCTGAAGTTTGACTAATCATGACCCAAGTCATGTTGAATGGCTTTGATATTATATGTAACAGCCTATCCCATTATAGAAATTGTCCGTTTTGGCTTCTAAGAAACTATGTGATTGAGCAGCTCCTCGAAAAGATCACCCATCTCAATACTACTCTGGCCCAAGTATACTTAATTATGAAGTTCCTCATCATTAGTCCCACAGTTTTGCCTAAAATGCATCTACAAAAGTATGAGTGTTTTTTTCATATATATCCAGCATCCACGTGCTTTGCAGATGTGAATTTGCCAAAGGGTGCATCTCTCATGGAATATCATACCATGCAACAACAACAATAACAAATAAGCCTTCATCATATTAGGTGAAGTCGGCTATATGAATCCTTTATTTTCATTGCACTCTATCAAATAACAATTTCTTATTTAACGCCTAGTATATAAGATCACTTCTTATAATTTTCTTCTCATACCTTTTTTAGTCTTTCTTTTCATCATTTTATATGAACAATATCCAATAATCCAACTCTCCTAATTGGAGCTTCTATTGATCTATGATTTATATATATAAATTATGTAATTTGATTCTCCATAAGCTTATCTTCAATTGAGGCTACTCTTTCTCGTATATATATTCATTTTCATTCCATTCTTTCGTGTATACTCACTTATTCACCTTTACATCATCATTTCTATGATACTTATTTTATTTTTATATTTCTGCTTTGCAAAACAGCATTAGCATTATAAAGCATCATTGGTCTTACTAATATTCTACATGAGGGAAATAAAAAAATATAAAATTATTGCCTAAGTCAATAACTTAAATTTTAAGATTAGTCAATTCTAAGCAAAGATTGAACAATACATATATATATATATATAAATATATATATATATATATATAAATATATATATATATATATAAATATATGAGAAATTTGTTAGAATTTTAAAATATTTAAAATTGTCAATAATAAGAACAAGTTATAAATAATTACTATGAATTGAGATTATATTGTAAAAAATAATTGTCCTCTATGAAACACGAGTACGATATGATGATATAGATACGATACAATACAGATATGATGATACGCTAAACTTAAAAAAAGTAAAATACAGATATGTCAGGATACGACTATTACATATGTATATATAATACGTTATATTCTTATATTTAAGGTGTAAATCTATAATAGATCATAATGATTTATACAACTTATTGTTATAATTTTTAAAAATATATTTTTTATTTTTTTTTTAAATTAATTACATTTTTTCAAGCATTCTTGATATCACTAACATAAATAGTATGGGCAAATGAACTTTAAAAAATAAAAATATCTTTCAACAACTATTAAATTTTAAAAATCTTAAGTTAAACTAATATCATAAAGTTTGTTTAATTACTTCTCAACTTGTCACAGATAATCTAAGTGAAATAAGAGTTTAAATATACATCAATAGATTAGTTTTGATTTTAATTTAAATTCAATCCAAATCAATTAGCTCGATAAATCTTAAGTTAAACTAATATCATAAAGTTTGTTTAATTATTTCTCAACTTGTCACAGATAATCTTAATGAAATAAGAGTTTAAATATACATCAATAGATAATTTTCGATTTTAATTTAAATTCAACCCAAATCAATTAGCTCGATGTAAACGATATATAATTAATAATAATACAGACACTATAACATAAAGTCAGATATATTGATTTGATTAAAGTAGATACATATTCTCTTCTCTCCGAGTTTCTAACAAAATAAATAGATAAATAAATAAGGCTAAAGTACTATCGTTTTTAAAATTTGAGCTTGATTAAGGTAAAAAAAAGTGTTCAGTGTCCAACAGAAATAAAGACAATATTGATTTAGGTAGAAAAAATAGATATTATAGCTGCTTGCGGATACTAAATCTTTTTTTATTATTGAAATACTAATGTGCGTGAAGCCTTCTAGGATCCTAATTGCATGAGCCCATTATATCTCTCTCTCAATTTAACATTTGAGTTTATACATAGTTGTGTTTCATATGTGGGATATCTTTTTATTTTTTAACGTGTGGGCCGAACTAACTATTTCAATATTTTTTCTCTAATTAAAAGTATCGGAAAGTATTAGGTAAGTATCATATCTTTAAAAATTAAAAATAAAAATTGATACGTCACGTAGCATATCGAAAACATATTAGTATCCAATACAAATACAATACGAATATGTTAGGCTTCACGAAGTATCAGTGCTTCATAAGTTGTTTTCCACTTTATTACAAATAAGGGAGTGAACCTTTATTAATAACTTGATACCTTGAATAAGAGTACATTATGCAACCATAGATGTTTTACAACTTTACAATTTACTACATGTAAACGAGTGACACGATAGTTGAAAATTCAATTATATAAAAAATACTAAGAGTTGATTTAATTCACTTAATAACCTTTTTCAAAATAATTCCACTACATTATCATCCAAATTTTTTGTTTTGTGTTCCAATTATTATAGTAAATCAATCACTATTCTAATCAAAGCAAATGCTTGTCACTAATGGCAAGTGATTGATGATCGAACATGATCCTAGTTCACATAATATTAGTAATTACCACAATCAAAAGAATGAATTATAGATTCACACCAATCATACTAACCACAATCATATGGACACAAAATCTTTGTAAAAAGCATACCTCATATGGTGCTTTTCTAGTACTAATAGCATCATTCTCATTAAAAACGGGGATAACTCTAAGAGATAGCAACGAATTCACAGTTTGAGTAAGCTGCTTCCTGAAGTCTGGATCTTTAAATTCGGCATCCGTCACGAGAAGTTGAGATGAAGTCACATCCAACTGCATACAGCATACATAATGTCATTTATATAAATCAAAAGTGGGTTATCAACGTATTAAAGTCACATAATTTTCCACAAAGTTTATTAATTAAACTTTTGAAGAAAAGGGAGATCTCTATGAATTTTACAGTACATTCAAAAGCAAACCTGACTAAATAAGGCATCGTAGAGTGCCATGAGGCCACTCTGACCAACAGCAGCACAAGCTTTTCCATCCAGTTCTACTTGTGGTTTTTGAAGATCAGCAAAACTATGGAAGAAGGGAACAAGTCAACATCTAGATCTTACTACACTTAAAGAAGTATGATAGATATTTGTATTAACTTCTTTTCAATGCAGTGAATAAGATGTCTTGTTGTTGTTGTACATAAGAGGATTGTCCATTCATCCTCATTATGATCATTCATTTTATCAATTCACACCAATTTTATCCTTGCTACTTGCTAGTTGCAACTAATATAGTGTTTGATCTGAAACTTTCTGCTTAGAAAAGTACAATTCACTTGCATTTTGACTATTATTTACTCTTAGTGCTTTCTCATAAAGTTATCGAGAGAATTTGGTACCAATACAGTAAGATGCAAACCTGCTGTTGACGAGCTTTCTATATCGAAGCCTCTGACGTCCAACGCCTACCGCACCAGAAGTGACCAGTATTACCTCAAATCCTTGAGAATTAAGTTCTTTAACCTGAATAGGTTCTCATCTATCTCATTAGCACAAGAGAAAGAAGACGCAAGCAAATGGAAACGGTACAGGTTTAGTCAGCTCAATCTCACCTGTTCACACAAAGTTCCCAGTCTTCCCACGGCCAATCTTCCGTCAGGCCTGGTTACAACCGCAGTTCCAACCTATACAATCAGAAGTAAAAAAAACTTAAAAGACACAACACTCCTGAGTAATTCCAAAAACAACCCGAATAAGTCAACATGTCATGATATTTCCTATTAGTTACTGGCTGCAGATCCTAGATGCAGAGACATTTGAACGCCGAGATCACAGAAGTCTCAACAGGGACAGGGATTTGGATTCCAAATGCAAAACCTATATGAATCCACCTTCAATTACTAGACCTGAAAGAGAAACCAAGAATGCGGTGCCGCAAGCGCTAAGCAAGTTGGAAATCAGTCCAAATGAACGTGAATTCACAATCATCTTCGTGGTCATTAAATTAAGCCACTAATGACAGCGGCAACTAGGGTTTTGCACAGGTAAGGCGATCGATAAAACCCAATTTTCGTAGTAGATAAGCGAGATAGGAAATGCGGGAAAAACAAAGAGGAGGAAGGAGGACCAACTTTGATGACGATGCGCTTAACGTCTTTCACGAAAGCTCGAGTGTAGTCCATGGTGGTGGTGGCGGCGGCGGCGGAGGCGGAGGCGGCGGTGACCGAGAGAGACCGTGGAGAAAATGAGAATGATTGATCGCTGAAGGGAGTAGACCGGCGACTTAAATACTTCCGTTTTCGTCAGCATCCATCGAATTATATTATTCCGTATTTTCCCAACCGGAAAGATTCCGCGGGAGCGTGAACGGCTGACCGCAATGGCTGATTGGCCTCCGCGATAACCTCCGGCATCCTCCGCTGAACGGGACTCGCGAGAAATCTGTTGAGCCCGACGAACAAAATCAGCATTAAAATGATATAATTCGATGGATGCTGACGATCTGTAAATTGCTTTATTTTATTTTATTTTATTTTATTTTATTTTATTTTATTTTATTTTGAAACTAATTGCTTTAAATTTATGCATTATAGATCATTATTTTTTTACCACATTTAAATTATTATTACAAAGTATAAGGCACAATTGGGATAATTACCTGTGTGGTCCTTAACATATAAGTAATTACACATAAACATCCCACACTTTAGCGATTAGCGAGGCGAGAAAAAATTCGCGATCACAGAGAAAGTGGTAGCATAGCGATTAGCGAGGCGAAGGGAGAAAAATAGCAGATTAGGGCTTCGCGAGGGAAAGAGCTTCACTTTGAAAGATAAATAGGATTTCTTCATTACCGTTTTGCGAAGAATCTCTATCCTGAGAAGCGACGATCCGACATGGAAGCAGGCTACACCAGCCTCCCTGCAAGTCAATTGGCTGGCTCCGTGCCGGTACGCCTGTTTCTATCTACAACGCGCTATTACTCCCTACTTTCTTGTTGTGATTTGTTGTTTTACCTTTTCCCTGTGTTGGGCTCGATGTTTTTACTTCTTTCGTCACAATTTGACATTTTGATTTGCTATCTTTTAAAAGAGTTTGCACGAATGCGATGCCAACTTCTTGATCATTCGATTCTACTGCAACTTTTTGCTTGCATTTAGCTTTGTACTTAAAGATTACCCGATTTCACGTCATTGCAGGCAATAGTTGCTGAAGAGAATCAAGGTAGGGCAATCGTTGGAACCTTACACATTATCATTTCATCAATATTTCTTAATTTTTTGTTCATCGTACCTTTGCAGACTCAAAGACGAATCTGCAAACCTTCCCGCCTGGCAGTAGTGCTTCGGGTTATCAAGCACTTGGGACTCCGCATGGTATGCACAACTTCTTACATATGCCTCTTATTTTCTTTTAAGATTAGAATTAATAGAGCAAAGTAAGCGAACTTGGACATTCTGACCAACGTTTTCTGGTGGTTATCAGCAAGAAATTTATTTGGATTCAGTCAAACTGATGCTATTGAGTTACTCTTAAGTGTCAATTTACAATGCATACAATGGTTGATGCAAGAGCACAACTAAATTAGAGGTTGAAGAGTAAAAATTTGCATTCAGCATAAACTCATCCCTCTGATAACCTACTGAGTACTATCAAAAGTCACAATTTTTGCATTCTTTATAGGAAACTAAATCAATGGCATCCAACATGTATACACCTGCATCAGGCTCCATCTTCACATTCTCAATGTGGTTTCTACTCAAGCTTCTCAAAAATTAAACTTAAATAAAGATTTTTGTATTGAAAGTTGTGAATAATGTGAAATAAAGTTAGTTGTTATGTTACGATGCATGAGGTATGCAATATAATTTAATTATTATATTTGTATATGTGTAGAATGTGAAATAAAGTTAAATTTTTATTTTTATTTTGATGAAAAGTTAAATTTTTATTTTAAAATATTTGTATGATGTAAAATATACTTAATTTTTAATATTAAATTTATATGTGATGTGAAATATCTGGTTAAAATTTTAACCTGGCTAAACAAGTAAGCCCGAAGTCTTTACGGCCATAGTAGGTTTGAAGTTCCTCTTATAGGTTAAGAAGGAAGACGGGAAAGTTAAGGAGGCCCTTTAAATGAGCTTGTAAAAATGTCAGTCTCGAAGGTTTTTTTTATTGGGTTATCTTTTGTTTGACAAAGAACCATTGTTGACGAAGGTGCTCTTAGGAAAGTTAATAAAACGATGGAAGCTACTCGATGTAGAGTTCTCAACTAAGGATTGGACCTAAGGATGGATTCTTCAATGAGTTGATCCCATGAATGGGAATAGCTTGTTGTCGGACGAGGAAAGCCTTAATGGAAGCATTCTTCATGGGGATATCTTTGAACTCATGGAGATACTCATTCGTCTATTCTTCAAAAAAAGCATTCCTTGCCATAATTGAACTTGTGTTATAAAAGATTCAAATAACTGTCAAATGGTTTAGCTGTGGCCGCTCAGCCTCCCTCTAGGTCATTATGCGGGAATGATAGTGTCGAGATAGTGACGTGTGTGGCATTTTTGGCTTTTCACACTGGAAATCATTGCTTTACCCTTCACCTATAAAAGGATTTGGGATGAGCAACATCAGTTATATGATGCTATTACTATGAGAGTTATATGATGTAGTTACTATGTGAATCATCCATAAAGTGAGAACATTCTAGAGAACCATCATCGGTGATAAAGTCTAGCTATGAAGATTAGCAATTCATGGAAGTTCAGCCTCTTGAAGCCTTCAAGAAAAGAAGAAAGTAACAGAAAATAAGTTATTCTCCTCTGTTAGCCATTTAAGACGAGTTAGCTAGTTGTTTGGTTTGTGGTAACCATGGATCCTTAGTCTTCCACATAAAATCTTGTAGTACATCAGTCTTTTGAATTGTACAAGAAAGTCTTGAGAAGCATGTTTCCATTATTTACTCTTCTCTGTTGTCCAAAATCAAAGATTTTGTTTTTCGTCTTTGAAGTGGTGCTGTCGAAGATTTGTGTTTTACTTTGAGAAGTCGTTAAAAGTTTATTGTCCTTGAAACATAGCAAAGCTTTTCATTATGTCTACCATAAAATTAATAGTAGTATGAAAATGAATATTTATAATGAGAATTAGAAAGTTACATGCAGAAACGTGCTGCTCTACGTGTTCTTATTTCTCATGCTTGTCCAATAGCCATGATATGAACTTCCTCAAGATTCTTTCTTGCGATGATTTTTTTTCTACTTACATGTAGGTGAGGATGGTCAAACAACAATAGCTTGGAATGGATTGTTCAACATTTCATCATATCAGCCATATTTTAATATCGACACTGATATTATGTTTGATAGGCTCATCAGTTCCGTTTATCCAATGAATGATTTTTATAGAAAAGTAGATGCTAATCCAGATCTGTGAGTTACTACTTCCTCTATATTATATTGGGAGCTTAGATGATTTTATGTTTAGGTGATTTATGTGTCATACCAAAAGATGCATTTATTACTCATTTTACCCCCTACTTTTGTATCAACCACCACTTTGAAGTTAAATATAAAAATACATTTATTTAGGTAGTTTAACTATACATACTCATAAGTGGGGATAAAATGACTAATAAATGCTTCTTTCATTCTTGTCATATATATACCCTTCACTTTGAAGCTAAATAATTGGGTTTCCTTCTCAAAAAAAAAAAAGATTCCATCATTGAAGTTAACTAAAGGGGTTAATATATAAAATTGCATTTATTTAGGTAATTTAAATGTGAATACTCATAAATGGAAATAAAAGTGAGTAATAAATGCATCTTTCTTCGATCAAATAAATAAATGCATCTTTCATTGGTGACAGATATGTGTGTGTATACATTTGTCCCATGATTCCCATTATATTATTTTCAGGAAAAGTTAAATTGTATGGTGCATTTATACCCAGAATGCATACAACTTTTCACATAGTACGTCAATTGGCATCCTACTGTTACCAATGTTAAAAAAAAAGAACTAGGGTAGCAAATAGTAGAGAGCAGAACTTATTGAAGAGGCATATCTGTTACAGTTTCAACTTTTTTACAATACCTTTTCACTTTGATTCTACTCTGATTTGCAGAGTTAATGACTTGAATGATTTCCATTCTTGATTGCATCATATACATTACCAAGATTGGTACTGATTTTTTTGGATGTTTCAGCGCAATGATGGGGGTTATGTCTGTGTTGGACTCTACCTTGTATAGACTACTGGAGCATTAGACTCTAAGCAATCATTGACTTATTGTCTAATATTCTTGCCAATTATTGTTGTTTAATATTTATTCTGTTCAATGTAAGTATTTTTAGTGAAACTCAAAGTTAGTAGTCATATCAATCTTTCTTATTAACATTTTGTCACGATCATTCTGTCTTTATGATTTGGTAATGTATGTTTCCCTCTCTACTATTCATGCCTAAGATATTAGAAAAGTTGAAGACAGACTTGACTAGATTGTTTTCTAATATGCTTAAGAGTTTGTTCAAGTCATATTTTATTGTTTATCTAGTGTGTTGCTTTAGCATTAGGTTTCAGAAATGGAAATGTTCGATTTAGATGACCATGTACTTTTATTCTTCAATTAATAACATTGCATATTTGGTGTTCACTATTGTTCGCCGGTCTTCTATATTATGTTTTATTTTGTCTTATCATGTGAAGGAATTAAATTATTAGGTATGGCCTTGTCTGGATATCAACTACACTGGTGTTCATTCTTGCTGTGCTGGGAAACTGGGCCACTTATCTTATGACAAAACCAGATGTTTCATGGAATTTTGACGTTAACTATGTCAACTGGGCAGCTTGTGCCATATACGGATATGTGCTTGCAGTTCCTGTTGCATTTTACTTTTTGCTTCGTTATTTTGGGTCAAATGCTGGCTTAGTACAGTTATGGTGCATATGGGGATATTCACTTTTCATCTTTATTCCTGGTGCAGTAAGTAATCTTGGGTGTTTCGATCTTCTATCTTTAGTTCAATACTAGGCTACATATGGTTTTTGTTTTTTGTTTCATAGCTCTTCTATCTTACTGCATTCTGAATCAAATTTAAAGCAGTTGATATTTTAAATGATTTTGCTTGTTCTACATTTCTGAAAAAATAATTGTGTTCAATATTTTCAAGGCCTATCATAAAATGTGGTGCTTTAAACCATGTTTAGATGTGCATATACTTAAATTATGGCATTTCCATGCCGAGATCTAGTGTCTATCCAAAGTTTCTCTTTCTTATTCTCTCTTTACCATAGTGACTTAGACCCCGTCACATCTTCTAAAGATCAAAGAGCAGAGAATAGCGAAAATAATAAAAAGTGCACAGTCTAGGGCGCACTGTGAGCACTTCAGGGGTCCTAAGTTGATTTAGTAGAAACTAGTAAAAAAACAAAAGTTCTCCTTCACCCTTTCTTTATTGTCACCATATTGGGAAAAACAATGGTTGAATCTTAGTCTAAGCTGTAGTTTTAAAATCTATGAAGTGTAGCTCGCACACAATTTTCCTACTATTATTACAAGGACACTATTGGAGAGGTGACTTTATGAAACTTATGTGGTACCATCAATTTGTTAATGAGTAACCCTACAATAAAGCTTCTCTGCCTTGTTCATAATGAAGCAAAGGTCATCAGGTTTACTAGATAATCTCAAATATCAGTAATTTTCTCTAACTGATTCTTCGTAGGGAAACAAACTTGAAACTCCAACATGTACAAATTGGAGCCTTATGAGGTTAATGATGGATGCCGTCAAACCACATTCAGCATCCCTCATATATCTTCTATGCGCCACATCCACCCTTGAATTAATCATTTCTAGTGCAATCTATTCTACTTAATCACGTCACGATCACTATTGTAAAGCATAATTGATTGAATATTAGTTTTATAAAATTGTTTATTTAGCTTGATATCCATCTTAATGCATAATCACATAGATTATTATTTTAGTAGATGATATTATTTTGAAATAAATAAAGAGTTATAATAATAAAAAGGAGCAAGGGACTTAATATTTGTAACAGATAAAAAAGCCAATTACATGATTTGTAAACCCAAGCCCTTCATATGAGTCTGTTGTGATGGATGTGTTTTTAACGTAGGAAAATTGACTTTCAAGAGATGTGGATGTAAGACCTCTTGAAAATAATAAAAACATAATAAAGTTATTTGAACATTTAGAAAGGAAAAGATTGAGGGCGTCATCATAACACTTCATATGATAGATAGAAATGGCAATGAAGGACTCATAATTTCACAAAAAAAAAAGTTAGATGAGGCTGATAATGATGATGATGCATTCTTTTCCCTTCTTCATTAACGCTTCCTCCCTCTCTCTCTCTCTCTCTCTCTCTCATAGTCTTGCTTGAAGAGCAGTAAAGTTGTTAGCCTCTCAGCTTTTTGTGTAAGTGAAAATCATTGAATGGTACTGATTGATGACGATGATGAAGATGGCTGATGATGATTTATGCTTTGGATCCATCAAAACTTTACGTGTGTATCTTGTAAAGACCGACATCATGCTGATTACAAGTTGGCATGGGCGTCATATGCTCAATTAAATCTTGAACCAACTGAAATATATATATATATATATATGTATGTATATATGTATAATTTGGTTGATTTATGGCTATTTATTTTCAGTTACTGCTGGTGATTCCTGTGGAGATATTGAGGTGGATTATCATACTCTGTGTTGGTTCCGCATCAGCTTACTTCATCACTTTAAATTTGAAGCCTTACACTGACGGGCATCATGACCGTATTCTTTTGGTAATCTGTGCTGCGGTGTTGCAGTTCGCCTTAGCCATCTTCATCAAGATGTTCTTCTTTGCTTAATGTTACCCGGATGAAGCTATTGAACATATGCACACCAACTACAGGTTGAATCTTTCTACTGATTTTTGGCTTCATTTCTTCTGTTGTTTTTTAACTGCTGAATCCTTGAAAATATCCAATTTCATAGAAATCATCTCGTTTTTGTTTACACAGCCAGATGGGTTTAGGGTGTCCCAAGTCTTATTTGTTTCTGCAGTTTTGCTGGTGTTCTTTCAGTCAGTTTGTGTTTAGCTGATAATTTTGTCTATTTTTATTAGCAGAAGTTAAAATTTTATTGTTTTTGTTGTTTATCAATTGTTCTTTGTTTATTAATTGACGGTAAGTTGAAAGCTATTCAAGTTTGTGTTATCTTAATCCTGAATTCATTTTAGTAGTTGCTATATTTTCATTCTAGGTCCTTATAGCAAAAATAATTATGGTTTCTTGTTAAATAATTAGCCAAATAATTTATACATACTTTTACATGATTTTATTTATTGATTAAAATGGGTGAAGATTTTTTTAAGATATTTTTTGGGATAAAAATTAGAATAAATTAAAATAGTCTGTCTTAGGGACTAATTTTTTTTTAAATTTTTAATTGCTTTTCTTTTTATTGATCATTGTATTGTAAGTGGTTGAGGAAGAAGTACATCAATTCGGAAAAATGATTGTATTACGAATAATTAAATAAATATAATTATTTCAGGATTGAATGATTAAAAATTGAGGATCCAAGAAAAAATAAAAGAGTATCAAAAGTGCTGTGAATATTTTTTTAAAAAAAGTGCTATGAAATTTGTATTTTAATTTAAAATATTTTGATGTTACATATTGTATTTTACCGTTTTAGGTGGATTAATTTGATTCTTTTATTTTTGTCAAAAATAGAGTTTTAATATTAGCTGGATTTAAAAAAAAGCCACAAATTACTCATACTACAATTTAACTTTATTAATTCCATGATAGACTAGTCATTGATATTATTTATAATTTCATCACAATGAAAAGAATAAATTATTGATAGGTGTTTATAATTAATTTATAATTACATTTTAGTTTATATTTTAAAATTTTTCATTTCGGTTTTTAGATTTTGAAATAAAAGTTTAAAAGTAAAACAAATTAGAGACTTCTCTGGTCTTTATAATTTTAAAATTTGAGCTTAAAAAAGATTTTTAAAAAATATGAATTAAAATATAATTATAAATTAATTATACAGATCTGTGAGTAATTTACTTTATTTTTTCAATTTAATTTGAATTCAATTCAATCATTGTATGTTTACTTTAATAAAATAATTATTTTTATATTTATTTTGATAGAATAATTATACAATGAGAATTATTGGCTAAAAATATTATTTCAAAATTATTCTTCTTCACACTCATATGCTCATATATGCATGTATATATATATATATATATATATATATATATATTATTTATATATTATGTATACATATATTATATTTATCTAATAATTTATATAAAATTAAATTTAATAATAAAAAATAATATAAAATTTCATTAATTTATATTTACAAATATTTTAGTATTTTTTTAATCAATTTTTATTTTATATTCTATTTTATATTTGTAAATAAAAGAATTGTATTTTATTTTTTTTGAATGATAATTTTATTTTAGGTAAATTACACTCAGGTCTCTGAGTTTAAGGGTTATATCACACAGGTCCATGTTTTTTTAAATTATAACATTGAGGTCCCAAGGTTTTCAACAATTATTATCTGAGTCTTTTTTTATTTTTTTATTATTAAAAAATATTACAATTACCATTATACCCTTACCCTCCCTCTCTCCACCAGATCCGGCAATCGCGCCGTCACCGCTCCGCCCCGCGCTGCCTCCGGCGGCCTCACGACCCCGCCGGCAGGCTCGCCCGGCCGCACGACACCGCCGGCGGCCGCGGGGCGCGCCCTAGCGGCGCAGCGCGGCCGTTGGCGGTGTCGTGAGGCCGCCAGAGGTGGCGCGAGGACGCGCGGTGACGGCGCGACTGTCGGATTTGGTGGAGAGAGAGAGGGTAAGGGTATAATGGTAATTTTAATATTTTTTAATAATAAAAAATAAAAAAAGACTCATATGATAATTTTTGAAAACATAGGAACCCCGATGTTAAATTTAAAAAAACGTGAACCTGTGTGATAATTATCCTTAAACTCAGGGACCTGAGTGTATGCCCTTTTATTTTTATAAAATAAAAATTTTATTTCAATCTTCTTCTATTTTATTAAAATAAATGCATCGTATGATTATGCGGGAGGCATGCTTTTAACGGTTCACATGTGACTTAGATTGTCCAATATATTATGAAAATAAATTGAAAAAGCGCAAACAAGAAAAGATAATGCTATCAAAAAAAAAAAATCGTTTTCTAAAAAAAAAATCGTTTTCTAAAAAAAAAAATCGTTTTCTAAAAAAAAAAAAAATCGTTTTCTATAAAAAATATTCGTTTTCTAAAGTTCCCTTCTTTAATAATTCATCAAAAACAAAATCATCTTTAGACACACTTGCATTCATGACTCCAAAATGAGACTCAGACAAGTCAGAGAAGCACTACGGTCCGAAATTGGTTGGGTCCTTTTTTGGGTGTCGTGTCCCGAAACAATAAGAAAAGCTGGAGAAGCACCAGGCCACTGGCCGTGACCGCTGCGCAGCCGGAATTGCGAATATTTTCTTTGGGGGAAAGGGAAATCTTCTCCAGCTTCCGAATTCTAGGGTTTGCTCGTCCAGGCCCAAAATCTATTAGATTGCGGTTGAGTCAGATGCTTGACGCCATGGGTTGCTAGTTATGCATATGAAACCTGACTGATATTGCGGGTATCTGAGCTGCTACCTCTTGCGGTGGGACTGGGACTAGGAAGAAAACGAAGAGGAGATGAAGGTCTTGATTGGGAGCCCGGGCACTGTTAGCGGGCTGATGCTCAGGTTGGGGCAGTGCCTCTTTGCCGGCGCATCAATCGCTCTGATGGTCTCAGCGGCAGGGTTTTCCAGCTACACCGCTTTTTGGTAATTCATCCATCGTCGCGATTCTTTCCTTAGTTTTGACATATCATTTCTCTGTTTTAATTAAATTGAAGAAATGTATGATGCGATCTGTGATTTTTATTCGGCTATTATAGTATATTGATGAGTTTGAGGAACCAGACATTGCTAGCTGACCTGAACTATAGGCAATTCATTTTGCCTCCTTTAGTTGCTCCTTTGTGTATTGCCTAAAACTTTGGTAACATTTTGAATAAATCTAGGGTAGGCTACTGAACTAAAAGCTTTAATTCTATAATTTATGGGCCATAAATGATCTTATATTCTTACATTATCGCTTTGATCATTTGATAACTAAAAAACATTAGCATGGATATGAACTGATAGTGGCATTCTCGACCATATGTTATTTCATATCCATGCTATAAAGCTTGTGAGCTTACATGTCAAAAAAGGCGTGCAAACATATAAAATTATTCATGGTCTTACCCAACTTAAGCTTTTGGGTCTGTTGGTTACAAGAATTTATTTAATAACTAGCCACTTAAAGTCTGTATGTTATCTGTTTTTGCATGCTATTTCTGAGAATGATTGATTTGGTTTTAAGTCCTAGTTCTATGGAGTTATTTATACTTCTTTAACCATTTATCCAGGCACTTTTCTCAACCTATTGCACCTCCTTTATGCATATTTTACTTAATTCACGCTAAAGTTGATGTATGTATGGAGAAAAAGGGGAAAATAGGAGCTCTCTAAACTAGATGAAGTCTCTAAAAATGGAAGATCTTGACCCTCCAAAGTAAGAACGTTACCTATATGATTATGAAATTGAGAAAGGTCAGACTATTTCGATGTTGTGTTGGTGAATCTCTACTAGTGCTGGATTTTTCCTGCACATTGAAAAAGAGATTAAGAGAATAAAAAGAACTCTTAAACCTATTTAACAATAGTTGTTGTTGGATTTATGCAAACATTCAATCTTTTTATTAGGATATATGAAACTTATCTACATTTGTGGAGATATCTGATGTTGTCACTTATAGCCTACATCGACGTCATCGATACCATCTTCACCCTTGTATATAGTTACAATATGTATTTGTATATTAGCACTATTTGGAAGGGCTGGTATCACCTTATATTTTGTTTTTTTATGTTGTTGGAGTATTTATATCATAGGAGTATTCAACTATATGGATTATATATATATTAGCATCAAAACAGGTGAAATTAGTTACTAGTTGGATAGATGACCGGACAGTCCGCCTTCAGCTAGACTCAGTGAGCCGAAAGTGGGAATTATTCAGCCAGATAGCCAACCAATTAGCTCGCCTTCAACTGGATAGTTTTGTCCACTTCGGGCCAAACTATTGACCCTTCAGAGGCTGGAACAATTAAAGGCTAATCAGATATTCAGACTGTCCGTCTCCCGGGCCAGATAGTCCTCCTTTACATAATTCAGGTCGATTTAGGAACTCAGATTTAAATCCTTCCCACTTCTTGGGTGGCTTGGAGAGCTTTCAACACTCAAAGTAAGGGAGAAACATGTCTTAAAAGGCAAGGGAATTTCATTTTTATGGGGATCGATGCTTGATGATTATTTTTGAGAGAACTCTTGGAGAAGATGTTCCTTTCCACTTGAGTATGAGTGAAGACGATTGAGATTAGGGAGATTAGGATAACATATTTCCAAAATTGAGACAAGTGGTCGAGGCTATGCGGTGTTGCTCTTCATGCTTTCTAGACATAGTTAGAGGTATCTCATGCGACCTCATAATTGTAGGATTTTCCCTTACCTTCCTACCATTCATGTTATTCATTGAATTTTGTTGTATGCCCATATTCTCTTGTGTTGTGTAAGTTTTTTCATTTGTAATTTAGATTATATGTCATGAATTTGTTCGTTTCTTAATTCTTGTGAACACGAATTTTGATGCTATTTGTTTTTGTTGGATTATGTGTCATGATATTTTTTCTTTATTAAATTTCATGTATGCTTATATGTTGGGCTAGGATTATGTTAAAATAAATACATAACAATTCCTTCTTGATCTCTACTCATGAAACTTAGGGTAAAAATGCTAGGACCAAAAGGTTAGTTCTTAACTCCTCATTCCTTACATGTTGTAGCTACCACTCTTCATATTTTCTCGTGAAGTTATTGTAGTCCCCAGAGATTCACTTCCCTAAGACTTAGCACTCGGATCCTTTCATCCTGATGGTCATTTAAATCTGTGCAATCTCCGGCCTCACCTCAATTGCATAGCACAACAGAGCCTTAAAAGTACAACATTTTTAAACAGTATTATATTGCATTGGAGTTTCGGGACCTAACATATATAGGTCGAATATATGAATCATGTGAAGTTTCTTTTTTTAGTTTAATGTCTTTTTTGTTGTAAAATCATAGTTACGCTAAACTTCAAGATTTTTCTATTAACAATATTTTATTCTTAGCAGCTATTTGATTGCTTCCATGGGACTACAAGTACTTTGGAGCCTCGGGCTCGGTTTTCTTGATATTTATGCGTTAAGGATGAAAAGGGATCTTCACAGCCCTGTTTTAATTAGCTTGTTCGTGGTGGGAGATTGGGTAATTAGACAATTTTCTTGTTCATCATTCATTTTCTCGTCCTCTGAGTTTGAAGCTGTTGTTAAGCATGGACTATAGTAGAATCAACCTTTATCTGCAGTTAATTTGTTGCATGCGTGATATATCATCTTATAAAATAGTTATCTTTTGTTTTTCTTGATCTCAGGAATTTTCATACTTGTAGTTCCACCTAATAAGTGGTTCTTCTATATTTTGTAATGGTTACTGCTCCAATTTTCTATTGTAAACACTATAGTGCTAATCTTTATGGGTGCCTTTGTTTGGTTAGGTTAAAGTTTCGAGGTTAATTTTAATCTGGCATATCACAATATGCACAAATTTCAAGATTAAATATAATTTTTATGCATATTTCAAAATAAAAAATTAACTTTATCTCACATCTTAAATATACTACTGCAACAACTAATATCACATCTTACACACATCCCCATATAATCAATAATTTTATTTTACATCATATATAACTCTCAAGATAAATATCATCGCATAAAATTAACTTTAACTTGATAAAGTTAATCTATTTTTTGCAACAAACATGTATAAATCAATTTTTTCATTTATACATTTACATCTCTAGTGGGAATATTTGCATTATTTTTCTTCTTAACTAATGATAATTTTGAATTGTTATAGTTCTTAGGGTTCAATTGATAGTTGGCTTTGATTGGGTATATGCTATGATTTAAATTGATAACATGTATGACATGTGACGCGTTATTTGGTTGGAGGAAAAAAGGTTGTTTTAGAAAAGTTTTGTGATTTTTTTTGAAAAATGTATATAATACAAAATCAAGTAAGTTAATTATATTAAAAATTATGTTGAACGTGAAATAAAGTTGATTAATTCATTAAAAATTATATTGGATGTGAAAAAAAAAGTGATTGTTGAATGTTGAAATTTATGTAGAATGAGATATAAAATAATTTTTTATTTTTTTAAATAAAATAAAGCTTTTAGCTATGGCTAAATTTTTTGTATATTAAACTGGACCTAAATAACCGCCAAGTTTTCTAAAAATACTTTCATTAATATTTTATATTTATTTCATATCATACACAAATTTAAATATTAAAATTTATTTTGCATTTTACACAGATCCAATATTAAAAATCAACTTTATTTCACTTCGTATACATATTTTAATAAAAAAATAATTTTATTTTACATTCAATACAATCTTCAATAATGAAATAATTTTATTTCACGCTATAACATTAAAATAGTTTTCTCTTCTTTTATAAAAAAAATTAAAACATATTAAAAATATATTCCAACTAAACAAGCCCTTAGTTCAGACAAAGTTATTCTAGAATATCAATTTTATTTTATTATTTTAGCTATCATGGATTGAGTTGTGGGTACATCACGTAGCCTTTCTTTGTACCATTCTTTTAAGGTTTAACTACAAGATTTAGGGGGACTTTATACTAGTTTTAATTGAAGTTGGGACTCTGCTAAGTTTTAACTTGAAATTTCAAAACCTTTGAAATTTATGGTTTAGGTGGTGTTTGGCTTAATTCAATTTAGATACTAGCCTTATTTAAATGCCAATGTTGTCTAGATAGTATAAATTTAGATACTAGCTTTATACATGTTATGTATAAATTTTTTTTTGTTTGATTCAATGCTAATGTCTCTGCCCCAACCCCTCCACCTCCTTCTCCCATTTAAAAATCATCGTATGTCACCTTTCTCCATTATCATTAGGGTGTCATGTTGATGTTATCTAAAAAGGAAGAAAAATAAATGTTGAACCAAACATTTAATTTCTTCAAATAACATGATATAATATTACAATAACATTGAACCAAATGCCCCTTTAGTTAAATTTTTATGTCTATTTCATTCAATTAAGCGCCAACAAGAAAAAATAGTAAAAAAAATGATTGTTCGTGAAACCATGGATCTAATTTATCGAGGAATTGATAGCTCTAATCTAAGTTGTAATTTTTAAAAATAGCTGCCCTTGTTTGTGATAAGTTATTCATTTTATTGTTGATCCCTTTTTATGCATTCATCCACACCTCTCCCTCATCAAATTTACTTTGTTTAGATCCAATTGCTCAATTTATCTATCATATTCAACCGAATTAGTATTTATTTTTTACCATTAATTGGAAAAGAACCCTCATTATGTTATTTTTTTGGTCAGAATCATGTCTTTTAGTGACCTCATTATTTTGATCAATGTCCAGATGTTTTGAACTCTAAGAATTTTTTGTATTCCTAGTCAGTTACCCATATGAACCGTACACCTTGTGTTGGGTAAACATTAATAGAGGATGGTAGGCCTTATTGGGGTATTGGTTTATTTTGTATAGCTGAAGTTTGGGAGGATATATGGAAGATTATATGCAGAAAAGAAAGAGTTTCTTAGCTTATGGAAGATTATATGGAAGATTATATGTCCAGAGGATGGTTGAATGACATTGTAATAGATGTTTGGAAATACATGAGAAATGAAAGAGTTTCTTAGCTTAGCAGGCTGTTTAATATGATTTTAAAAACTAAAAATATATTTTTTATTTTTTAAAAAAAATATATTGATACCTATTATAAGAGCAAAAATGTTCATGATTGCGCCAGTTATAAAGAAATTAAATTTATAAATTATATTTTAAAATTTTTTAATGAGGTGATCGAGCATGGACGACACAAATCATATGCTAATAGGAGCTCTAGTATGAAAAGTTAGCTTATTAGATTTTGCTTGTGTAAAAAAAGAAGAGGGAGACCAAAAAAATTTTTCAAGAAATTATAACTTTATATACTTAAAGCTAAATGAGGTATTGTTATTTGATATAGTACAATGAAAATAAAGGATTCGTATAGCTAACCCCACCCACCTAGTGGGATTAAGGTTTAATTTTTTTTAATCAAAACAAAAAGTTTAGGTTTATTCTGTTGTTGTTTTTGTAGCTGGTTTGTTCTGTAGTTGATTATGTATCCGTATCAGCACTGCTGCTCTTATTGCTCTCCATTTCTATGTTTGATTTTTCATGCATAGTCAAACACCTACTGTCTCTCTAGGTGAACATTGTAAATGTGTGTGATTTTCTCTACTCATCAGTGTGTTACATTCTGTCTTGGTCTCAAATTTATGCTTCCAATACAAAAGACAGCCTAAGATAATTTCTGTCTAAGACATATCATTTGCTCAAGTCTAAATCACCCTTCCATGCAAGATTACTGGATGAATTGAATTATATTGTTCTGGTTGAATTATACTTTAGCATTGTTTGTCAATTTATTTATGTTTTGATTTGACATAAGATGATAGCATTCGGGTATATTCAATCTCCTAGATTTATCTAAGTTCTACTTGAAATTACAATTCCAATATTCTAGGTTACGGCCACCTTGTCACTTGCAGCAGCGTGTTCTTCAGCAGGAGTAACAGTACTTTTTGCAAGAGACGTTGGTTTTTGCCGCTCATATCCACAGCTTGAATGCAGCAAGTATGAGATCTCCATTGTATTAGCATTCATGACATGGCTGTTAATAGCAATTTCTTCCCTTGTCATGTTCTGGCTGCTAGCTTCAGTTTGATTGCACTCTTTGTAACCCCTTCCTCTTATTTGTGCCATGATCAAATCTGCGTTTTGTCTAAATCTAATCAGTTAAAAGTTGTTTTTTTTTTTTTTTTATTTCTGTTGCAATGTAGCTCTTCCTGCGTGAGAAAATAGCCCAACTAATAATTCTGGATCTTAATACTCTCAGGATTATGGATAGCCGTTGAGCCTTTATCTCTGTTTGAGTTTATTTATTTATTTATTTATTATATATCGGTAAGTATCGAGTTCAAAGTGAATGCTGCAATTGTTGGATTATGATTGTTTTAATTCTCTAGTATTGGATATCAGTGAGATCTTAATTATTGCGATACAGTTAGGGATCAATTTAGGAAAAACAGTTCAATGATTTGAGATTACAATTAAGGATCATTTTTTAGTCTAACTTCTAAATGCTGTTGAAAAGTGAACTTAATATTGAAAAAAGTAATCAATATTTTACTGGAGCTGGCAAATTTAGTATCTCAAATGAATTTGTCACATAATATTAGTAATTAGTGGTGTCAGATATTGGGCACTATTCGTTCGAGGACTATTAAAAAATAAGAGTACTAAGTAGTAGTAATCACATTATTAATAGGGAATATTGAAGCTCAAAACTGCATTTTTATTTTTTGATATTTCATAACCATTTAATATATCTATTTTAGATGCATGTCACATGTGACAAATTTGATTGAATAATGTGTATTTGCTGCTGCAGGTGATACGGGTGATAAGCAGCCAAGTTTATCCAATCCCCAATATCGATCATAAGAAAACTGAATGGCTATGCATAACTATAAACCACACTCAATTTATCAAGTTAGAAAAAATTTAATCATTTATTTTATTTAAGTTAAAAAAAATCTAATCATTTATCAACATAAAAGAGTGCTATAGTATATGTGGGGTCAACAGTCAGGTAAAAGTCATCTTCAATCAAAGCAGAGGTCCCCTTCAAGTGTAACCAGACCTTCAAGTGCGCACACTTGTTGAAATTAGACAGCAACCCAGAGTTTGATTACAAATTAACATTTTATAATTGATGCTATAAACTAAACGAAACACAACAAGAACAATCAGTGAAGTCCTCATTTCAATACGCGGGCGACAAATGTCGCAGCTACAACAGCAAACCCAGGTTACATCAAATCGAGAAAGAAGAAGAGAAAACATGGGTGGTTAAATATAAGAAATTGGTAGCCAGATATTAGAGCCGCCTTCTAGTTCGCCTGCTGGTTGAATCCAAGCCATCTACAAGGTTAAGACCAATGTTGCTGCTGCAGTTTCTCTTCCTGCTAGCGGGACTGGAATCTGCCACAGCTACAGTTAACAAAAGATCTGACAGCAAAGACGGGCACGACTTCTCCAGGTAAGCGAAGCCTTCGGTCTGCAGCACAGCTGCGAGAAGAATGACAAGCTGAGGAAGGTAAGAATGAAGTAGACCAGGACAGCAGGCATGAAATATCAGCTATCCATATTACTCGACTCATAACACTGAGTTCCAATGCTCATGTGTTCTTCCAAAAGTCATAAAAAAAAAAAAAAAATCTGTCTCAAATTAATTGGAATCAATTATATGGATTCCTCATCTCCATTCAGCTTATGAACACTAATGAAACAAGATCAAGTCTAATGATCAGATCACATGTCATCCACTTTCTTTACAATGTGATACCATGCGACTTTGAACCCCACACTTAGGCACAATAGGCTCTAAATGCAGCCAATTCAGACCCCCCCCCCCCCCCCCCCCCCCTTAAATGAACCCCTATCCACCAAGACAAACTCACATCCTTCTCTGTAGGGTGCCGAACTCACTTTTCTTATTACAATCATTTTCAATGTGATCTACTTAGTAGTACAAAAATTGTTTAGCTGACACTTATAAACATCAATTTTAAGTGCTAAAAGTGATCAGTAATAATTAATAAATGCCTTCATATTAGCCCTAGTGCCACCAACTTTCGAGATGAGCCTCATATTGTAAACATAACCTTAAAAATACATGGCTGGATCCAACAGTAAATCTAATATACATTTGATAAAGCGCTAAAGGGCAAAGCAACTATCTTCTGTGATAGCAGCTTCAGCCGAAACCTGAATTTGAGAACATAATTCCAACAAAACGAAACACAGCATCCATATTTTTTACTTGACAATTGGAGATAAAAGGCAGATCTCTACAATTGGGGAGCATCCTTCAATATGCCTGAGAAGAGTCAATTACAAACACCTGCATGGAAATTATTTCAAATGTAACACAATCTACACCTGCCAGCAACCGAGTAACTACAACTTAAAACTAGTTGCTATATAAGTCTTAACACCATACGGTGGGATCCCATTCCTAAATCAGCACTGGGTGCATGGGTAAAATAAGGAATATGAGGAAAATGAGTTGAAAAAATGCAAAAGACGAGGTTTCAGAAAATGCAAGAGGCCTACATGGCGATAGAATCAACAGTGCAAAGAATGTCTAACAATGAAATACATCCACCATAGCAGCAATAAAGCAGAGCATGAACACAAGTATAATATAAGGAAATGTCACTGCTCTTACATCGTGAAAGGCAAGCAAATATATTTTTAACTAATAAGGCATAACTTCAAAATGAACAATCGCATTTGACAAAATCCATTCATAGAAATAACATTAAAAACTTTATCTCTTGGTTTACAGGAAAAGAATGTTTTAATGTGCATAAGTGATGATGATACCAAATGATGTAAATCATATATAAAGAGAAAGAAGAAAACTAGAAGGGAAGAAGACAAGAAGAAATGAAAGAAAACTATAGAGAATTTTATTCAAATCAACTAAAAATCTCTAATTACAATAATCTGAGACCTATTTATAAAAATCTAACCCCAACTAATTAGAGAAAATAAAAATAAATAAAATAATATTCTTAAAAATAATAACTTTTCTAGATTCTCGAATATTTGAATTCCAATAAGATAAATACTCATAGCTAATATTTAAATAAATTATTATCATCCTTTAATAATCAAATAATTAAATTTTAATATAAGAATTTTTGGATTTGTATCATCTTTGAGATTATCTTTATCTTCATTAATAATGCTTCTAAAACTGTTGATTGTGAATGGGATAAAATTCTTGCCATAAAAAAGTTCAAGAAAAGTGGATGTCTAAAACACCACATGATTCAATAAAAAAAGACCACATGGAATATTAAACCTTGTAGCATACAATGATAACCTATTATTGCAACCACGCCAACCATCTTAATGCAATAAATGATGGTAAGGATAATAAATCATCCTTTCATCCCCTTAATCATTCTCTTCATCTCTCTATCCATCCCCACTTCCTCACTCCTACTTCAATCCTTCCTTCCCCCACAACTATGAAGCACGGGTATGATACGGCGATACGAATACGATACAATATAAATATGATGATACGATAAAGTAAAAAAAATAGAAAATGCCCATTATATATGTGTGTATCATGTCTCATATTCTCATATTTAAAATGTAACTCCATAGTATGTTAAAATGACTTATACATCTTATTACTATAAATTTTAAAAATATTATTTAAATTTTCTTTAAATTAATTATTTTTTCAAACATTCTTGATATCACTAAAAGTAATGATATGGATAATTCAACTTGAAAAAATAAAAAAATGCTCCAACAACTATTGAATTATAAAAAATCCTAAATTTAAAATAATATCATAAAATTTATTTGATTGCTTCCCAACCTATCACAAATTTTCTAATGAGATAAGAGTTTAAATATACATATATATATATCAGTAAATTAGTTTCAATTTCGATTTAAATCTTCTCCAAATAAATTAGTTTGACACAAACGAGATACAATTGATAATAATACAGAGATATAAATTCAAATATATTGACATAATCACGGTAAATACATATTCTCCTCTCGTTGAGTCTCTAACTAGATAAATAGATCAAAGAAAAAAGGCTAAAGTCCTATCCTTTTCGCAATATGAGCTTAAGATAAAAAAAATGTGATCAACGTTCACCAAAAGCAACGACAGTATCAATTGAGGTGAAAAAAGAAGCAGCATTAATAGTATTTGTAAGACCTCGAAAAAAGACCAGCTAATATATAGTGCAGTAGCTTGCGAATACCAAATTTATTTCTACTGCCAAAACACTAGCATACGTGAAACTTTCTACGATCCCAATTGCATAACCCAGTGTATTTTTTTCTTAATTTTAGTGTTTAGTCTATGTATGAGATGTATTTTATGCATAAGATATTTTTTATTTTTTAACATGTAATGTCACATCCTGATATTTTGAAGTCAAAAGAAATTGAAATATAAGCTGATTTGAGGTTTAAAAAAATTAAAACTGTTTTGGATTTAAAATGAAGAATTTTAGACCTGAAAATAATAATTTTGGACCTATTCACAAGAGTATGAAAATAGGGGGACCAAATCGCAATTGTTCCATTAAACAGATGAATAGTGCCGCGGGAACCGCCTTTCGCCGCGTCCGCTCTTTTCTGTGTGCGAAGGAGAGAGAAAGAGAATTCTCTCTCTCTCTCTCTCTCGTTCCATGAGCCCCCTCTGTTCCGCTTCCCTCCGTTCCGGACGTCTCCGCCTTTCCGCCGAGCGCAAGAGCAGCAGCGGGTTGCTGCAGAAGGAAAGAGAAGAAGGAAGAGAAAGAAAAGGAAAGCTCGTACAGATTTTCGAGCATTGTTTAACGATTAATCGATAGGTAATCCTATCCCTAAAGTTAATTTTATTGCATGTGAAAACGGATGAATGTTGTGAGGTTTTAGGAATTATGTTGTTATGTCTCGTATTCTGTTAATTGCGTAAGTAGATAATTCTTTCTATAGAGTTGATATTGATATATTGTCATTTTGTGTTATTATGTTATGTTTTCTGTTAGTATTCTTTGTTGCGTAAGGAGAAATAAATGAGGGATTTTGGGACTAGCTAAACAATTCTTTCTAAAATTTATGTTGATTGATTATTATGTTGTGAATATAGTTTAATGTTTCAAGACTATGAGAAAATTATAATATTGTGGAGAATGGAATAAATTGGTGGAATTTTGTGATCAGTCTGCGGTTTACTTTTTGTTGATGTTTTGGCCTATTAAGTGGATTTCGAATTACAGAAGAATTTTAGTAGACTTGTTTATATGGAATCATGTATTTATGCCATGTATGCTGTTATTTAAGTGAATGGATGAAATATGCTTGTCTGTGAGGTGATGTGGTACTAATGTATTTTTGTATACCAAGAACCGACGAGGGCGGAGAGTTTTCTATATATATGTTATTTCGATGAGGGCGGGGAGTGTACGCCGGGTGATGTCCTAAGAAGAAGGAATCACTGATACAAGGTGCGGCTTCCGTCAAGGCTTTTAGAATAACAAACTGTAGAAACTTTTATCAGGCTTCTAGGTGAAAGGGTATGAAAATAATAGATCCACGTCACTGAACAGAATATTATTATATTGTGATGAAATTCAGTGTGTGCAATATTAAATGATGATAATTAATATGTATTTATGATATGGTATGTAATGCTATTTTGAGTAATAAGATGATAATTGCATTCATGATTTAAAAGGCGATAATGAGTAAGACAGATTTCTCACAAGCGGTCACACATGCCATCTTGAGCTTGATATGGCGCTACGGCGTCCAAAACCCTTTTGGGCTGATGAGAAATGATTGTGGCATTTGAGGTGATTGGTTGAGAAACCTGGGGCTCAGAGATATAAATAATGAAGTTATTATTTCTAGTAAAGATGATTATGATATTGATAATAAAGGTTATTATTTTTAAGAATATCTTGCATATTGAATTGTTGCTGTAGAGATTAACTTTATTCCTGATTTGATTCTAAATACATGAGCTGTATTCTATTTGTATGCAGTGTTGAGTTGATTACTGTTTTATTTGGGATGCTGTTTTATCTACTGGGTCTGTATTAACAGGCTCCTGCCATTTTTGGTGGCAGGTGTGACACTAGTTGGATCACGGGACAAGGGTAAAGAAGTTGAAGGTATTTCTGAATTATGATATATAAGAATTTGAGTTGAGATAATACAAAAATGGAAAGAATATATTACTTTCTGGCGTCCGAGAAATCGGGACGTCACATGTAAGTTGGATAAATTGTTCCAATATTTTTTTCTCTAACTAGAAATATCGAGAAGTATCGGATAAGCATAGAGAAAGTATAAAATTTTTACAAAATAAAAATAAAAATTGATACGATACGTGGTGTATGAAATACATATCAATGGAGTATCGAGAAGTATCAAAATATGAATCAAATATGATATACATATGTTAGGATTCACGAAGTATCTGTGCTTCATATCCCCACAATCACTCCCCCAAAATATTAAATTTGGTAGTGCTACAAGATATTGAAAAATGTGATATTTGATCAAATTCAAACAAATTCAATTATCCTCAGCACTTCTAGAAATATTTATAATTATCCAGCCATGATCAATATAATTAGCATTTTTTTTTATAAAACATAGTTGTCATTAGGCATTAAGCACCGGGCAGAAATAAAAAAATCTTCTATAGCATCAAGATATAAAGCCAGTAATATAAATGGTTGAATCCTACTTTTCCATTCACTTCTAATTTGAGCAGACCGTCTCCTGATACAACTGAAATATTATGATAATCACCATATTTACTATGTAACTTTTGACAATATGATTAAAGAACTTGTAGCTCAACTTAAAGAGCATTCCAATTGTCCAACATAAGTACAAATGTTGGAAAATTTTAGTTAAACTTAAAAAGTATTCCGCTTGTTCAGGTAGGAACTTGTGAATTTATATGAAATTAGCCTAGATTAAGTACATTTAAAGGAAGCAATTTGTAACTTGCAAGAAGCAGAACTTGCTATATAGTCACTGAAAGGAGCTACTCAATGAGCAAGATATATCATACGAAAACTCACCTCCTAAATTTCCTCTAGCCGAAGTAAATTTTAGACAAACTGACTTCAAGTGAGCACACTGGTGCTGCTCCGCCAGGGCCATTGTTGATGCTACTGTATCAGCATTGATTTCTTCACATAATTTTGCTTCACATAAAAGCTTCAGCCTCTCCATACCATATCTATCAGCCGCAGCCAATAGATGTTGAACCATATTTGTGGATGAACACATTGTTAGCGAACCAGTCAGTTCCACAACATCAGGCAGCTCATCGGAATATATAAAAATAAGCATAGCCTGCAAAAAATGGGGAACAGGTGAAAACCACAAGATAAAAACTCTGATCAGGACGGCAAGTTCTAGTAAGGAAAACAATACTAAATAAAAAATGCATTATTGAAGATGAAAGATTGCAAGGGAAAAAGGAGGAACTGGAGCAGGTACCACTGCCATTAATGGGCCAGACAGATTCATGCCATGATCAACTGGATGGACTACTGTTAATGTTTTCTTTAATAATTTAATTTCCTGCACAGAGGCTATTTTGGATATTCACTATTCGAGTTTAAATTTGTTATTTTATCCAATCAAGTCATTTATAAGATCTAAAATTAAAATTTTTAATTAGACATTAACTGATCAAAATTTGAGTTTGTGTTAAAAACTGATTCCAGTGATGGAGTTGATATTTAAGTGAAGAAAAGGATCCAAAGCTTACGTGAGAAACCCTAAACGTAAACTTCCATAAAGTTCATGTTACTGTGCAGTCCTCCAACAGTAACTTGCACAAATAAATCAAGTTGAACGTCATCTACTGAACTATCCACCGTAAAGCAATCCTCCATCCTCTTTATCCTATGTTGTTGCACTACAAGCACAATCTTAGAGATACAAGTCATTCAAGAGCACACAGACTATTTTGTAAAAAACTATTCTAGAAGATCATGACCAACAAGCTAAGAAGCACGAGTACAATACAAGGGATATGAATATGATACGACACAAATATGACTTATGACAAATTTTGAAAATATAAGATACATGTGTGGCAAGTATACGCCATATGAATGGTCAAATGTAATCGTAAACATATATAAATATTGCCAGCTTCATCTAATTTAAAAGGAATTGTAGGACATTTTGTAGAATGCTTGTTATTCTGTACAAGCGAGAAGAGAAACTCGAGAGAGGGAGGGAGATGTTCAACGATGAACAAATATGGTGATGTTAGTCAGGTAAGTAGCTGAGGCCCGTGAGAAATGTGAAGAGCGACTAGAGATACAAGGTCACCCAGCAAGATGAACAATGTGGGGAATCATGTAAGGTAATGTTTAGATTCAAAATAATAATTATACAAAAAGCGTGCACTCAATTTAGCATCTATCATATCCAATGTGCATCCCCATTGTATTCCATGTATACCCCACCATACTCCATGCACATCCAAGTAATCGATTTATATTTTTATTCATACACGTTATGTGTCTTATTCGATACATATCTGAGGTATTTCAAGAGTATCATATACAATATGAATGCATAGAAATAAATCAAGCCATTAAAGTATTCGTGCTTCACAGCCAACAAGGCTTCAATAGCCCTTTCAGCCCTTGGCTAAAATCCACAAAGCAACAAGCCTCTATCCTCCACATTTGTTGAATTAATCTAATTGGGTAAAATTTCCGTAAGATTTAAAACATTTAAAACATTCCTGAGTAACAAATATCATATGAAATTATATGGTTACGTGGATTACTCGATTTACCTTTAACTGAAATATATGATATTTAATTTGAGGAAGAACCAGTACTTACAGTTTGGATTAAATTTTGAGAGATTTTAATTTAATTTTTATTCCCTACATTAATTGAATCAAAATTAGCTACCCAAATCTACTTTTGTAAATTCCAATTTAACAACAATCCAATTGGAATTAAATTTTTAATTGGTTAATTTTGCAGGTTTGTAACTTCTGGATTAACAGAGTCCGATTTCAGAAATTTAACTGCTCTTTTTGTGATTAATTGACCATGTGATTCGCTAATCTCAAATTCACCTTCATCATTCCTTCCCACATCAAAAACCTAAAGAGTTCTTTTTGGATAAAAAAACCTAAAGAGTTTCCTATAGTTCTATTGATATGAACCAATATGTTCCAACATACAATCAAGTAAGCGAACACCTTAAAGAACCGAACCACTCGGCATAAAGGCTGTTCAAGCATTTAACCTGAAATCCCTTTGAGAAACCGAAATAATAAGTTCTCCTATAAATGTAATTACTATAAAATAGAAAGAAAATAAAAGAAAATTTTCCAACTGTCGTTAATTCAAAGGTGCTTGTACAGTTCCCGATAAACATGCAGAAACACACAATAACAAAGAAATTGTTTCCAAGCTAATCACCCAGAGAAGCTTGTTATGCTCCCAGATTAAAATTCAAAATTTATATTTCCATTAAAAAAACAAAATTCATAAGAAAATGTAATAATTCATTGCCAAAGAGCATAAAACCAAATTATATGGTAAATCCTCGGTATAAACAACACCATGCTATAAACCGTAGTAAATAAATAGAATGTCATGTACCCTAATCTTCAGCAACATTTACCAATATATGAATGCCATATACTGCAATCTTCACTAACATTTTATAAAGACAAGGAAACAAGCCACAAAAGAGAATTGCGAAATGAAACGCAAAAAAAAGCTACAAGAAGAATACCTTGAAAACTAGAGGCTCCACATCCTCAACCACAATTTTGTCCACGTTGGGATTACCAATGAGCCCAAAAAATTGGGCTTTAAACACTGGAGAGCGAGCTGCAAGAATTAGCTTGTGAGCTGTAAATGTCTCATCGCCTACCTCAAAAACAATATCCGAGCCAATGCCAGACTTAAGCAGCTCCTTAAGAGAGATTCCCATATCTGGTGGTGGCACAGAAATCGTAAAATTCCTTGGTGTATCAAGATGGTTCCTGACAACACCTACTGTACAATGCATGATCAAGCAGTCATTTTTTAAGTAGTCAGATGTCTCCAGGGATGTTCGTCTATAAAACCTTTTATATCCCCTGTACATGTGCAATCTATACGTAAATTCTTCATCGAAAAATAGAAAACTAAAATTTAATTGCCAAAAATCAAAGAAAAAATACAAAAGAGAGAAATTAAAGGATAAATCAGAGAAAAATGAAAATAGAACACACGGTAGAACCTATTTCAACGGTAACGACATTAGATGAAAAAAAAAGCTCAATCTTTGGGAATCAAGAGCTTGTGAATGCAAAAACCTACCACCAGAGTCTGCCTCAACCAGCCCCCCCTCCCCCATTGCAACAAGATCAACAATAGACAATAGATAGGGCAAATTTGCACTACGTTTTGCTATTTTGCAAAAATAAAAAATATATAGATTTTGAAGAGTCAAATTTTTACAGAGAAAACTCAAAATCCATAAGAATTCCAACCAAATAAATTCAGAAGCTCATCCATACTCTACATTAGCTTGAGTTTGATAAACATAAATAAACATGCATGAGCAAGAAAAAACTATGCTTGGATTTGCAACCCAATGCAAAATGTAATTACACCTCAATGCAAAAAACATACAGGAAAGCTCATGTTCTGACTGCATTATCAGATTGATGATAACAATATTATGGAACACAAGTAATCATGTCAGAAGATAGAAGATTAGCGAATAATAACATCTAAACTATTAAAAGCTAAAGGGAAAGTAAAGCAACAGCATAAGAGACAAGCTAGAGACCGCTAGCTTAGAAAAATATCAAAATAAACCCACCGGACTCCGGTGGGATTAAAAAGGTGATAACAAACTGAATTGAAAACTGGAAGAAACATCAACAAGAGCAAACCTACCACATACTCCCCCGGTACTTGAGAGTATAAGGACCGCTCTCCAGCGCACGGTCGAAGTGGCTATGCACCTTATGCTTCCCCTTTCCACTTTGATCAACTAGCGTGAGCTCAAACAATGCCCTCACATCCGTTCCCTCACTGGCCAACGCAATAAAAACCGAAACATAAAGCGAATTATCCTCCGGATTCTTCCCATCTGGGTAAAAGTAAACAGCCCACTGGTATCCTCCCACCGTGAACATATCGCTTGTCATATATTTCCCAGGCCCCATCCCCTTCGCCAGAGAGTATCCCTTTATGACGTAGTGATGGGAACCATTCAAAGTATCACATACGGACTTGGATCGGGAGACGACGTCTCCGCCTAACCCTGCAGTATCTCCCCCCGCCTTTTCCATCTCATCGGACGGGGACAGCCACCAAACCCTAGCCACAGATAGGCGCAAATCGCGAGAGATCCAATATCTCGCTAGAATTCGACCTGATCACAAGTCCCACGTACTAATCTGTCGATCCCTACTACTCGAGGACTTACAAATTACGATCGGGATCCAGCGGCCGCCTGAATTCCGCGGCCGTGACACGTATGAGGCAACAACAGTAGTCGCAGATCTCCTTTCCTGAGTAAATCTAACAAATACACCTCCAAATTTTCCTCGTTAGAGAAGCAAGAGAGATTCCGCAGTTTCAGCAAGAATGGTCACGGGACCAAACAATCAAGTCAAATTCGGCGATCCAGAGCTCTTCGGCACAGAAGCGACGACAGCTTCAGCTGAAGCGAGGCACGCCGGATCGGATCCTTTGCAGAATATTAAAAGGCGGAGGACGGCGGCGGCATACCGCAGAAGCAGCGAAGAGCAGGAGGAGGAGGATGGGACGCCGACGGAGCGAGAGAAGGTTCTGGATGGGAGCCGAAAGAGGGGAGGCAGCCGGGTATTTAATATTTATATTTATTAAAGAAGTCGAGGAGCGTGTGTGAGTGGGATGCACCAGCTCATCAATGCACCGGCACTATCTGTTGCCAAATCAGACCCGCATGTATCCGTTCAGACTCTGCCGTAACCGTAGCCTTTCGTTGCTCGTTACATACTCATCCGAATAGGGAAAAAAAATTGGGATAATTACTTATGTATCACACAATTTAATTTTATTTATATATTATTAATTTATTTTTAATTAATTACATTATGCATATTTAAAATATTATAAAATTTTATATACACATATTTAAGTTAAAATTTAATTAAAATCTATTTGATTCAAAAAATATTATGTTAGTAAATTATTAAAATTATATTTTTTATTCTTAATGGTATATATTTTTCTTTTCCTCAATATTACACTAATGCTCTGATTTATCCTAAAATTAATTCACATCGCGGATGTCTCCTTCCTTTGTTGTCACCTAAACATTAAGGTTTTAGGATTTTCACTCAAAATATATTTAAATATCCTTAAAATATTATGATGAATAACTCAGATTTTTTTTAATCTAACTATAGTTAGGTTATTGAAAAATTATGATTACTTATTATAATAAAAATAAGTTAAAATGTGTGTATATAAGATTTTATAATATTTTGAGTGTGCATAACGTAATTAACTAAGAATGGATGGGTAAGGCATAAATAAAACTAAATTGTATGAAATGTAGGTAATTATCCTAAAAAAATTATATATTATATGAGCAAATATTAGACTAATTATTTATATATTACATCCAAATTCATATGAATCGAAATCTATTTCCTATTGGCTCAAACTCAAATATTAATGGTTTGATTAAATTCAAAATAAAATTATTTTCGAGAACACTGATATTCAGTAAGCGCTATCGTGACAGAAGAGAGTAGAGGTAATCGCCGAGTGATATCTTAAGAGAAAGGAATCACTGAAGTAAAGTGCAGCTCCTGACAGGCTTCTAGGCCGAATAATGAATGGTGAGAGAGACACAAGAATGAATTATCTCATAACAAAAAGAGAGAGATCCTGAGTTGTATAAATAGATGATGTGATTTCAAATGATAGAGATAGTACTCAAGTTACGCACTTTTTTAAATCTTAATGATAAGTTAGCCACAACAGCTTCTAGACGCATACAAGATCGATTCTCTTCTCATTTGATGGAGTATATGGCATTAAAAGCAAGCCTACAACTCGTTCAAAATTGTGCATTTAGAAAGAGAATTATAAAATTAGATGCATAAAATATGATTAATCTAGTAATCAATCTAATCCTGCAAGCTCCAACAGATGCTAATTCTTGAGGATATTAGACATTGCCATTAGAAGATATTGGAATTATAATAATTATAATGTATATTTATTTATACATAATCTTGTGCCTTAAATTTCTTAAATATATATTTTATATAATATATTCACATATATATATATATTAAAATACATTTGAAATACTTATATAAATTTAATTGTATAAATATTGAGCTAATTATAAGTTGAATCAATTTCGAGCACGCAATATCACTTTAAAGTTTTTTTATTATTTATATACATTTTTATGATAATATAAGGTTGTAGATACATATATAATACATTTGTTTCAATAGTTGTATATAAATATGTATTTATTTACATTTATACATACATATATACAGATTAATGCATCCAAATGACAAATTTATGTAAAATACAAAAGAAAAACATGTAAATAAATATTAAAAAAAGTTTTGATAATAATGTGAGTAAAGATAATTTTTTTAAATGACAAAGGAGCAAATATCCCTGAAGATAAATTAAACTTACAGCTAATATTATCTATCGCTCCCTTCGAGGCTGGCCAATTGAAATGATTAAATAATACATAAAATTATTTAAATAAATAAAATTAAATATGGTTTACTTAAAATTAAATATTACATGACACACACTTATTTATTTTAATTTTACAACCAACACACAATTCTTACATTTTATTTAAGTAAATCATACTTAAGTTATGTTTTAACTTAAATAAGGTTCATAGGAATAAAATCTAACCCATTTTGTATCTTAAATTAAATCTAATTGTTAAGATGAGCATCTAACGATTAGATTTAAAATATTCTACATAAATAATAAATTTAAATAATTTTTAACATGTAAGATTTAAGTTAAGGTGCACCGAGAGTTAGATTTTATTCCTATGAACTTTATTTAAGTTAAAACATAACTTAAGTATGGTTTACTTAAATAAAATATAAGAATTTTTTAACTAGGGTGTGTTGGTCGTAAAATTAAAATAAATAAGTGTGTGTCATGTAATATTTAACTTTAGGGTGTCTAATAAGTAAATATTAAAGTTTTTTGTGTCATACGGGTAAAAATCTCAAAAATCAATAACTTGGAATCAAAATGTTGAACTTTTGTTACTGAAGGAGCAAAATGTCTTAATAATCCGAAAATATCCCAGTACTTGGAATTTCAAATTTAAACTTCAAAATGCTTAAAAACACAACAACAAAAAAAAAAGATTTATAATTAAAAGAGAATTGGAGCTCAAAACAATTCTATTTTTTTAAACTAAACTGTAAAGCATTACTCGACATAAATTCTGAAAGACGATACCAGATGCAGAATACAGTATTTGTCTCCTCTGTAATCTGTAGGCAGGAAAAATCGAACCCTGAGCAACTCTTAATCATCCTCGTCTTCTTCCTCTGGCTTTTTTCCATGTCTTCTGAGTCTTAATTTTCCATTTATCAACCCCACCAGGCTTGCGCTTCTCATTTACTTCTTGCACTTTGCGCTTCCTGTTGCAGAACAGATTAACCATGGTTGAGCTCCATCTTATGAGCCATTTAAACAAATTTCTTTTATCATCAACAATGATAAGAGGTTCACATGATTAAGAGAGCACTTAACAGATGACAGACGCATAAGTTTTAACATTACATAATAATAGAGAAGACTAGTTTTAATTTAGCATCTCTAGTGGTTATTCTAATTCCTATATTTTTTGGACATTTTACATGTCCGACGTTTAAAAATTAGTGATTTACACTTATTATACTTTAGGATCTATTTGATCCCCAGACCATTTTGGTCATGCTCAAGGCCAAAATAGTACTAAATTAAAATAAGAATAATTACCTACATGCCACACAATTTAGTTTTATTTATGCCTTACTTATTCGTTCTTAGTTAATTATGCTATGCACACTCAAAACATTATAAAATCTTACATACACATATTTTAACTTATTTTTATTATAATGAGTAATCATAATTTTTCAATAACCTAATTATAGTTAGATTACAAAAAAATCTGAGTCGTTCATCATATTATTTTAAGGATATTTAAATATATTTTGAGTGAAAATCTTAAGACCTTAATGTTTAGATAGCAGCAAAGGAAGAAGACATCCGCGACGTGAATTGATTTTAGGACAAATCAGCGCTTTAGTGTAGTATTGAGGAAGAGAAAAATATATATCATTAACAGTAAAAATATAATTTTAATGATTTACTAACAGAATATTTTTTTCAAATAGATTTTGATTAAGTTTTAACTTAAATGTGTGTATGTAAGATTTTGTAATGTTTTGAGTGTGCATAACGTAATTAACTAAGAATGGATGCGTAAGGCATAAATAAAACTAAATTGTGTGGCATGTAGGTAATTATCCCATTTAAATAATAATAATAACAATAATAATAATATTTTATCACATCCTACACAAACTCCAATATAAAAAACTTTACTTTATTTCACATTTTCAATTATTTTTAATGAAACTATCAACTTTATTTCACATCTCACATAATTTTAATATAAATAATTAACTTTATTTTTAAAATTGATTGATAGATTGAAATTAATGTAAGATATGAAATAAAGTGAAATTTTTATATTGAAAGTTGTGTAGAATGTGATATAATTTTATTATTATCGTCATTGTTATTTTTCTAATCAAATACCATTTTAATCTTAAGTATGACCAAAATGGTCTAAGGACCGGGCAAGCTTCTATGAATTTACTACTTTTAAACGTATCTCCCGAACAGGTTATTACTTTTGATGTAATACCTGTATTCCATGAGAGTCCTATCAGAGAGCAATTCGTCAGCCAATGTAGCCTTCCTCTCTTTCTTTGTTAGCCGGTCTGAGAAGAACTCAGATGCTGGTTCAATCACAGTACCCATCTATCAATCACAATAACACATTTTAGTATGTAAGATTAATTATTGGCCGAAAGAGAACAACTCGAGGATTGAAATTTTGAGCAACTTGCCTGGAAATATTTGGGCAATGCTTTAGATTTTTCTCCTCTCTTGAAGTGCCTCTTGGGGTCAATAAAATTCCTCAGCTGCAACAACAATTGATATTGTCAGAGCTGACAACTATAACATGAAGGCGACAGAAATATATATATCTTGATCAGCCAACTCCCATATTTCCGTAAAATTGAATAGAAGTAACATTTCATTCTTCTTTTAAAAAAAGAAGAATTTGATCTTATGTGAGATCTAGACCGATCATCACAGTATCATAAAACCAAAAGGGCTGAAAGGCCCTCGCATAATACAGACAGTAATTACATGGATTTTTATTTAAATCTAACATTCAAGTGTTCATAAAAACATAAATCTTTTTTAACTGCTTCTCCACCATGACAGTCTAACTCAAATTACCAGGACCTACAAATATTAATACAATATACCGGGTCAGTAGCCAGAACCACACATGCAAGCTTCCTAGCAATTGGCTCACCTTACTTCGATAAGAGTTTTCTATCAAGGCGCTTCCTGTGACTCTACAAACGAGCCTTATATTCCCAACAGAAAAGGAAAGTGGCAATAAATGATCAGTTTCCACCAATCCTGATGCACTTTTTTTTATAGCAATCCCGATGCACTAATTAAGTTTAACTGACCAGTAGCATGTATGGCCATAGATTTCAATTTACATTCTTTACAATTTTCATGTAATTTAACAGATCAGCGATCAACAACAACAACAACAACCAAGCCTTAATCCCACTAGGTGGGAGATCAGCGAGCACAATAATGGAAAACAATTAAACCAAAAACATCCCCAAATAGTTGGAATAAGATTACCGATTACAATGATGACTAATTTCTCAGCTTACACACCAATCAAATGAGGGAGGCAAGTTGAGCAGTTAAAAATTTCAATTCCTCCTTTCAATTAACCTTCGTTAAGTCACAGAATAAATCAACTTGATGTTTAATTGGCTAACACAAAAAAAAGCAATTAACATTTTTTATTCCATTATCAAAAGACCGAACCTACTACCCAATTTATTGTAATTCAGTCTATGCATGTGACACCAGTTTCCATGTCGGGATCAAAAACTAACAACTCAACGAATGCATGCCATGTTAAAATTTTAGATTACAAGTCAAATGAGATATATTAGTTAATTATTATTAAAAAAACACAAAACAAAGGATTGAAAAAATACAGAGGCACATAAAATAATATACCTTAAGGATTTCCAGATCCTTCTTGACCTCAGGGGTGATGCTTGGGGCAGGCATATCAAACCTAAGATAAAATAAAAAATAAAAATAAAAAAATCCATCTTAGAAAGCAGATCACATTAACAGCAGATGAATTAAGAAAACTAAAAGAGTTATTTGTCAGAATCTGCAATGCGCCCCTAGAAATAATTCACACAATAACACAACTTCATATGCATTGGGAGACACCAATTAGAAGGTAAATTTAATTCACTAACCAACTTTTGCCAGCCGTGTCTTTCATACTTCTCTTCAGCATCTTATTTAACTTCTTTGGGTCCCTAGGAGGCACATATAACCCATCAACAAGTTCATTTTCGGTCTTCCGAATCGAAGTTTGTGGTAGACTACTTGAATCTACTAGGTTGCCCTTGCATCCACTAGAAGGCAAAGTAACTTTTGGAGCCCATGAAAGACCAATTGTCATGCTACTCTCTGACATTCTGTATGCAAAATAAACATTTACATATAATATCAAACAACAGCACCATTCAATTAATTCATTCAAGTTAAATTTTACAAATGGTCTAGGGCCTCTAGGATACTACATTACAGTTCACTGTTTTATAAGCCCTTAATACATCACATTTGCCACTTGACAGTCATAACAATGATTTGAAGTATGAAAACAAAGAAACAAAGGAAAGAGAGAAAACTTCTTAACTTCTGAAAGAAAATAAAGCACATATTTAACATAATCAACTATAGGAATGGCAACGGGGAAGGTATGGGTCGGGTTATGCAAAACTCATACCTACCCCACAATGTTTCAAACATTACCCCACTCCCACCCCGACCCGCCCTGCTTCTAACATAATCCGTACCCGATCTGACCCGACCCGCCTCACTTTACTTTCTTTCTACCAAGCCATACCCCCTTCTCAATCCGCCCCACCCTGCCCGCCCCGCTCAAAGTCACCCCTCCCCTCCCCACCCACCCCACCCCACCCCACCTTACCTCATATCCATAATTATTTATTTTAAACCAAAATGAGAATATAATATCTATTTAAGTTTTGGGAACCCATCGGACTATCTAATTAAGTTTTGTATAGGCTGAGCTATTTGTTTAGTATAACGGGTCATGCAATCTTAATTCTTTGCCATTTGATTTGCACACTGAATAGTCTAATCACACTTTGCACTAGACGGACCATCCAATACAGGGATAGGATAGTTAGGTTGTTAGCAGAATTTGAATTTTTAGTCTAATCTCACTTTGCTTATAGTTAGTATATCTTAACATGTCTTTAAAGTACTTATTGATTTATTAAATTAATAATTTTAGTAGCTCACGACGCTCAACATCAAACTCTAAGGATTCCAAATCACCTATCACAACTTTGTTATCTTCGAAGCTCCCTGGGATTCCAGATCTTGAAGTCTTCCATGAAATATGCATAGTTATCTCCCTTGTGTTTGAGCCAACCTATCTGACCTGACTAGCGCATCTCAAGGCCAAGTAAGGAAGACCACTTTATTGGTTAGTTGTCATAAAAAAATCTCAAGGCTCTTTAGGGCTAGCAGGGAGGAATCTAGATTATTGGTTTTGTTTCTCTCGCAAGTTCCCATGAATTTCATGAATATTTTTTTGTAAGTGTGTATTAAATGGTTAAAACTAAAAATTGAATCCAATCGATTAAATTTGGCTGGTTTGGTTTAGGGATGGCAATTTTCACCTAAGCCCATTTAGCCCAGTCCGACCCTCCTCTAATAAAATGAGTATGAGTCACAAAGTTCAACCAACGATCTGCTACCCACAACCAATCGCAACCCGCCTCAACCAATAACCCGCAATTAATTAAATAAAATTATATAATTTTAAAGATAAAATGATTAAAATAAATTTTATGTTCTAATTTTGATTTAAAATAAATCATTATGAATATAAGATAGGGTGAAGCGAGTGGGGTTAGGAATAGGGTGTGGTGAAATAGGGAGGGTGTGAGATGATAGAAAGAAAGCGGAGTGGGACGAGTCAAGTACAGGTTACATGAAAAGTGGGGCAAGGCGAGTATGGGTAATGGGTTGAAAGGTTGCAGGATAGGTATAGGTTTTACATAACCCGACCCACACCTGCCCCGTTGCCATTCCAAGTTTGGTTAACAATTTGATAAGTGATCGAATATAATTACTTGATTTTTAATTTGGTTTTATGTCTGCAGAAATCGAACTAACTAATTAATTTGATAATATTTATACTTTTTTTATCATTTAGTTAGATCATACCAATCGACCTAAATATATAATTGATCATTAGTGAATTGGACCAAACTAATTAACCCAAATATATAATAAAAATATCAATTTGGGCTATTATTAGTTTGGCTTCAAACTAGATACCAAAGGAGCAACACCAGTAACTTGCAGAAAATACCAAATAGTATACCATATAATATAAATCAATGAATTGTTATATGATCCAGTGGTCTGCCCGTCCATTTCACTTGAGGATAAGGTTTTTCTTTCTCAAGCGTTTTCCTTTCTCAAGCGTTTTTCTCTAAGCTAGTAAGCTGTAAGCTTTCTTTGTGACTCAACATCCCAATTCAAAGATCTGAGACTCACAATAATTAGTTGGGTGGGTTCCTCTTACAGTTTGTTGAGAGGGTTTCATTTGCTGTTGCTATTTGATTTTGCTGCTTGAGCGTCTATTGTTTTGTTTTTCTACCCCCTATTCTTCATGGATTAAGCAAAGAATGGAAGAGTAGTTTTAATGTTTTATCCTTTTAGGTTTATCCTCTTTGACTTGGTCTTCTACTCTCCTTATCCCATTTCAACAGACTCAGAGATAGTGTCTAAAAGAATTTTTTCTAATTAACATGTAGTTCTTTATTGAAAAAAATCTTAACCTTTAATTAATAAAATAAAAGATTTTTTAAATAATAAAATAAAAAATTTAATCCTTTAACTAAAATTATTTTATTTTTGTGCATCTAGAATTATCAAAGATAACTTGCTTCAATTATACGTGTAAGACAACAACACTAGCGGAATCATGCAATTTAAGTACTTTTTTGTTAATGAAAAGTTCTCTTATTATGAAATTCAAAATAAGTTTGATCAGATGACAGCAAATGTTTTCTTTTTTATGTTTTGCAATCGGATGACATATCATGGAAAGAGTTAAACTCTATGAACACAAACTCCATGAGAGTAAAATGATGTTTCACAAGATAATACAACTACAACCAAATATGGGAAATCTAGAACCTTCAAAAAGTAATCCTCGTCAATGAGGAAAAAGCCAAAAAGCAACAAAGGCAAGATCTCAAGCATAAGATCATTATACAAAGTTTGTAAGGATGCTGATAAGATGAGTAAAATGCAATTATTGTGGAAAAAACATATCATAGTGAAAAAAAGAATGAAACTATTACTTTGAGAACTTATATTGTCAGTTTTCCAAAGAATCAATATAAGGTTGAGACTTATCAAGTAAAATTAGCATTACTACTAGGTGCCAAAGGAAAAGAAGAAACTAAAAACCTAATAGCCTGGAAGTTTGATAAAGAGAGGGTTAGGAAAGCACTAGCTACAATGGAGATTGTACATGAATTGCCTTTCAAGTTTGTGGATGGATGGCATTTTAAGCATTTATTTTATAATGTTGACAAATGTTTTAAACTCCATCTCATTGGCTATTAATTCATGATTGTTTTAGTTTTTCTTAAATGAAATAGCCTTATTGAAAAAACAATTTAATTAATCACAAAGGGTGTGCCTCGTGAGAGATTCTTGGACATCAATATAACAAATCAGTTATATGCATCTCACTTCTCATTTTAGAGGTGTGTGAAACTATCTAAAAAACCATGAATTAAAGCGAAATCAAACAGAAACCGATCAATTCGGTTTGAGTCGGTTCAGTTCTGATTTTAAAATTTTCGAAACTAAATGATTCGATTTGATTCTTAATTCAAGTATTTAAGAATAGGAACCGAACCGAATAATTAATTAAATGATTAGTAACTATTAAGTTTATTAATCTTGCAATAAAAAATTACATTTTTTATTATATTACCAATATAGTAAATCTATAATGTTATCAAAAAATTAAAAAAAATTATTTTATTTAGATTTATTAACATCATATTGAAAATTTATTCTCTTTCGTTAATACTAACATTTTATTTATATAACCCATATTTGTACTTTAACACAGTTAAATTATATAAATATCATTAAATAAAAAATATTTTTTGTAAATTATTAATTTTATTATATTTTATTATTATTAAACCTAAACTTTTTAAAATAAATATGTATATTAAATATTTTATTCAAATTTTATTAAATATGCATTATAATAATAACTGTAGTTAAATGGATTTAAATACCTTTGCATCTTCAAAAATATACCTTTGATATAATATGAATTCTAGAACCACCTCCTTAATTTGTTGTCAAATAAAAGTAAGAACAGGATCCAAACTGAATTTTTTCGATTTAATTTCAATTCCCAAAATTATAGAATCGGCCTTTCATTGGTTCAAGTCTAAGAAGTTAAAGCTTGACAAATATTGGTAAAGCATTGATAAAAAGAATTAGAGGGTAGGATAAAGGGTGAAGTCTCTGGATTGGTCCGGAGCAGTAGGGTAAAGTCTACATATACTGATTTGAGGGCTTTCTTCCAATTTTTTTCTGCTGATGGTGACAAATAAATCCCCAGCTGCTCCGATTTCGAACAAGGGCAACTACGACGGGAAAACCCTAGTTCAGCCGTCACGATTCGGAAGAATCGAGCAGATGTCCGCATTTGCATGCTCACACATTTCCTATCAGCAGAAATCCTTACAAATTTCCTCATCTACATGCAAAATAGTAAGATTCTTACTGAATGAAGATGAAGAACAACACAAACTCCGGGATGGCAATCTTTGACTCGCAGACCGTCGACTTAGGTCTAGCGTCGCGCAGTGCCGGACCGTCGGTGCCGCTGTGGAGCTCAGATGATGTGTCGCACTGGCAGACTGCTTCGGACTTCTGCCGGGCGGGCCTTCGCCTGGCGGAGGCAAACCAGGAGTCGCAGGAGCCGGGAGGTCCAGGCGAGAAGGAGCCGCCGCGGAAGTCGGGATGGCGGGAGGCTCAGGTGGCCGGTTGCTCGGTGGGACTTGGGAGTCGCCGGTCGCACGGTCGCGGGACTCGGGAGAAGGCCAGGGCCCCGATGATTTTAGGGTAGCGGCCGGATGTGCCCGGCGTTATGCCTTTTGTAAGATCAAGTGTAGTGTTATATACAAACTTTGTACAATTAAATATAGGGCAAATTTCACCCAGATCCCTGAGTTAAGGGTTATTATCACACAGGTTCATGTTTTTAAAATTATATCATCCGGTCCCTAGGTTTTCAAAAATTATCACCTGGGTCCTTTTTTATTTTTTATTATTAAAAAATATACAAAATTACCATTATACTCTTACCCTCCCAATCTCCACAGATCCAGCAGCCGCGCCGCCCCGCCGGAGCTCCGGCGGCCCCTCGCGCGGTGCGACAACAAACCGCCGACGGCCGCGGCTGCGCGGAGGCGCGAGGCCGCCGAGCCACGCAGCGTGGCCGCGTCGACTCAACTGGCGGGCCGCGCGCTCAGCGGCCGTGCAAGGCCGCTGCGTCGCGCTGCCTCTGAAGCGCGCAGCAGTCATGGCGCGCCGCGCAGGCGCCGCACGATGCAGCCGGGGGCTGGGCGGCGATCGCGCTTGTCCTTATGTTTCTATCGGGGGGGGGAAGACTAGTTGTACAAATAGAAGCACAAGCAAGTAATAGAAACACAAGTTATCAGGGAATGAGAGAAGGGGCAGAATCACGATACACAATCAATGAGGTACAAGGCGCGCACGGCCGCTGCGTCAGAGCGGCCGCGCGGCGAGCACGGCGGCTGCGTCGCGCCGAGCCGCGCGACTCGTCGATGAGATACTCACGGAACCGGGCTGCCTGCAGGCCGACCGTGTAGTCGGGGCAGCGCTGCGCGGCCCGCGTTGAGTCGCGCGGCAGCGCTGTGCGGCCCGGCGGCCTCGGGGCGGCGCGGCTGCCAGATCTGTGGAGATTGGGAGGGCAAGGGTATAATGGTAATTTTGTATATTTTTTAATAATAAAAAAATTAAAAAAAGGACTCAGATGATAATTTTTGAAAAACTAGGGACCCTGATGATAAATTTTAAAAACATGGACCTGTGTGATAATAATCCTTAAACTCAAGGACCTGGATGAAATTTACCCTTAAATATATTTCGATAAAAAAAACAAATGAATATATTTTAATAAAAATAGTGAATACATAAATAGGCCAGGACATCAATAAATCGGATTAATAGTGATTTGAATCTAAATCAGTTTATATGTTATTGGGGTGGGTCAGAATGATAGATCAAAAAACGCTCCATTTAGGAGTTAATCAGATTAGAACTCGAATCAGATCACATCATGATCTAATGCCAGTGCTAAAGGACTGAAATGTAATGCAAGAAAAATAGAAACCAAAAATGCAAGGCCATATTACACTTCTGTAATTTAAATATTTAAAATAAGCATAATTTGATTAATATATTAAAATTAATATAGAATATATTTAATAATATTTTTTTTTAAAAAAAGTCGCCCAGAGATGGTCGGCTTCTCGGCGGACAGGCAACTTCTGCTTAATAGAAGTCGCCCGTCCGCCAGGCGACTTCTTAATCTAACGGCATTAATTAACACCGTCAGAAACATACTCTTTTTGTTAAATTTTTTTAATTATGCTTATATTATAATTAATTAATTAAAAATACTTAGATTTAAAAAATCATCTTAAGGTTAGGAAGCCTTAATTAATTCTCTCTAATGCCAAATTGTTTTAGGGAAAATCGTGATTAAGTTTTTTAAATCCTAAATGATGCCAAAATTGTAAATTAAATGATGGATTACATTAAAATGCACTTAATGAGAGCTTCACTTAGGGATTAAAATTCGGAATTAAGTTTTAAACTATTTAATTCATGACATCCACAACAAACATAAAATTTTCACATAATTAAGCTTCAAATTATGCAATAGTTCAAAGTAGATTCACAAGAAAATCAAAGATCCTGAAAATTCCTGAATAGTCAGATCAAAATACTGAGAAATTAGATGAAAATTGGACTTATATAAGCATAATTTCTTCCAATTAAACATGTAAATGAGCACAAATCGAATAAAATTCATACACAATATAGAGATAAAGTTACATACGTTGTTTATCATAGGCCCTGTTTGGCGTGATGACTAAATCAGAACCAAAATAATACTAATTTAAAAAATAATAATAATAATAATAATAACAATAAATAAATTTTTTTAATCATTCTACACAAATTTTAATATAAAAAAATATTATTTTACTTCACATACTCAAATATTTTCAATAAAAAAATATTCAAATTGAGTATTTTGGTCTAAGATGTAAAATAAAAAATATATTTTTATTGAAAATTACTAAGTATGTGAAGTAAAATAATATTTTTTTAATATTAGAATTTGTGTAAAATGATTAAAAAAATTTATTTATTATTATTGTTGTTGTTTTTTAAATTAGTTTCATTTTGATCCTGATTTGGTCCTCGCGCCAAACAGGGTATAATCAAGTGAAAATGAGACCAAACATAAATGAACACAAATAAAGATCAAAATGAAAGGGAAAACATCGAGATACCAAAAGAAATGGAAATGTGAGAATTCATAGAGAAATTGATGGCTAATCCATGAGATAAAAATCAGTATTGCACGTAATCGATTAGATCAACATCACATTGATCTGAGCCTCCACACAGCAAGCACAACAGCGCGCAACAGCGGCGGCGCAAGGCGGTGGCAGCAAATACCAAGGATTTTCTCCTTGGACCCTCTACAGTGGCACTGGCAAACAACGGGCTATCGACAATCGACAATAACAAGAGAAGTGACGGTGATCGATAGTCGGCCAAGTGAAAGGGGAGGGCTCCCCTCTTCCTTCTCTACTCAAAATTTAATAAGCTAATGTATATATAACCATCACTTATAACAAAGGCTCACAAACATACAAAGGGAATAATTTCTTCAAGCCAAGAAAATAAATAAGAAAAATTCTCTCACACCAAAATAAAAATACAGCCTACAGTACATCAAATAAAATGTAACGTATAACAGAGCAATACCTCACACTGCATATTTTTAAAAAAAAAATCAAATTAAAATCACCTCACAGAAATACGTAAAAATAATAAAGCAAGGAGATATACAAACTTGAAAAAAAAAATTATATTCGAGTGACTGAATGTTCGGCCATCCAACCAACACCTGCCACATCAGCAATGACTTCCACCCAGTGTTAATGTGGCGAGTGCCGATTGGATAGTGAAACATTTTGTTATTCGAGTATAAAAACTGCTCAAGTTTGAGTTTATACAGAAAAGCACACAAAAAAAGAGATTTTTACTTGTACGATACAAAAAATTTTAATATTTACTTATTAGACACCTTAAAGTTAAATATTACATGACACATACTCATTTATTTTAATTTTATAACTAAAACACTCTAATTAAAAATCTCTACATTTTATTTGAGTAAATTATATCTAAATTATGTTTTAATTTAAATAAAATTTATTGAAACTACGTAGAATATTCTATTAAACGCTCATTTTAATAATGAGAAATTGGATGAACAATTAGATTTGATTTAAGATACACCGAGGGTCAGATTTTATTCCTATGAATCTTGTTTAAAAACATAACTCAAATGTGATTTATTCAAATAAATGTAAGGGGCTTTTAACTAGAGTATGTTGATTGTAAAATTAAAATAAATGAGTGTGCGTGATATAATATTTAATTTTAAGGTATATAATATGTAAATATTGAAGTTTTTCCTATCATAAGTGTAAAAACCCAAAAAAAAAAAAAAAAAAAAGAAACAGGAATAGATGCAGTCATGATCACTTCAACAAGAAAGAGGCCGCCGGTGAAGGAGAATGATCATGCAGGCCCAGCATCGTCTTCCTCCTCGGAGATGACCGCCGAGATGATCTTCGGACTGAGAAATAGATGCTGGAGTCTGTCCGACTTGGACAAGGAAACATCCACCATCACCTTCTTCTGCGTGGTACTGTCATGTCCAAATCCACTCCGGTCATCCATTATCATCTCCGACAACGACCTCTCCCCCTCCAGATACTGCACCACCTGCCTCATGCTCGGCCTCGCCTCCGGCTCTGGTTGAGAGCACATCAACCCAAGCATCAATACCATCTCCACCTCCTCCGCCGGAAAGTCTCCGGCCATCCTCCGATCTGCCGCCGCCACCAGCTCCCCTCTCGTCATCATCTCCAACACCCAGTCGACCAGGACCATCTCTATCCCTGTCGTCCTCAGCTCTACGGGTCTTTTGCCGCAGGTAACCTCCAGCAGAAAGGCACCAAAGGCGAACACGTCGGAGCTCACCGTCGCCTTGCCGGTCCTCGAGAGCTCCGGCGCAAGGTAACCCAGAGTTCCGACGACCCTCGTCGTCTGAACAGAGCTGCCGTGGTCGTGGAGCCTCGCAAGGCCGAAATCGCCCAATTTGCCGTTGAAATCAGCGTCCAGCATCACGTTGCTCGCCTTGATGTCTCTATGAAGAACTACCTGTTGCAATTTTTATAATTACCAAAACTCTGCTTTCAGAAAACAAAAAAGAAACCAAAACTCTGTAATTAACACTAATTTTATTTTTAATGTTAGAAATTATTGTTAAAGACATTGCCTTCAACATGCATAGAACATGAACAATCTTTCTCTAATTTGTGCCGGGAAAATTAATTATAAAAATCATCTCATTTGTGTGAGATGAGATTAGCAAATATATATGTTGAACAGCAGTAGTTACAGTACCTGCTCGAACCCTTCGTGGAGATAGACCAGCGCCGCCGCAATGCCTTTGATGATCTTAAATCTCTGAATCCAGCCGAGACGTACTTCCGGCCGGCCAAAGATGTACTTGTCGAGGCTCCCGTTGGGCATGAAGTCGTAAATCAAAAGGAGTCTTTCCCGCCGGCGGCAGTAGCCGAGGAGCTGCACGAGGTTCCGGTGCCGGAGCCGGCCGATTGTGGCGATCTCAGCCACGAACTCCTTCATCCCCTGCTTCGAATCATGGGAGATTCTCTTCACAGCGATCGCCTGTTTGGATTTGGGGAGCTTTCCTCCGTAAACCTCCCCAAATCCCCCGTTCCCCAAAAGGTTTTCCTCGCCGAAGCCTCCGGTGGATCTATACAGATCCCTGTATGAGAACCTGCGAGTTCCATGCTCTGTTTCCCAATCTTCCGCCACCTCTGCCAACCTCCTCTTCCTTTTAACTATAAAAATAAAAATGGCAACTACTGCATTCAAAACGACGAAGATGATGGCGATCAGCAGGAGAATAATCCCAATTTTTCTTGATTTTCTGGACCCATGTGTTCCTGGAAGAGATGGAAGATTAAGAAGGCTGAGCTCCTCTGCTTTGCCTTTGGTACTAAAGCTCCATCCCAGAAGGTAATGAGATCCAGCTGCCGAGCCGGTGGAGCAAGAGAAACCCACATGCATTTCTTTGAGAAAAACAGTCGAGAGATTGACCTCCGACGAAAGGAGCGGTGAATCGGGCTTCGGGACGTCGACTGGTGCCAGGGTTACATTGAACTGCAAGCTCTCTGCGTCATAATCTGCCCAAATTCGCATCGACTTGCCGCTTATCAAGCTCAGGTTCTGGATCAGAGAACCGCCAACGGCGTAGGACGCCGGAGCCTGGGCAAGAGAAATTAGACTGTTGACATCGATGCCGACATGGTTGTTGTTGATGTCGTTGAACTCCTTGTTCTGAATGGTGTCGAGCTCAACGGCGACGATGTGGTTGTCCTCGTTGCCGTTGTGAGTGAGATTGAATATGCCGAGATGTTGGCTAGGCAACGCGGCGGACAGCTCGGCGGTCGGCGTGATGACGAAGGCGATGCCATCGGAGCTGACGCCTTGGTATTGTGGGACGATGGCGAAGACGAAGGAGGTGGAGAAGGAGATGGGCTTGCCGGAGGAGTTGAGGAATGCTAAGGAAAAGGGGTAGAAGGCGTGGCCGATCACCTGGTCGCTGTTGTTGGAGAGCCGGAGAAGACCGTTGGACTCGATCTCAGCCACTCCGTTGAGTTCGAGGTGGGATTTTTTGAAGCCGTTGAAGACGAAGCTGGTGCCTCCTCCGGAAGAAGAAGCCGCAGCGGTGCCGCCCGTGCTGCCAGCGAAGGCGATGAGATTCCCGGTGAAACCGACGACTATTGCGGCGAGAAAACTGCGAAAAATTGCAGCTTCTCTTGGGCTTGGCATTTTCTCCGCCGTTGGACCCAATGCAATATGCGTATATAGTTCATATTAAAGCCCTATCAAAAATAAAATAAGAAACCTGTTTCATTAGAAAAATACTTGGGCTCTGAGAGCTCGCCACGTCACATTTTCATACACTAAATAAATAATAACGGTTGACCTCCGCCCACTGCAGCTAGATTTGGAGATCGATGTGCTTGTTATAGACATAAATATACTTATTATAGACATAAAAGTGCTTATTATAGACATAAATGTACTTAGTTATATATATTTATGCTTATAACAAGCACATTTATAATTATAACAAGCACTTTTAAATAAAAAGTACTTATTATAGGTAAAAATATGCTTATTATAGGTATAAATATACTTGTTATAAGCAAAAATATGCTTGTCATAAGCATAAAGGTGCTTGTTATAGGCTGTTATAGGCATAAATGTGCTTATTATAGGCGATTATAAGCATAAATATGCTTGTTATAAGCACAAATATATATAACTAAGTACCTTTATACCTATAACAAGCACTTTTATGTCTATAACAAGCACATTAATGTCTATAACAAGCACTTTTATACCTATAACAAGCACATCGATCTCCGAACCCAACTGCAATGGGCCGCCCACTGCCAGCTATCGTCATTTAATTGGTGTATGAAATGGTGATGTGCGAGCTCTCCGAACCCAAGTATTTTTCGTTCCATTAAGACCAAACTATAGCTAAAATGACCTCCAATAATCTCTGACTATTCTTTTCAAAAAAATAATAATAATAAATTAAATAAATATAATAAAAGTTATATAACATGTGATATAAAGTAAATTTTTTTATTAAAATTTATTTATTGATAATAAAAATTAAAAAAAATTAATAAAATAGTTGAGAACATTTAGGGTCATGGCCAAAATGGCCTCAAACGAAACAAAGCCTAAGCGGCCTCTAAGTTGAGCTGCTGAAGTAACACCATTTATATTTTTTTATATTATGATGCAAATATTTTTTATTTAATATATTTTCATTTTATGTCAATCTATTATAAAATTTATTTTATTTATTTAAAGGCTTTTTATGAAAAACAAATACATCTTTATTTGATTATCATTAATTTATAAAAAAAAATTGATAAAAATCTAAGAAAATTACACTAAAGAGTTTTAGAAAAGAAAAAAAATTTCATTATTTACATTCAAATTTTTCAGAATAAATATAAAGAGAATATTATATGTGTTCGGATACTAGAGAGTTTGACTACAAATTTTTCTATTTTAATTGGATTATCTCGAAGTTCAGGTTTCAATTCATATCTCTTTGCATTAGTTATTGAAATTTTGACTGAATGTATTCAAAAAAAGTACTTTAATATATGCTTTCTATAAATGATATTCTCTTCGATAATAAGACTAGAGAAGGTGCTAAAGTGAAACTCAAGTTATGAAAAAATATATTAGAATTTAAGTTTTTATCTTAGCAAATTCAAAATTAAATATATAAAATATAAATTTAGTCAAGATAAAAATACTTATAGTTATGAGAAATGATAATTTATAATCAAATTATTATAAAGAGCAAGCAGTTTACATATCTTTGATCAATCATACAGAATAATAGTGAACTAAATGGTAATATTATTAGCAAAATTCAAGTAGAATGGATAAAATAAATAAGTGCATTTGACATATTATGTGATAAAAATGTTCCACTCATGCTTAAAATCAAATTTTATAGAATAGTTATAAGGCCAACGATAATATATGATGCTAAATACTGAACTACAAAGCAAAACTCATGCTTAAAGTTAAATTTTATAGAATAGTTATAAGGCCAACGATATTATATGGTGCTAAATACTGAACTACAAAGCAAAAACACACAAATAAAATAAATATTGCAAAAATAAGGATACTAAAATGGATGAGCAGGTACATGTGAAAGTAAAAGATGAGAAATAAGTATATCTGTGGAAGGTTAAAGCAGCCTCAATTAAGAATAAGCTCAAAGAGAGTTTGCTTAAATAATTTGGATATATTAAAACGTAAGATGATAAAAGATCGTATTTTGCTCATATAAAAAAAAAGAAAAAAAGTGGCAAAAAAGGCAATAAATTATAAGAATTGATCTTATATATTTTGAGCTAAAAGAAAATTTGTTATTTAATAGAGCGCAATGAAAACAGAAGATTCATGTAGCCAGACTTATTCAGTGAGATAAAAGCTTGATTTATTATTGTTGTATAATATATTCATACAAATTTAAAAAACATCTACACTAAAAATAAAAATGTTAATACTAAGGAAAAGAATTTAATAAGCGGTACCTCAAACACCTACTTTATGTAACAATGCAAATGATGCCTACTTTGTCGCCTACATCAGGAGGCTTCTCCCATTTGATGAAAAAAATTCGAAAGCTAGTTCTCATTTATTTGGCGACTACAAGACAGTCTGTCACAGTGTTGTTACTTCGTTCAAACTTCAAGGACTCGAAGTTTGATTAATATGATAAGATTATAAATCTCGAGAATTTTGTCACCATATTTTAGATGGCCTTTACCATGCCCAAATCTCAGATGCTTATAAGCGCCAACTTACATACCTTTGAGTAGTTCTATTAAAATCAAGTTCTACAACAATTTTGTATCCTCTAATTGGCGGGTGTTGGCTCGAAGGTGACGCATAATTTCAAATGATCTTAGGATGACATCCTTCTAGTTATCCCATCATCTACGTTGAATAAATTCCTATGAGTTAAAGAGTTTAGCAGTCAGTCGAATAATTGTGAGTTATGAGCAGAAGTGGTGTAGAATTATCAATAAGAGGAGAAAGAGAGTAAAATAAGGTCCTCTCTTTGCATTAAATGCAAGTATTTAACGAGAAAGAGAAGCTGGTGGAGTTAGAGGTCTCATTAACGAGTATTCTATTAGTTTTTATTTTTGGATGATTTAGGGGGTTAAGTTGTAAAATTAAAAAATGAGAAATTTAATATGTAATTCAAGATAATTTAAGGGATATGTATGTAAATGCCCCTAATATAATATGTGCTTTAAAGTCCCAGATTGACAGTTTGAGTATCCATTTCTTTGTTAATAAAGGTTGTTCTTTATTTTAGTTTAAGTTTGGATAATGAAGAAAAAATAAAGAGCATGTAGAAAAGTGAAATTAATATTAAAAGTAAATATTATTACAATAAAGACTTGACTTTTAACAATTGGCACTTGGCAATTTTGAACTAAAAAAAATTCTAACACAAAATTCATATGTTTGTATTTTTTAATTTTAGTTTTTGAAATTATATATTTTTATTTTTATTTGCTGAAATAAAATCTTGTGTCTTTTGAATTAAAAATTAATAGTTGTAACTATTAATTTCAAGATAAAAAGATGCGATTAGAAGTTGCCAACACTTTATAAATGTCTTATAATTTATTAATTTCAAATTGAATTTTCATACTTTTACACATTAGAAGCCACTGTGAAAATTTTGTAATTGCTGGCTTAATTTCCGAATGATTATGTTAAGTCTTGAAGTGTTATTAACGTTAATTAAGTTGTATTAATAGTGAGAATAATTAAATACTTTAAAGAGTATATTTATACATATAACGAAATCTTTTATTGTAATTATTCAAACAGTTGAAGATTACTCTTATGGGGCGTTTGGTTCGTTGTTATCTTGGTGTTATGTTATGTAGTCTAAATGTCATGACATCTAAATGTCATCTTTTGACTGATAATTTTATAATCTAATTGAAGATTATTTAAAAATATCATTAAACCAAACAATTATTTTCTCTAAATAACATAATATAACATCAAGATAACATTAAACCAAACGCCCCCTTAGTCATATCTCTTCCACATGGACGATTAAGTCAACATGGCGATTTAACTGCACAACACAATACTGACAGATACTTATTTCATTATTAAATTATAAAATTTTTATTCTTTCCTTTTTTCTCGTACTTTTTCTCACTATATTTTTCTCTCCTCTCCTTTCTTTCAATCCCCCATCGACATCAATTGCGGTGTTAACCTTCTATCTACTGTGAAAATGGCACAAAGATTGATAATCTTGAGGCTAATACAGGAGAATGGGAGAAAATTCTCTCCATCTATTGCTCTGTGGCCAGGAGAGAGTCGCGAGAGACTGGAGAGAGAGAGAAGAGAGCACGAAGAAAAAAATTCAAATGAAAATCTTAAATTTTGAAATTTTGATGATGCGTTAAAAGATGAAATTGAAAATTTGAAAGAGACGGCATCAGTCAAAGAACTTTTAAGATAATATTATGTGAACTATATAAAAATTTATTAACAAAGTTTAAGAACATGAACTATAGTAGGATTTTAATGCTCTTTTCTCCTTCAATGATTCTATAATTTTTTTTTTTTGATGGGGATGCATGAATAAATTCCCTATTCATTATAATTACAAATAAAATAAAATAAAAAAGAAAAAGTCAATCCAATTCAAATGAAATCCTTCAATATCATGCTGTGCTGCTGTGCTGCTGCGCCTCCAAATGGCTCAATTTACTGACCTTGCTGAGGCAAATGCAGCTGTAACTCAGAGACCTGGTCAACTCATTATAACTCGGTCTGTAATCTGAACTCATTGGATGATCCTTTTCGAGTAATTAGCGCCCGATCCAACTCAACCCAGTCATATATCCCTTTACTCTATTTATATAACTGAAATTTTCTCGAGTATATACATAGATAAAGTGTTTCGTGTACTTTATTTTCGTAATATATGAACAATACTGCATCTCTCTAATAAATATCAACAAAATTTTAGAATCTTCAAACAACGATTTTATTCATTGAATTGATACGTTATTCAAAAACTAATACACCCATTCAATGTATAAAATTATTGTCCAAAATTTCTAAAACAAAAACACTTTTGAGTTATTTTTTTTAATAAATTACACTTTCCTTCAAATATTATAGTCATTGTAGATTTAAGATTAAGTTTACCCAGCATAAATTTCAACTATAAAAATTAACTTTATTTCATATTTAATATAAATAAAAATATTAGAATTTAAAGTATTTCATATTTTACACGCTGTCTAATATTAAAATAAATTTTTCTCTCATTAAACTTAAAAAATAAAATATCTTTTTTTCTCTAGTCTAAAAAAAAACTTGAACCAAACAAGGCCGGGACTGAGAAGACGTTTTCAACAAACTGGATCGTGTTTAATTCCCTTTAAGCATTTTTGACAATTTTTTGTGAAAATTAAAATTTATTTGATTTAAATCAACTCGATTTTTATTTGGCTTGAAATTAGCTTATTTGAAGAGCAATTAATTCAACTAACAATTAACTTAATATGCATATAATAAATAAATATATTTAGTAATTTTTATATAAGTATGTTATAATAGTTTAATTAAATGCATGAGATTAGAATCACACATATAAGGTCTTTTTGTTTGTAATATTAAATTTAATAAGATTAAAATTAAATTTAAATAGAGATTTTTTTTATTGAAAGTTGTGAACGATGTGAAATCAAGTTAGTTATTATGTTGAAATATATGAAGGATGTGATATAAAATTAAATATTATATTAGAATATATGAGAAATGTGATATAAGTTAGTTATTATTTTAATAATATGTATAGGATGTGAAATAAAGTTAATTTTAATATTAAATTTTATGTGTAATATGATATGACTGATTAAAATTAAATTAGATTAATTTTCGACACCCAAACAAACAGGACCAGAATTTATAATATTAATTATATTCCAATATATTTTATGTGTAATTTGAATATTTTTATAGAAAAATATAACTTAATTATAATTAGTTTATATTTAACTTCAAAATCTTCTTAAAATCGCAAAATTCTCAACTCACTTATATTAAATTAGACTTAAAAACAAAATTTTCAATTTTAACTTCAGCTCGACTTGCTTGAATTTGACTCTGAAATTGACCCGCGCACATCTTCAATAAATGATTACAAAAATTCTAAGATTTTTGAATAATAATTTTATTTTGGGTACATTATTTAAAAAAAAAAATCGCCCATTTAATTTATAAAATTATTTTAAAAATACTAGAATTTTTTTGGCTTTACATTTTGGGCCGCATAGCATTTTCCTTAACAATAATAGCTGAAGAACAATAAAAAAATTAATAATACGTGACGCAAAATGTAAAGTTATAAAAATTTTCTTGAGCGAGAATAATTTATCAAATAAAAATCAGTACAAATTCCAATATTATGATTTTTATAAGGGATAATTAACTACATGCCACATCATTTAGTTTTATTTATATTTACCTATCTATTTTTAATTAATTATGCTATGCACACTCAAAATATTATAAAATCTTACATACACACACTTGAGTTAAAACTTAATCAAAATCTATTTGAAAAAAAAATTATTTTGTCAGTAATCATTAAAATTATATTTTTATCCTTAATGGTACATATTTTTCTTTTCCTGAATACTGCACTAAAGCGCCACCTAAACTTTAATGTTTTAGGAATTTTACTCAAAATATATTTAAATATCCTTAAAATAATATGATAAATGATTCAATTTTTTTATAATCTAACTATAGTTATGTTATTGAAAAATTATGATTACTCATTATAATAGAAATAAGTTAAAATATGTGTATGTAAGATTTTATAATATTTCGCGTGTGTATAACGTAATTAACTAAGAATGAATGGGTAAGACATAAATAAAACTAAATAATGTGGCATGTAGTTAATTATCCCTTTTTATAAATTATGAGAAAGGCATTTGCATTGATTATTTGATTTTATACTTTGATATATATTATTTTTGTATCACGTCAAAAGTTAAGTTTTTTTTTATGGAAGCAAAAGATGGGGTATCTAATAAAAAAATGTGCGAATATAATTAATTACAATCATTCTAATATGTGCTAAAAGTAAAAATATAAATATAACTGTTCTGAAAATTAGTGAAGATTGACGGAATTCTGAAAATTAGCGGCATGCAACGTTTCTAGCCCAGAGTTTCAGTGTGAGAGAAATAGTAATCATCCAAAAAAATGCATAGAAATTTAAGGTAGTACAGGAATAACTTCCCCTACGTCTACTGGAAACTCCAGAGAAAAATGTTTCACTAAAACTTAAGAATGTTTGGTCAAAGAACCACTACAGGAAGAAAAAAAAATACAAACTTTGTCCCCGATAGTTCTCGAAGGAATCTGATTCTCTTCTTGTCTTAGGTGGTGTTTTGATGTGTAGTATGCTCTACCTTCTTTGGAGCTTCTCCCAGAGATATTTATAGGTAAGCTATAGTGGATCTCAGTGAATTTTCGAAAATAGAATATTATATATTATATCAACTGGATCCAAATTGTCGGCCCCATCATTGCCAGCTCTAGAAAAACCGTCGATAGTGGCAAAAGCATAGGAGTCTTTGATTTCTGTGACTGGTAGGAGTTTATGCTAGTGGAAGTTGTACTGATGTAGCAGTCTTTATTGGGCTGAAGCAGCGATATTTGATTAACAAATATCGTGGCCGAGATCACAGGATGCTGAACCATCGTGGCAGGGATTCGAGATCTGTAAAGATAAAACATGATTAGTCAAATATCGTAACCGATGAACAAGACATCACACACGATGATAAGTAAAGCAAGCCTTCAGATATCACATGTACGACTAAGTTTCAACCCTGAATCTAGGCGTTAACGATAACAGTTTTAAATATTATATATTATTGATGACAAATTTGTAACAATTAGTCGGATGTATGTAAATCTTTCGAGCAGAAAATCAATGTCAAGATGAAGAAGAAACGGAAAAAAAAATCAATGTAAAAACAGAACAGAAAAAAAGGCGCAATTATTTAGCTTCTCAGTAACTTAAATAGATTGAAGTTGTATTTTGCATAGTTTTTTTATGAGAAAAAAATAATTACATAAAAAAGATTTATGTGTATATATACATCTCTCCACATTTATGTAATAAATTTATATATTTATATGTATTTATGTCTACATATATATATATATATATATATATAAATACATAAAAGTGTATAAAATTATTACTCTTTTATAATGTGAGGTCATTATTTTATAATCATAACCCTCCGTTTGTTTGGCAGTTGAAAATTAATGTGATTTAATTTTAATCAAGCATATCACATCACACATAAAATTTAATATTAAAAATTAAATTTATTTCATATCTTACATACGTTACTAAAATAATAACTAATCTATACCACATCTCTCACATTTCTCAATATCTCTCATATATCACAATATAATAATTAATTTTATTTCACATTATTTATAATTTTTAATAAAAAAAATTATTCAAATATAATTTTAATTTTGTTAAATTTAATCTTATAAATAAAGAAATCCTAAGAGAGAATAATATAATACAAGTTATTATAAAATGCTCTGTTGTATTGTACCGAAAAGTAGCTACATTAGTCTCGTTTGATTCTTTTTTTTTAGATAAGAAAAAAATGTTTTATCTTTTAAATATAATGAGAGAGAAATTTATTTTAATATTAGAAAGTATGTGAAATATTAAATATTTTAATTTCTGATATCTGTATTTGGATTGGATGGGAAATAAAGTTAATTTTTACAATTAAAATTTGTGTTGGATAAAAAAAATTTCTCGGATCAAACGAGACCTAAATATTTAGTCTGAGATCCATAGAAAAATTAAAGCACGAGAAGGAATTCTCAAAATATCTATTACAAATAATTGAAAATTTTCATCCAAAAAAATATTGTGCATCATATCCCATATTAGAATTTATAATTAAATATAAAAACATGAATTCTAGTTATAGAAAAAAGCAAAGAGAAAAGAATACTTACATAAGATCATAACTTTACTTCCAAAAGAATTTCACAATAAAATTTTAAGTAATATTTATGAAGACTAAGCTCTACCATATTTATTCAAAGAACAGTTAATTATACTACTAAATAGAAGAAGAAAAATATTTGCCATCTTTGAAACTAAAATGAAAAGACTAATAAGGTTGAGTGTTATAAGAAGAATTATCGTAGACACTCATCACCATAACGAGCAGAAAGATTTTCCTCGAATAAATAAAACTGCAATATCTTCTATAAAACTTTATAAATGAATCATAGAGTTTGAAATTATATCAATTTTCGTACAATCCCATAAATTTCTTGTTGTCCAGCTCTTCAAATATGGAAGATGTCAAGGTAAAAAAATTAGAAAAAACTGCAATGAGAGAATTCTCTGAATATTTTTGAATTATGAACAAAAACAGAGTTTAGGAGAATTATTTTCGATCTAAAAAGAGCGACATAATTCCAAATATGCATCTAATGAAATGATTATGCTATATGATATCGATGAATTAACAGATATAACAATCACAAGAAAAAATGTTCTTGATTTCTGTCGGAAGACTGAAAATTTGGTGGGTGATATACATATCTTTACGATCTAAGAATGTAAGATTGCTTAAAGATATCTTATTAAACAAAGAGATAATTTTACTTAAAAGTGCAAATATAAATAGAAGATATAACAGATAACAAAGAAATTTTTTTATATAATGGAGTGACAAAGCATATTAATAGAGTATCGATTTTTCAAAAGGCATCGACTTTCCAGCAAAATAAATAAATAAATAAATAAATTTGTATATATTATATATAAATATATAATTTAATATATAAATACAAAGCTTAAAGCCATTATTCAAAAATCCTAAAATTCTTTTAAGCTACTTGACATTTTCATACACACAAATATATTATATATATACATCAAAGTGTATAAAGTTATTATCCAAAAATTTTAAAATTCTTTTGAGCTACATTAACACTTTCATATACATACACATAAGATGATAATAATAATAATAGCAACCAAAGTCTCACATTAGATGAGATTAGCTACATAAATATTTTATTTTCATTATATTATATCAAATAATAAATTTTTATTTAATTTTTCATGTGAAAAATTAATTTATTATTATTTTTATAGTCTCTCTTACTCTTTTTATATAAATAAAATCCAATAATCTAATTTTTTTTACTAGAATTTCAATTGTCTTACGATTTATATATCTAAACTAGACATTGGCATTGATCGGGTCGGGATAAAATATGCTCTAGAGGTATATTCGGGTCAGATTTTTATGCCCAACCTCGACTCGGGATTGAGTCGGGCCTAGCCGGATCGACCCGAATGATCAAGTAGCCATGGCGAGGTCGGGGAGCTCAATCTTGAGCTCATGTGGTTAGGCGGCTGCACGTGGCCAACCAGCAGTTGCCAAACAACCAACAAATCTAACGAGTGGTGACCTCGTGGCGTCGCATGTGCTAAAGCTCTAAAGAATCTCGGCACTTACTAACTCGAGTAAAAGTAATTGCTGATAAGAAGGGTGCTACCCAATCTGTTATTATTATAGCAAGAGAAAGTAGGGGTCACAAGAGAAGGAGAGATAGAAAGAGAGAGTCTCGAGAGACAGCGGCACACAAATAGCTAAGTCTGATGATTAGGACTTAAATGAAAGTAATACACATCCAGAATAGCACACAGAAATTTAAGGTGGTTCGGGGAGGAAACCCCCTATATCCACCGAGCAATCAGCAAGATAATTCCACTAGAAAAAAGAAAGGTGCTGGTCGTAAAGACCAGTACAATGAGCTAAAGGGAGAAAGAGAGAGCTTCCTTATCCTGAGCTCTTAATACAAGGGTAATAAAAGAGAGTTTCTGCGATTCCCTCTAAAAAAAAAACTCTCTTTCTTGAAGTCTGTTTAAGGATATTTATAGGCAAGAGATATTGGAGCTCGGTCCGGATTTTTCGGAAGAGGATAAAATATTCAATTGCTAAGTCCACACTGGTGGTCCCACCGTTGTCAGCCACTGGTGGAGCCGAAAGTTGGGGAAAGAGAGTTTAGCTTCTTGATTTTGGAATTTCTTCTAGGGGTCTGTGGATCACGCGGATTCTTGGTTTTCGTGACTAAGAGAAGCACGGTCGTGATACGCCGATAGTGACAGGTGCAGCTAGGAAACATTGTCATCGATGCTGCTGGGAGATAATCTCGCATCGTCGGGGACGATATTTTGCTGGACCCTCGTGGCCGAGGTTTGAGACCTGCAAGAATAATAATAATAATAATAAGGGATTAATGCTCACAGCGCCACGTGTACGACTGAGATGCAGCACTGGAATCACGCGTTAACAATAGTACCCAGATGCGCCCACAGGTTATCCAGATGATCTTTCAATAGCCACACATTATTTGTCTAGCAGGGCGCTGGATGTGAGCATATAACTCAGCTAACCTGGCCTCTGCCGCATCTAGTCTTTGTCATTGTGACTTATCCCACCTTATCTCTGCCATGCTAACCCAACAGGAACTCGTTGAGACCCCTTGCCCAAAAGATGGAGTTGAGGCAGAGGTGGAAGCAGCGGCCATGGGTGGCAAGCCGTGACCTTGTCCATGGTGGCTATGGCAAGGGAGCTAAGGCGGCGCCATGGCCAGCTCAGCCAAGGAAGCTCGTGTGGCTATGGGCTCTTTCGCGAAGGGCATCCCTGCTTCATTAAAAAAGAAGAAAAGAAATTGGGCGAGGTCAGGCCCCAACATCTAGGCCTGTCAATGGATCAAATGAATTTTTTTTGACCTGTTCATCCGCTCCGTTTACTGACTCGATCTATTTACAAATAAATGGATAACCCGCTCCGTGTAAAATCCTATCCGTTTATGTAATCTAATTTCTAGTTCATATACGGATACAGATACATTGTGGCTAATAATCTTTCTGTTGGAAGGCTCAAGTAAAGAGTGTCACTATAATTAATTAATAAAAGATTCTCACATATTATATTAGTAGATTATAGTTTATAGTGCTCAGTTTATATTTCACAATATATATGTATATATATTACAAATATTGTTTTTTATATTAAAATTTTAATTAATTCATAAAAATATAATATTCATTCCTTATTTTATTTCCAATAAATTTAACATTATTTTAAATTTGATTACAAAAATTACTTAAAAATAACTACATTTATTGTAAATAGATTAAATCCGAAAACCCGAGTTCCGAACCGATTCGATTTCCAACCTGAGAGGATATGGATCGACCATGACCCGATCCGACATATATGGATTTAGATCCGGGTCGGAGTCAACCCGACCCGAATTCGATCCGTTGACAGGCCTACCAACATCCCAGTCCAAACCCGACCCTAAATTTGATCGAGTTGCCGGGTCAAAAGAATTCTAGAAAATTATAATAGTTCCCCATGCATTAAGTTTTGCAGGTCGAGTTGGGCGGCCCCGAGCTGACCCACTAGTTCAAAACATCTAAGTTTTTCAGATTTAGGCCTCGTTTGATTTGAGGTAATTTTTTGTCTAACACAAATTTTAACTATAAAAATTAATTTTATTTTACAACCAGAATATTAAAAATAAAAGTATTTCATATTTTACACACTTTTTAATATTAAAAAAAAAAAATTTTCATAAGAAAATAAAATCGGATCAAATGAGGCTTTAAAGTACTCTTGCACATTGTTAAGTTTACTTGGCTTTAATTTATTTTAAAAAAAGCTTTTTTTTATGAAAAGCTTAAAATTGAATATGTTTGAAAATTTTAATAACTTTAAAATTTTAAATCGTTTATAATTATAATATTAAAACTTTGCCATAAATATCTTTAAGCTTACACGATGTAGCTAACTCGACTTTAAACCAGTTAGCAGGTCGTGGTCGTCTTCTTCAAAGAAATGGCCATCGTTCCTCCGCTCGCTTCCTCTCTGTCTCTCTTCTCTCCTGCGAGATGCCTCTCCTCATCTTCGCCAAAGCTCCCAGTGGAGACCTCTGTCCCCCTTCACCAGTGGAGATCCAAGCTCGGAAGATTTCTGCGGTGGAAGGCGCCTACCTTGAGAGTCTCTGCCTCCGAGAACGTAGACTCTTTGGCTGCGGAGTCCTCTATTCCCTTAGGCCAAAGCCCTCAGCAGATAGTTCCGGCCGCTGACGGCGGAGCCAGTTCTATAATTATCTCTGCCCTACTTTTCATTGCCTTCATCGGTCTCTTCATTGTCACCATTGGGGTAATACCTTTTGACTTATTGGTGCTATCCTTCTAAGCTTGGAGCTTATTTGAACGCTTTTATTTATTTATTTTCCATTTTTTTTTTCTGATTTGGGTTTTTTAATGGGGATTTTTGACGGTTTGGGTAGGTCATATATTTGGCGGTGCAGGATTTTCTGCAGAAAAGAGAGAGAGAGAAGTTTGAGAAAGAGGAAGCTGAGAAGAGAAAGAAGGGCGGGAAGAAGAAAAATGCTGGGGCAAGAGCTGGGCCAAGAGGATTCGGTCAGAAGATTGAAGAAGATGAAGATTAGAGGTTCCTGCTAACAATGGAAGTATTTTAAAAGGGTTCAACGCCGAGGATTAGCACAACATGCACAGAAAGCGCCATGATCGGTACTTTTCTTTAAAAAAGCATAAAATCAGTCGCTTGATATCATTTCAAGACAAATTCCAGGTCCTTTTATTCACTTGTATGGTTCTAGTTTTCAGTGTGTGGTTATTGAGTTTCATGAGGAACAGCTTCCTTTGAATTTAATTTAACTTGAGATTTGACAGAATCAAAGTTCCACTTGTTAATGTGTTCAACTATATGTGCTTTATTAAGCCTTTATACATTGTTAGACATTATTTTTTGCTTGTTGGCAAGTACCTTAGCAAGAATGCATCTTCTATTCCTTTATTGAAACTAAGGAAACAGGCATATATTTGGAAGTTGTCAATCCTCTTCTCAGCTTCACATGTTCGAGTCTTAGACAAGGTGTTCTAATGCTACGCATCACCTTTGGGGTTCCGGGCGGGGGGGCAATGGCTCCGAAAGACAAAGTTAAAGAAGTACGTTGGGAATTCTCAAATCTGCATTTTTTTTTTTTTGGAATACTATGTATACTCTGATTGGATTTGGGGTCGGGTATGATTTCATTTGAATTTAGAATCATCATTTCCTCCCTCAGCTCTCTGTAATTTGAAACTTTCATCACTGTGGATTCTCTGTCTATCATGAATTGCCTCAGGAATAACTTGGATGAAACTCATTACGTGTGGTTCAGTGCACTTTGATCCCTATTCTGATTGATTTCCCAATAGAATATATATATTTGAATAGTTGATTGTAGCATGTAATGAGTAAGATCTCATGGTATGAAGGGACTACAATTTATCTGAATTATTTGTCATAGTGTAGTTTCCGTCTCCCGTCTCCTAAGGCAAGAAAGGATCGTAGGCAAGCGGTGACCGCCTCGTCTATGTACTCGGCGCCTTTGGGCGGAGCTTTTTCAATCCAAGCTAACTACTAAAAGAGAGATAAGGCAAGAATAGATATCGGACCCTTAAAGTTAAAGGGCTTACGCAAATTCATTCAAAGTATAAAAATAAAGTACGCAGAATAGAAGGTAGAAGGGATAAGAAGAGCCCCAAGCAGTTTGCCCGAAGGCTGAATGGAGGAAAATAGTAAGCAAAGCGAAGCGAAATCGGGGTATTGTACTCAGGGTCTCCTAAGGGTCTCATAGTGTATTTTCCGTCTCCCGTCTCCTAAAGGATCGTAATTTGGGATGAATCTCGTCAAATCTTAGTATTTGCATGTGTTCTTTGATTCCTTTTTGCATTGATTTCCAAATAGAAGTATATAATTTGAGCAGTTGCATGAATGTGTGAACGCGTGATGCGTCTGTGTTCAAAAATACATGGCTAAACTACAGATGTTAAAGTGGAAAATTTTTAAAAATACTTTCGATTGCAATAGCTTTGCTTTTTTTTTTTATAATCTGATTGCTGGAAATAGAGGATCAAAGCCTCGACATTACATGAAGGTTTTGCTTTCACAGTATCTTCGTTTCAAGAGCTAGATGTCCCCACCAAGGGTTGGTGGTTCATGTTGGAGGAGATAATAAGCAATGGTGATGCAAGGGCAGTGACATTTGAGCCATGACCTTGCCACAGTTGATGACAAGTGTTGTGCTTTTAGCAGTGACCATTTAGGAAGAGGATCTCTAACTGTCAGTTGTCCTATTTCTACTAAGGAATTAAATCTCCTAGATCTAATTCAAATTAGAAAGGAAATCTTAGGGATCTAAACTAGAATTTGAGAAGAAACAAGATAAAGGAATTTATACTTGAAATATAGTTTCTATCTTGGTCTCTCTAATCTATATGCCATGTAATTTGATTGTCATTACTCTCTCTATCTCTTCGGTGCGATCTAGTGGCCGGACTAACACGATCGGGAGACCGGGTTGTTAGAGTTAGCACTATTCAAGGAACAACACATGCCTTATATTGGAGAGGTTATCCCGCAGGCATAAAAAGCTACGAGCGATGGTCGTGCATATGAGACATGCGAGGGACCTGAAGGTTGTGCAAACAACGCTAGCTCAACATTACGCAGCGAAGGAGCGAGTCCTGGGACGCCGTAGAATGTTGGGCGCGGGGAAGGTTGCAGGAGCAAGGCGTCCCTTTATGGAGGCTAAGTCAAGCAACGGATGTGCGTGGCTGGATGTGGAATGCTAGCAAGTACGTCGCATTGACTTGGCGGAAGACAATGGACAAAGATACAAGTCAGCTCATGAGTGTTACAAGAAAATAGCGTAGGATGAAAGAGATAGGAGGAAAAGTTGGGGAAGAATTTTTTCTTTCCATTGAAAGTTGGATAATTAGGTGACAATTTCTCATTTAAAGTCAACTCTCATTCCCTTTTTTTATTAAAAAAACTCTCATTTGCCCTTTCTCCAAGATATTGATATGTTAACTCGAATTTGGGTTTCGCCCTAATATGAATTTTATTTCGTTATTGACGATTGTCTATTATAATAGTAGACGGTCCCATTGATTATACTGATATTAGAAAATATAGAAATAAATGTAGAAAAATATATACAAATATTTTAAAGTAAATCAGAAAATAAATAAAATTAAAATACAGCTCAAATATGACGGTTTCTTAAAGCACAGCATAAATCAAATTTTCAGTCGACATGAAATCTACCTAAAGTTGTCTTTTCATCAATCCAATCAAAATACAGTCATCTCATCTCGGTCATTGAATGCAACACCTGCCTAATATGAGCATGGTGATGAACGGTGTCTTTGCCATACTGATATGTTATTGTGGTTAAGGTTTAACTTCAAATAGCATTACTGATTCGCCTTATGGGCTAGGTAGAGAAGTGAGTCTATACCATATTAGTTGTTTTTCAAAAGTTATATTTTTTGAAAGTATATTAGTTGTTTTTCAATGGAATGACAAGGCGATATCTTATAAAAATATTTTAAAAAGTAGAAAAAATATGAGACGAAAAACAAATCCACTTGGTTTCCAACTTGGAACAACCCGGAGTCATCATTTCTTTTGTTCGCACAATAAAATTATTTTTAGTAAAATCAATCCATTATTTCAACACCCCCCCCCTCCCCTCCCCATGGGACATCAACATGTTCTGATGTATCCCAATAAACAGTGAAGCATTAACCTTATTTCTTTCTTGTTTCAACTTTCTTATAATGTTAGTGTTCTGTTTCTCATTATACAGCCCCTCACTGCTTAATGTTAGTGTACTATTTGTCATCAATCATACAGTTGATGCTTTCATTTTAATGTTAGTGTACTAAAAATGTTTCATGTGGTGTGAATTTGTTCATAAAGTTGTCTTTGTTTATGATTGTTTATGATTTTTCTTTAGCCTGCACTGTGTTTTCTTTTCTTTTTTTTGTCTTTTTGATCCAGGAAAGAGAACCTCCGACGAATAGTAAGGTACATACACGTTCAACTTCTTCCCATGGATATCACTTCATTTTGACTAAGGGGGCGTTTGGTTCAGTGTTATCTCAATGTCAATGTTATTTAGATGTCATGTTATCTAAATTTCATTGTTATTCATCAATGAACATTTGTTTGGTTCAATGTTATGATATTAGAAAATATTAATGTTATTCAAATTATTTTTATTTAGTTAGAAGTTATTGACATTATAATGACAAATTGACAGTGTTATCTTGAGATGTCGCCCGATTTGGGGTGACATCTAGATGTCACCATGTAATGCATTTTTGTAATTAATTATAATGTTATTTAAAGATGTCATTAAACCAAATAATTACTTTCTAAAAATAACATAACATAATATTGAGATAACACTGAACCAAACGCCCCCTAAAACTTTTTTAGATGTTATTTATATATGGTCTGTTTATTTGTAAAAGTTAACTTTAAATCGATCATTGATGCAATTGTGCTCGAGTACGTTGTTTGACCTGTTCGATAATTAAATGGAGAAGTTGAAAGTTTTATCACTCTGAGATTCTTTGGTTTTCTATTTTTAAAGTTATGGTTGGCATTATTTGCGACTATTGTAGTTGTTGCACTCATGTCAGTACTGACATGTTTGTTGATAGAACTATAGCCGAACATTATACTCCACTAAGGGTTTATTTGGCTAAAGCCTAAAAATTCGCAAAATTATATTTTAATAATATTTTAAATTTATTATAAATTTTATTAATTTTATTTTATATTCAACATAAATTTCAATTTTAAAATTAATTTTATTTCACATCCTACACATATTTGAATATTAAAATTAATTTTATTTCATATTTTATATATCTTTTAATATTAAAATAAATTATTTTTTTCATTAATTTTATAAAATAAATTTTTTTTATTTAAATTTAACACTCGATTAAATAAGCCTTAAATACTGAGTAGTTTTTTTAGAAATAACGCCTTGACACTTTGACGTTTAGTAGCTCATCAAATGGCTCTAAATATTAAAAATAATTAGAATATTTTATGTGACACCATCATCATTTAAGTAAACTTATATATTTTTTAATTTATCTGATATTATTGTCATATAAAAATTATAATTAAGTTCAAAATTTGTGATTATTTATAAAAATTACAAAGCATTTCTCTTACCTAAAATATATTTTTGGGTTTTAATGAAATGATTATATTAAATTTAAAAAGGGCTATTACAAAATTTTAATTATTTTATACATCGGATACTTAATTTTTAATATTAGATATTGATTATAATAAATATATTAAAACTATAATTCATGATATATAATTATTATATATATATATATAATAAATATTGTGATTTTTATATGAATTTTATGACATATATGTTGTTAAAGATTTTTAAATTAAAATAACTAGATTTTAATTTGAACTTATGTATAATTGTATGAATAAAGTGACAGATGATATTTTCTCTAATCAGTGAACTAATTTTGTTAATTTGAGAATTACGTCAAAATTTTAATTAAAAATTATATTCAAATTGATTTAGTAATTAGAGATAATATTCTTGTTCGTTTTATTAATGTTAAATAATTTATTTATGTATTATTTTGATGGAGATAATCAAACTAGTTAATTTACAAGTTATATAAATTTATTTGCACGCATTTAAATTAGAGGGATCAATTTACTATCTAACAATTATATTTATTAAAATTTCTAATTTACCATCGAGTTATTTATTTTTATTCATCCATAATCTACTAAATAAATTTATAAAATATTAATAAAAATATTTTACTAATTTTATTAAAATAAAATGCAGCATCAAAACCTTAACTTCAAGGCATCTTTATTTAATCCAAGGTCTCATTAGGTAAGAAATTAGAAGATTATTTTTAATTTATAAATTTGATAAAAAAATAATAAAATTATTTTAATATTAAAAAATATAAAGATGTGAAAATGTATTATAAAAAATGGGAAGATGTTAAATAAAATTTAATTTTAATGTTAAAATTTATGTTTAATATGAAATAAAATTAATTTTTAATATTAAAAATTATATTATATGTAAAATAAAATTATTTAAATTTATGATAAGATTAAAATATTAATCACTTTTTGAGATATAAACTAAACAAAGCCACTGAATACCGAGTTGTATTCCACTATTATCAACTATCAATTAATGTTATTAATAAAAAAATATCAATCAGTATTATGAATTACAAACTATTATTGGATTCGATCGACTAAAATGGGGGCTACCATGTTAGCACCAGTGAAATTCACTGCTGATGTGACATCTCACTATTAACCAGCTTAACCTAATACAACTTACATTATCGATTATATGATTAATTAAATAAGCTTTAATGTTATCTAGCTATTAATGTTATTTAAATATTTAGATTATTTTTAAATTATTATTTATTTACTTCAATATACAAAAATAATAATTCAATCTTATCTCTATATATTAGATTTGTGACATTTAAATAGAGAAATGCTTCTGCTGTGTTGTGCGATAGAAAAATTCATCTAGAATTAAGGATAAATTTTATAAAACTGTAGTAAGACTAACGATGATATATGATGCTGAATGCTGACCTATAAAGAGAAAATATACAAATAAAATAAATATTTCAGAAATGAGAATGCTAAGTTAGATGTATGGATATACACCAGTGGCGGAGCCACATGGTACTCATGGGTGCAATCCCCTGAGTTTTTTTTTTTTAAATTACATATCTAATTTTTTTTTATTTCAATCCAAATTTCATATAATAAATATCATATCATAAATTGTGATAATAAGTTAAAAAAAATATTAAATTAACAAATTATTTAGATAATTTATAATTTTAATTTTTCATAAATTATTCAACATATAAATTATATAAATAGACTTTATATTAGTGAAAACTCATTCAATTTAAAAAATTTATTTACGTATCTTATATTTAAATTAAAAAATTATTATATATCTTTAATAAATAATCAATTAACTTATCATAATTTAGATTTTTAATTCACTAAATTATTTAATGGATTAACACTTAATTTATTGAATAATCTAGTGTATTAAAATTTTAATTTATGAGTAGCTATTTTATTAGTTAGATATTTGAGGTATGCAACAGAACTCTTAAATCAAAATCTTTCATTTTAAATGAAATATAATAAGAATTTTTAATTTTTTAATTTTATAATTTAAATAATTTAAAATTATTATAATATTATTATAAATAGTTTATTTGACCCCCTAATTTGAGGTCTTGATTTCGCCACTGATATACACGAAATGATAGAATGAGAAATGAGTATATCCGAAAGAAAGTTGGTGTTGCACCAATTAAGGATAAACTTAGAGAAAGTCGACTTAGATGGTTTAGACATATAAATCGTAGACCGATTCAAGCTCCAATTAGAAAAATTAAATTATTAGATTTTGCTCATGTATAAAAGAGAAGAGGGAGAGCAAAATATATATAGTAAGAAACTATAAGGAGTGATCTTAGTTACTTAGACTCAGATAAGAATTTAGTAACTGATAAAACGCAATAAAAATAAATGATTCATATAGCCGCCCCCACCTAGTGGGATTAAGGCTTGATTGTTATTGTTATTATTGTGACATTTAAATGTTATTTAATAATTTAATATTATTTTAAAATAATAATTTTATAAAAAATATCAAAATATATTATTAAATCTAATAATTAAATTTTCTAATAACATGACATCGCAATAACGTCAAACTAAAGACCTAAATAATTATTTATCAAAAAAAAAAGCCCTAAATAGTTTGAGAAAGTCCACATAGTGCATTTAATTTGATTATTCCAAATATGCATCTTATTTTAATTAAGCGCTTTGTAAAATTTTCTTACTATACCCTATATAAATAAAAAAAGTTACATACATATTTCCTTTAAAATTATATTTACATTTTTTTTTTAAATTTATTTATACTGATCTTACCAGGTAATTTTAAATATTACATAAATATTACTTAAAATAACACATATTAAAAATAAATAAAATATAATTAAAATATTTTATTTATAGAATATTATAGGCCTAATGTTATCCCGCAAACACGCTATTGTAGACCCCACTATTATAAATCTGATTACCCTCGGCTATTATACATTTGTTATCGCTATTAATTGGCGACTATCAGTAATCACGTCATTAACAAACTCTTATATTATAATATTAAAGTTAGCGTCATAAATTAGTAAATTTTTGTTTTTATTTTGAACTTTGTGTTACTCACCGAAATAAGTTGGTTAAATTCAAAATTTCTATTTTTGCTTCTGAGTTAGTTATCCCAATTACATCTCTAACAGCAGCCAAAATACTACTAACTAATACATTATTAGTAATTTTGTATTTTCAATTTATTTCTTGAGTTATTTTATCTTAATTAATTTGATAAAATAAAGCAAATGATAATGAAATTCTCATTTATTTGGATTTTTGAATTATTTTAATTTTTTATTTTTAACTTCTTTTCTATTTTATTATTTTAATTATTTGTTTCAATAGTATACCATGGGTTGCTGAGATTTAAGATTGAGATTCTGTTTGTTCGTAAGGTTAAATTTAATAAATTTAAAATTAAATTTAAATAAAAATATTTTTTTATTAAAAATTGTGAATAATGTAAAATAAAATTAATTATTATGTTGTGATATATGAGGGATGTGATATAAAGTTAATTATTATGTTGGAATATGCGAGAGATGTGATATAAATTAGTTATTATTTTAATAATGTGTGTAAGTTGTGAAATAAAGTTAATTCTTAATATTAAATTTTATGTGTGATGTGATATATCTGATTAAAATTAGATCAAGTTAATTTTAAATATGCAAATAAATGGGCTTGAGTATTAATTTAAATACATATAAATTAAACTATAAATTTAAATATATTATTATAGTATAAATAAATATATTATTTTAAATATATAAATTTATTTTTATTTTTATTTTAATTTCGTATCACCTGCTAATTTTAAGAATATAATAATGGAATGAAATGTTTCTGGCAAACGTAGTTGCTGTCGTGTGAACGCGCATGAGCCTACCATTTATATTAATTAAAATTAAAAAAAAAAACCGCCAATGCGCCGTTTCTCAATTATGCCATACTTTACTCCCGCGGTACACCGGACCGCATGTTGGGCACGCATGACTGCGTGAGTAGCGCGCTCCCTCTGAAGGTTCTGTTTCCCTTGCTCCTTTCCTCGAGGCACCATCTTCTGGGAAGTCTACGCGCGATCAAAATTACAAGCTTGAGTGGGGAGGGGAGGACGGGGAGGAGCACGGATCGCTATTTCTTCATACTGCTTTACTCCATCGGAAGGTCCCCGTCCTTATGTCTTTCGTGATCCCAGCCTTTCTATGGTTTCTAGGGTTTACTCTTTGAATATATCGGTAGTTTGATCAGTCGGTACTTTTTGTTTGAATAGTTGTTCGATTCAATCAACCGCGATAGCGAACTCATTCTTGAAACTACTTTGTGGTTTTGGAAGTATCTTTTCCAGTATTTTTGTGCGATTTTGCTGCCGAATGAATTGCGTTTCGAAAATTTTCCAACTTTGATTTAATCATTCATCACCAGATCGAACAGCTGCTGGACTAAGCATATGGTGGGTTAATTTATTAGTTGCGGAGGTTGTCTTCCACGAAATCTGCTGCAATGAGTTTCGTTTTTCGAGGAAGCCGTGCAGATGTTGAAGGTGGTTTCTCAGGATTTATTCCAGAGAGACGTGTTATGGTATGCAATACGAACTCCTCGCCTATTTACTATGTACTTTATTATCTCCTTGTAGATGATGATTTTGCTTTCCACCTGTATTTGATAATTCAGAGATTGCATCCTGGTGTCCGGCCGGTGAATTCCAACTCTATGGCTTTTCTCCTCACCGGTTTGTTTTACCCTTTATAATCTTTGTGATGAAAAATTTATGAAAATTTGCCTACTTTGTAACTTGACGATGGACTATGATCCTAATCACTTTCACATTTTTGTTTATGCAGTTGTTTTGTTGTTTTTGATACTTAACTCGCACCAAATGTCGCCTAGTTTCTTGGTACGTTCTGATGACATCGAGCACTGCTTCCTTTCTTCTTTATATTTTTGTTTTTTTCTTTGCCCCAAATGCCACAATTCCCCCACACTAATTGGGAATTGTAGCAGCGTGGTTTCGAACCGGGGATCCCCTGGTTCGAGACAAGCTCTCTCCCAACTGAGGTAGGAGAAGCTCCACTTATCTTCATCTTTCTGTTTATATTAATGATTGACGTGAGTTTATTGTTTGTGCCCCTTCAAGCTTTGGCTAGTTTTGGGTATCTTCATGTTGGCAACAGCGATTCAGATGTATGCTGCATGTCAACAACTCCAAGCCCAAGGAAATGCGCTTGCAGCCAGTGGATTGCTTGGGCATACTGAACTGCGGGTGCATGTTCCTCCACCCATAGCCTTGGCTACTAGAGGAAGACTACAAAATCTTAGATTCCAGCTTGCTCTTCTGGACAGGGAATTTGATGACTTAGGTATGACTTCTCATGATCATCTTTTCAATAATATATTGTAGCTGCTCCATTCTTTGTTTATGTCTTTTTAACGTTTCTTGTTACCACAGATTATGATGCTTTGAGGGCACTTGATGCTGAAAACCCAGAAGTTCCTTCTATGACCGAGGAAGAGATAAATGCTCTTCCTGTTCATAAATACAAAGGACAATCACGCCAAGTATCGATATCTTCTAGGCAATGGCAAGTTAAATCCACTTTGCTCTTTTCCTTAGTTTCCTTGATTCCTTTATCTCCTGGACAACCACTTTGCTGTTTTCCCTAGTTTCCTTGATTTTCTTGATTTGTTGTATAAAAGGCCTGTTAATGCTTTGCCTTTCAGCTTCTTTTTTATGGCTATGGTACTTTAAGATTGTATTCAGTGTTTTTTTATGTTGCTAACAGTGATGGATATACACAGCAACAAACATCATCATCTTCTGGATCTGCCATTGAGGTAGCCATTTTTTATCATTTTTCGTAGTTGTGGGCATGTTTTGTTCTTCTTTGGTAACCTGCTGAAAAGTGATGAGTATTATTTCGTTCCTTGCTTCATTGAAGAAATCTTGGAATGTTATTTGTAAATTTCTTAACAAATCTTTCAAGATAGGATATGTGGATGTTTTTATTTTGCATCTATTTCAATGCCTATTAATCTAATGTCCGATTTGTTAGCGAAGCCTTTCATGATAGCAAGTGCAGAGATTTGTTATGTTTTATCTTGTTTTCAAACACCCTTGTTTGATTGGAGGTATTTTTTATGTAAAAGAAGTCTTATTAGTATATATACACATATATATCTGCGTGTGTCTGTGTCTGTGTGGTTGCATGCATCCCTCTGTCCATGCGTCCGTCCATGCATCCGTCCGTCTTCCTCCGTCTTTTCTCTAGCTCTCAAGGAGCATGTCTTCATTGGAAAATGTTATTTTGGGTCTTCTAAGAAGTATGTCTTTATTGGAAAATGTTATTTTGGGTGGCTGCAGAAGGACGGTCTCTTTCATATTTTCTTCTGCGAAGAAGGCCTCGAAAAGTATTTTGGTGGCTGCATTTAGAACTTTCTTTTCCCTAGAACTAGAAAAGAAATCTCACGTCAGAGCAAGGTCCACAGAATGTTGAGAAGTAGTAGGCAAAATTTCTATGTTTGTTACCCAACATTGCAAGGTTCCAATTAAGCTAGCTGCCTACTTAGAAGAAGTTTGGTGCAACATCATTCCTATGGATGTGGCACATGTATTACTTTGTAGGATGTGGCTGTACGATTATGGTGTTATGCATTATGGCTGGTCCATAACCTAAGTTCTTCATGTTAAAAACAAGAAAACATGTGCAAGTTGTGATATAAAACTAATCTCTTATGTTGTAAAATTTGTGTTTAATGTGAAGTAAAAAGTTGGATTTAGGCCTCCAACTAAACTGTTCTATTGATCTGATGTTTGAAGTTAAACCTTACTTAAATTGACATCAACTTTTCAATTCCTTACAAGTTTGACAGGATTTGACCTTGAGATGGCTACTAGTTTCTATATTACACACGATATAATGTGAATGCTGAGGTTTAAACCTTAGCATCATATACCTAGACATCTCTGTTCCTACATTTAAGTGTATAGATTTTCTGATTATTGTTTTTGAGTATTGCTTTGACTGAAATGTTCTGGTTATTTTATGTCAAGTCAAGCATGGTTGACTGAAGCAGGAAACTCCTCAGTGTTTCCCCAAAAAAATGCCAACTCATGTAGTTATAATTTTAAATTATGTAAAGCAGCTGCTATTATTCATTGCTTTATCGGGCTTGCAGTTCCTTCTCCTGACGGATATTTCTATGCTTTTATTTCCTTCTCCCAGAAGAAGCAAGATTGTTCTAAAGCTGAAGGAAGTTTGAGAAACTCTGAAGATGAACTAACATGCAATATTTGTCTGGAGCAAGTTGTTGTTGGCGAATTGATAAGAAGCTTGCCGTGCTTGCATCAGGTTTGATCCTTAACATGCCACATTTCTTTTCATTGAACTGAGTTTGAGGAGGTTCAATATTTTACCCCGTTTCATGATTTGGAACTCTTCAATCATTAATTAACCTTCTTTAACACGCTTTACAAGGAGTTTTATTGGTATACCACTTTCAAAGCATAAAATTACACACGTCATTCAAATCTTTAACATTAGTTGTATGAGACTTAAATATTTAGTGCTACTGAGGTACCACTTTTTAGCATTCACAATTTCCAATAATCATTTTCTATCAAGGTGTAATATACCAATTTAGGTGGTATACTGGAAATATTAAAGATTTAGATAGTATGAGTGTATTATGGAGTTTCTAAAGTAATAAAGTAATATTAAAAATGTAATTGGTGTGCCTGATTTTATGTTTGCAAGTGGATACCAATAAAGACCTCTATTTATAAAGGGCATTTTATTCCCACAAAATAGTTGGTTTAATACTAATATGATGAGTAACCATACGTTTAAATAAGTACCTCTGTGTCTGTTCCACAAACTTCTAGTAGAAAAAATAACTAATCATTCCAACTCTGTATCAAATTCAAGCAATTTTCCTCTTTTTTCTTTTTCTTTAAATTACTTTAGTGGTTCCCATTTATCATCATTTCGTATGTTTGGAATAGCCTCAAGTGAATATTGCAGTTTCTGCAGTTAATCCTTGTTTTGTGGGGCTAGAATAGGGCTGCAAATGTGTTGGGTTCATGATTTGGTACATAGGTGCACTCAGAAATTTTGAGCAATGCTCGATTCGCCTAGATTCCTTTATGTTTCTCCTTGAGATTATCTTATGTTTGAATGCATTATTTTCCTGCGAAGGATCTTAAACCCCGTAATATGTAGGCCTTTTGAGGCCCAAATCTAGAGCTTCTGGGGAGGGTGACATGGATTATTGAATGGAAAAATTATGTTTTTCCACTGGTTCTTGGAATTTCAACTCTGGGTTAAAATAGTTTATACCACCCAGGCATCAAGAGTGTTTGATAATTATCTATGATATATTTACTTTTGATAAGTTCAAGCAAGCAAGCTCAACTGGAATTAGACTTCTGAGTGCCGCAAGTGACTAGAAATGGCTTCGAGTTCAATCAATAAAAAGGAGCAAATTAGGAGCAAGTTTCGATTGGTTTTGCTAGTCAGCTAACTGTTAAATTCTTCCTGTTGCAGTTTCACATGTGCTGCATCGACCCGTGGCTGCGGCAACAAGGCACTTGCCCTGTGTGCAAACATCGAGCCGGCGGTCAATGGAACGGTGGTTCTGATGGGGAAATGGATGCATCTTATATGGTTTAGTATCGCATAGAATTATGCATGTTTCCTCTTCCATTATAAGAGGATGAAACTAAAGATCATACTACATATTTTTACTGCTAAACCTGTTCAGCTGATGGTTGGAGTTCCAGCTGCTGTTAATTTTTATTGCAACGAGAATGGTGATGGCAAGATGAGTTTAATTCAGGTACCATGTATTTATGATTCGATTTGATGAAACTAGAGAGAGTTTCACGAAAACTTGTTTCTAATATGAAACTTTTGATGACTCTGGGCTTCATTGTAAACTCTACATCAACCTGTGGCTGGGCAATGCTCGCGTTAAAGTTCAGTTTTCTCCATTTACTATTCGTCAGCTGTGCCAGTTATCCTGTTTGGTTCATGCCTAACTTGGGCCTGATCATTTTTTTAATTTTTTTTATATTTTTTTAAGATATATATATATAATGAAAAATAAAATTAGTTAATTGTGAGAATATTAAATAAAATTAGTTGATCTATTAAGTATTTAAAAAAATAATAATTTTGTTCAACTTGAGCATGAATCAAGTAGGAGTTACTTTATTGGGCAGAGAACTTTATTGCGATCTTCCTTTACTGGTGAAAAAAAAGATAATTATTTATATGCCACGCTATTTTATTTTATTTATGTGTTATTTATTTATTTTTAGTTAATTACATTATGTACACTCAAAATATTATAAAATTTTACATACACATATTTTCATTTGTTTTCATTATAATGAGCAATTATAATTTTTTAATATTTGCAACGTGAATTAATTTTAGGACAGATCAGTGCTTTAGTGTGACATCGAGGAAGAAAAAAATATATGTACTATTAAAGATAAAAATATAATTTTAATGATTTATTAACGAATTATTTTTTTAAATAGATTTTGACTGAGTTTTAATTTAAGTGTATATGTAAGATTTTATAATATTTTGAGTGTATATAACGTAATTAATTAAAAATGAATGGGTAACGTATAAATAAAGTAAAATAGAGTAACATATAGGTAGTTATCTAAAAAAAAAATCATAGTGGTTACAAAAACTACTTATGCATTCTTATTTCGAGATGTGCCATTTTGATTTGATATTGATTGTATTTCGGAAAAATAATTTATTTCAGATTTCATTATTTTTTTGAATTTTATCTGTTTTGAAAATTATGTAAATAACCGAGTGAAACAATTTTTTGAAATTAACCTGCTTCTTCGGGAGATTTATCTACGTTATTTGTTTATATTTACCCATGTAACTTTGAAACAATAAATATTATTATTCATAAAAAAAACCATAAATATTATTCACGTGTTCGAAATTTAAAAACAATTAAATTGTCATCTTTGTTGTTTTGGGTGACTTGTTTTATTTGTTTTTATTGTCGGTTTCTATATATTTATTTATATTTTTTATTAAAAATTTAAAATTATTAAATTTTACATATTTAAAAAAAAATAAAAAAATTTAAAAATATATAATCATAAATTATAAAGAATGATTTTATGTATTTACAGTTAAATAAAGATTTATAATATTTTGTGAAATAAAGGTTTGATTTATTTTTATTTTATTATTTTTCTGATTTTTTTTTTCTTATTATAATTTTTAAATTTCTTTCTCTCACCATGTCTTTTATATGTATTTTCAATTTATTTTGAATTGTAGAAAATATCAGTGTTGAAAACTTGGGTACCCAAGTTGAAGAAATTGTCTAACAGAAAAATACAAGATGAAACATGGAGTTTTTTTTTTTTTTTTTTTTGATAAATGAAACATGGAGTTAATAGGAGAGCAATGGAGATAGCAATTTTGTTGTTTAAAAGCTTTGGGAAGATGTAGGTAAGCTAGAGATAGGTAGTAAATATGAATTTTTAAAATATTTTAAGGGGCGTTTGGTTTAATATTATTTTATTATTATATTATTTAGATATTATGATATTTAAATGTCATCTTATTAGTAATAATTTTATAATTTTTTAAAAAATTATTCATACATCATTAAACCAAGTAATTATTTTCTCTAGATAATATAATATCAAGATAATATTTAACCAAATATTTCTTTAATTCTATTTTTTTTTTGTTTTGCCTTAACTCACATGTGGTCTTAGTTTTACGACTTTCTCCTATTTGTAGGATGACAAATTTACACTCATTTTATCATCATGGGTGGTACTGGGATTCTATTAGAATTTGTCCCCTGATTGTTTATATTATTTTTTGTGACGTTTCAGCTAAATCGAGCAGAAGTTATTAGAACCGTTTTCTTTGCCTTGAGATATTCTCTTAATTATGTTTTTTTCTACTTGACCAAAAGCTGTCATCAGTGTTAAAGTGTCTATTTCTCCCAACTCAAGATGTCTTTAAGGTCAAGGTCATTTTTTCTTTTAATATCTCATCCCTAGTGTTTACTATCAAATTCTCATGTTATGTTCTCTCGAGCTCTTGGAAGGAATTATTGCCCATGAAGTACTTGGGTAATTTCGGACCACTCAAAAGATTCTCTCACAAGGTGGTTCTTGTGGATTCTCGACTTGGTGAGGCTTTTCTGTTCAAATCTTGAGAGTTAAGTCCTTAAGAACAGACAAAAGGAAAGATTAGATTCAACCTGTGGCCATTGGATATACAATATAATAAGTGAAATGATTGTTATTAGAATCCTTGGTGCTACTAATTCTCCAAAAAGCTTAAACTGATAAGGAGAGCACAATTAATTTACTTATTATATTATGCATCTAACGCCTATGAGTTGAACCCAATATTTCCTTTTGACAGTAGCGCACTCACCTCAAGTTTTGATAAACAGGACAATAATACTACGCCAGTAATCACTACACTCAGGCTATCTAGTTATTGCATTTCACAGCATTCCTCCCTCTCAGTGCACTGCTAGGATTCAAACCCGAGACTTGTTCTGATACTAGTTATTAAGATCCTTAATGCACCAACCCTATACTAATATATAGTTCACGAGCATTAATGAATTGAACAAAAATATGTTCAAGCTCATTCATTTATTACTCCTATTTTTAAAATTATGTTCATTTTATTTTTTAAATTTGATGAATTAAAATGAATATTATGGCTTAAATATATGAGAAATGTTTTGTAGCATTTATAAATAATTTTTAAGTCCCCGTTTGTTTGACAGTTAAAAATTAATTTGATTTAATTCTAAACAAACATATCACATCACACATAAAATTTAATATTAAAAATTAATTTTATTTCACATCATACACGTATTATCAAAATAATAACTAACTTATATCACATCCTTCGTATATCCCAACATAATAGTTAATTAATTTTATATCACATCTCTAATAATTTTTAATAAAAAATATTTATATTCAAATTTAATTTTAATCTTATTAAATTAAACTCTCCAAATAAATATGTTTAATTATTGAATTAAATTAGTATTCACGTGATTTCACAGAGAATTTTTTTTTATCTATGTGATGGTACTACCACATTAAAAAATTCTGATTGATTTTAATTTTTTTTTATTGATTTTAATTTTTAGGTAGCCATCGTTGACAAAATGGTGTATAACACGACTTTTTTATGAAGTATTATTCCCTTCAAAACAAAAATACTTCGCTGGTTGATTTTCTTTTGGATTTTTTTTGATAGAAATTCTTTTAGAATCTTCACTGTGCTCGCAGTGTCGAGTCTGACGGCGAGAGTTAAAAGACGACGGAGTCGACGATCTCCATCTCCTACTCGAAGAGACTACTCCGCTGAAATGGACGCCGAGCTGGAAACTCCTCCTTCTACGTTCAGGTGATCTCTCAGCGCTAATTTTCTTGTAGTTCGTTCCCTGCTTGATCTTTTTTCTTTTGCTGTCGATGTCCTCTCTTTCAGCGAGTAATGCTAAAATAGTGCACTTATGCTGAATTTGACTGTTTTATTCGAGATTTCAGTGCAGCAGACGGTGATATCTTGTTACAAGTGTGTTTATCTTATGTGTGAGCATACGGAATTTGGGATTAGGGTTCCGGTGGCGAATGTCATGGTGAAGGTAGTTGGTGAAGAAGTTGCTAAGGTTTTCTTGGCTGCAAAAGCTCAGTTCACTATTTGAGGAACTTGGAGCTTCATAGTTTGTGTACGATTGGAGAAGCTTTGGTCCTGTAAATGTACTGATGTTGTGTTGTGATTGTGTTACATGCTCAACCTGGATGGATCTTTGCTAATGTGATTTGCTCTGAGTGACGGCTGGAATCCTGATCACCAGTGTAGGGCTTTGCTTACAAGCATGACTGTCGGTCGGTCAATCGAGAGGAAGGGAGGGAGGGAGGTGCTGCTAGTTCCATGCTTGAAACTCCATCTCTGTACGGTGTTTATTCACTGGCACATTCTATTTTGAGCTAGTTGTAAATGCTCCTTTAAGTGCCTTCCTTATCTCTCTTCCAGTTAGAATTTTTGTCACACTCTCATTTTTTATAAACAACACTTATCTATAATAATGGAGGTTAACTAATAGTCGAATCACATAACAGATTATAAAAAAAAGATATTCAGGTCACTCAAAGTAACCTTAGACAGTAGTACAAAAAAAATGTAAAGCGATCAAACTGGGAGGCAAAATGATAAATATTAATGGGCCAATACAGAATGTAAGGAAACATCTTCTTTTGTGAAAATTTGCAGTCTTCCTCTGACAGCCGATTATTTACTTGAAAAATAACAGGTAAGTCACATAAATAGAGTAAACAATTTTCACCTTACAATAGGTTAGGTGGGGTATCATATCTCAAAATATCAACATCTCAAAATATCAGAATACTTTATAATATCACATTGTCATCTTATAGTGTTGTCATGTGTAATACTTTGCATATAAATTAATATGTAATAAATTTTATATTAATAAATAATCAGAATCAGTAGAATTATATCACCAGTGTGACAACAGGGATAACAGATACATTATCAATATGACAATAAGTTCAATAGATATGTCACCAGTGTGATAACAGGTTTAATGAATATGTTATTAGTGTGACTACAGGAATATTAGGATGCAGGTAAGTCCCCCACACGACACTACGCATCTATAAGGTGGTTCATCAATCATCGGGATCCCAACGCATTATATCCAGGGTTTTCAAAACCGGACCGGACCGGGCGGTTCGACCGGTTCAACCGGGAACCGGCCCAAGGTCCGGTCTGGTTCAACATTAGAACCGAAATCAGCTAAAAACCGGGTTGGACCGGTAAAAACCGGGTTGAACCGGTAAAAACCGGTCCAACCGCCAAACCGAACAAACCGGTCAAACCGGAATTATTATTTGAGTTTCTTATTTTATTTATATATATTGATATTTGAGCATTAATATTTTAATATTAATATTATATTTTGAATAATAATTTTTTATATAATGGATGTTTAACTGACTTATTAATTTTTTCATGAATTTATTTTGAATTGTTATAAAAGAGAGTATTTTAAATGACAAATTGGCAACAAAAATAATTGTATTAATTTTGTTTTATTTTTTAATTTTTTATACATTTTTTGTGGTAGTAAATTTTTTAAATTAGTTGTATTATTTTTTTTTCAAAATATTTTTTTATCATATTTTAAAAATTAGTCTCACATTTAGAAAATTTATATTTAATTATGATGTAATTATTAAGTCATCCGGTTGAACCACGGTTCAACCGGTTGAACCGATAAAACCATGAACCGGTCGATTGACCGGTTCGATCTTCTGTCCGGTTTTGAAAACCTTGATTATATCATCATATATCTCAGGATACAAGGGTTTAATATTACCCAATATAATATTTCGGCATTATACCCAACAGAATATCGGCATTAAATCATATAGAATATACAAAATGTAGCTTATAAAATATAATTAATATTATTTTGTATATTAGTTAATTTAATCTAATAGCCACGATGTCCTAACTTCAGTGAAAATTATTTACCTGAAAGAGAGGCGGAGTAACAGTTCGTTGGTGGTTGTTGAATCTCCTGATTCTGTTAAGATTGTTCTGATTGAGTTCAAGATTAGTTGATCAACACCGAGTTTAATAAGTTAGCCTGGGTTAAACATGTTGATTTAAGTCATACAAGTGCAATCAGGTCAAACAGTTTAGTTCGAGTCAAGTGAATCAACTCAGGTCAAATAGGTCTACTCAAATCAAATAGGCCAAATGGGTTAAATGAGTCAACTCGGGTCAACACGAGTCAAACGGGTTGACACAGGTTAAATTGGTTAACCTGAGTTAAATAAGTTAATCACAAGTCAAACGAATTAACTCAGATCAAGTTAACCATGTAAGGTTAATAAAAGAAATTATAGAATATAATTTAAATTCACTGGGGCTGGGACATTTACCTTCTTTGGCATAGCTTCATCGCTGGAAGAAGAAAAGGAGAAATCATACTAAAATAGGCTAAGGTATTTGGGAGAGGGTAAGGGATATGGGAGTAAAGCTAGATATTGTGATTTCTTCTGAGAGATTTGTGGCCTATTTATAAGAAAAATTAAATTTAATAGGATGGGACCCGCTAGTGGTTGGTGGGAGAAAGCAGAGGGAAGCTTGTTATTTAATATGGCTGGTGGGGGAAAGGGGCAGAGAAGCTTCATTTAAAAGAATATTTTATTAAAATAGAGCTGCAGAGAATTAATATTTAATGCAACAATTATTTTGAAGTCTCCAGATTATGTATGTACTTATATTAAGTCCAAAAAAATATATAAATAAATATTAGCAGGTATTTTTTAAGCGAATTATTGCAATTTTGCCACTACTTTTATTGTCAAATGCTCTGCTACTCAAGTTTACATGTAGTGATAGTACTTGCCCATATACTACTTCATTATAGGTCATCTTTACAGCTGACTGGAATTAGATATTTTACTGCTATTTTGCTAGTGATAGCCAGTTCATTTACCTTTTTGAGGTTTTTGCCTCTCTTCCTTTTCAAGTATCTTTCTCTCGAAGCATTGATTAACCACCTCAAATTGTCCATTTGTTTGAGGGCATGTAGTGTGAGTGTGTGACTCATTGCTTCTTGAATACTTGTTTCCAGAAATTACTCAAAAAGACGGGGTCTTTATTGCTTTCAGTTCGCTCCAGCATCCCATGAAGCTTGAAGGCCTGTTCCATGAATACCTAGGCTATTTGGGTGTAGTGAAAGGATGAGAAATGTTAATAAATGGGCATACTTAATCTTTCTGTCCACTGTTTATCCCTTAAAAGTTATGATGAGAAGATAAAGTAAAACGTAAAGGATATTCAAATCTAAGAAACTGCAAATGGCATATGTTTGGAAGGTCATTCATTGTCTTGGCAAATATCTTATAGGCTTTCAAAGGAGGTCTAGCACACCACTTTTTGTAGATATTTATGATGTTTTGAGTGCCTTAAGGGCCTATATGATTACATATGCGTGTAGACCCAATAATATGACACTCTATTTTCTTTCTTCATTTACTATAGAGCTGATGGAGTGTGGGAGAGGAAAATGCATCTTTTGCATGATTTTTGCTCGATCCCAGCAGAGTATCTGGACTTAGATTATACTTGATGTTTTGTTCACCTTTTTGAGTTATATCTATGTCTGATCTTCACAAAAAGAGAAACTTGTCTTCAAAATGAATCCTTCAAAAGTTATAAGATTCGAAGAAGTCAACAATTGATAGCCAGGCTCTAAAGACATTCATAATTCAAAGCCTGTCAAAATATTCATAGACGACACCCTTAAAGCTGAAACCTTGAACACTTTGAAGAAAATGCCTTTGAAAAGGAGTTAAGTTCGAAGATCAAACAACTATAACAGAATTCCGTTATTAGATGCCAGGTGTTCACCAAGTCAGTTAGATATAACCGAATTTGTCAGATACTTACATGGTTAAACGAGGCTAAACAGACCTGTAAATACCATTACCCAAGGATACAGTCTTGTTCGATCCCGCTCAAGTCCACTCTAGTTGCTTCTACTCCCGTAGGCTCCGTTTACAGACATAGAAGGCTCCCTGAGGAAATAAATTGATCTCTGGTGAGATAATGATTTTAGTTGTGGAGCAACACTCTTTCCTCAAATCCATTCAGAAACCCTCCATCAAACTTCTGTTTGCTCTTCTGATAGAATCCAATAGGAAAATCTATGGTTGCATGCCTAAAAGCATTGTATGTCAGAATTGGTGCTGATCAAAGTGAAATCATTTCGACTTTATCTTCAACTCATGATGGTGGCAGCCTCATGATGATAATTTCTATGAATTGCAGTTATTTGTTGGAGTGGCAATGACATATTCCCCTCTCCTCCGGTGAACCTCAAGTATTAATAGCCAAAATCAGGCTTTCATGTTAAAATTTCTATGAAATTCAAAAGATAGATAACATTTTCAACAAAGGTAAGTTATATCTTCATACCATGAACAAAGCTCAAGCTTTGGCAGACCTTTATGACTAGCCTTTGAAGTGGCATGGGTTCGAGGAACTGTAAAATAAAGGCAAAATAGCATGGTTGAATTATCCTTTCGAATCTTCGAAGAATCCCCAGTTTTTCCTTCAAAAAGACGAAAAAAAAAACCCAAACAGTTCCCTGAACAGAACCCTCAAATTCTCTGAAATGTTTTTTGAGAGATATTTTATCTAAACTCTGTAGGGTCTATCTGAGTCTTATCCCGTTGATTTGATCTCCCTTGTTTGGTGATTTTTCAAAATGAATATTCATGAAAAATCTCTCTCCTATAGGGGGATCTTATTAACTAAAGTTCTAAATCAAATCTAGTCCCAAGTCGCAATTTAGTCAAGTCCAAATACAAAGCAAGGTCTATAATGAGATTGATAGCTCCAGCAAGATTGTTAATAAATAGGCAAAATGATCATGAATGCTTAGAAACTACTATGAAGTTAAAAGCTCAAACTCAAGCCCTAAATGCCTCCAAGCATATCAGAGTTTTGTTAGCAGACTTTCATGCCTTTTACGTACTATCACAAATCAAATATCTGATTGCAAGTTTTCATGCTCTTGATACGCTATTATAAATTAAAGAGTAAATATCACACAAGTCTCTGAGGTTAGGGGGTAATATCATGTAGGTTCACAATTTCCAAAATCCTTCAATTAGGTGCTTGAGCTTTCAAAATATTTCATCATGGGTCCTTAAAGAATGTTGGAGCACGGGCAAGAAACCGTGGCACGGGCAGGACGATTTCTTTGCGTTGTGATAGTTAAAGTGCAATCCACCTAGCGAAGAATTTGATTTTTCACTCTAATTCACAACACATAAAGGTTCGCTATCATTGGAAAATGAACATGCTCGAAAAGAAGACCCTGTTGTTGTGGATCCATACCGACGAGAATCTATTAGATCTTATTGCAAGACCAACAACAAGAGTCAAGCACAAAGTCTTGAGAACTACAGTAGGCTCTGAAATTCTCTTATAAGTCGAGAGGGAGGGATGTTGAGGAATCCCTCCTTATGAGAAGGAAGATAAAGAAGCTGAAAGGGCTTACACAAAAAAGCTTCTTGAAAATGTTATTCTTAAAAAGATTTTTTCAAGAAGGTCATTCGTCATCAATGAAGAGTTGTGGTCAAATAAAGGTATTCTCGACAAGGTTAGCAAGTTGAAGTTCCTTGATGAAGAGAATCCTCGATCGATGATTGGACCTAAGGATGGAGTCTTTGGCGAAGAAATCCCACAAACTAGGATTGGTTGTCCTTGACTATCGGAGACCTCAAAGGGAGTATTCCTTGAGAAGATACCTCCGAATGTAAGAAGCTAGTCGTTTATTTATTCTTAGAGAACAACATTCCTCAATATGATTGAACTGATGTTATAAAAGATTTAGAGAACTGTCAGATAGTTGTAAAGAAGTGACCATGTTAGCCTCCTGCCTGGTCGATATGCAGGAGTGGTCATGTTAAGATAGAGTGTAGGACATTCTTAACAGTTTGCACCATAAACCGTCTCTCTACACTCAATATATAAAAGGATCTTAAAAGAGCAACATGAGTATGATACTGCTGCTAATATGAGGATCATCTATAGAGTAGGAGCATTTTGGAAAGCCATCATTTGCGGTGAAGTTTAGCCTTCTGAAGCCTTCAAGAGATAAATAAGTTGTTCTCCTCTGTTAGCCACCTAGGATGAGTTAGGACTAGGTGAAGAACCAAATCCTGGAGTGAGTTACTGTTGAAGAAACTCAATTACATCTAAGTTTTTAGCTAGTTATATTCCCTACGACAACCGTGGGTCCTCAGTCTGCCCACATAAAATCCTACAGTACATCTATCTTCCAGTATGTACAAGGTTTTGTAGAAGAAGAGTGCTTTCTCAATTTGTTCTTCTCAGTTAACCAAAATTGAAGATCTTGTTTTACATATTTGAAATGGCATTGTTGAAAATTTGTATTTTTCTTTACCAAGCTACGAGTCTTCGAAACAGTAGCACTCTTTCTGTCAGTCTGTTAAACAAGTCATCCTGGTGTGATGATCTTTTCAAACAATTAACAGATTATCTATTTATGGTTATTTTGGTTGTTATATATGTTCATTAAATCCCTTATTTATATCTTGAATGTCTTTTTGTCTCCCCATCTTCACTGTTTCTTGGCCAATGTAATTTTAATGCTTGCCTTATCACCAAAAGCTTTTTAATGCTTGCGGATGTGTACATTGTGTCAACCAAGTTATGGAAATTATCCATAGAAGAGATTTTATACTGATCAGTGCATCATCTCACCTTTTATTCCATAATTTGTTGGATTTTGAGTTGTTTAGCGCCATGTTAAAGCTGGCTTTATGGCAATAATGACAGATTTTTTATATAAAACTCATTCAGTTTCTATTCTAGTGAAGAGCTTTCTTCCAGTAGCGTTGATCTGAGTAAGAAAAGGAAGCTGCAATATGAATCAGTCAGCCTAGACATGCCTTTCCTGAAGCAACAATTTCGAGATCGAGGGGGTACATTTGGACAAGGATTGTTGAATTGGGGTCCTCGAGAGGAACCTATTAGAGAACCAATCAACTTGGAACAACACGAAGAATCCGAAAATGATAGCAACAGTTTTGTTGAGACGAACGATCATACACGTACAACTGATACTATCGGTAATCATCAATTTTTCCTCCACACAACTTATTCAGCAATATATTTCTTATTGAACAATTGCAATAATGATGTGTTCAAAAGTTCTACTAATTTACTAGAGAGATAAAGGTACTAAGTTAGCAACGGGCCAAGTGCAGATTTAGAGGAAGCTCAGTTTGATCCAGAATTGAAAGCTACTGTGGACCTCTCAACTGGTTTTGGATTAAATCATGATCTTGCAGAGCTTGATAATGAAGCTGATGCCATAACAGAAGATATGATTCTCTACTCTAATGATCCATCCCCACTTGCTGTTGTACTTCCTACAGGAAGGTGGAATCTTGGACAAGGTATTAGTATGATTAACTTATCAAACACAACTTTGAATCATAATTGTATGTAATTTTGTTCTTATCGTTTTGTGATTGCTTGAACTTTTAGGGGCCGTTTGGTAGAGGTGGGTTAGCTGGGTTAACTTAAGTTAACCCAGCTAACCCACCAAACGCTCAAACAAGCGTTTTGTTAACCCTGGGTTAACAAACCCAACGGGATTCCTTAACCCGCCTATCCCGGGGTTTAGCTACCCCATCAACGATGCTGGGTTAACGGTGGAGAAGGCGGAGATGGCGGAGTCTCTCGTGCGCGACCATATCTCCGCCATCATCGACGGCCTCAGTCGCTACGGCGATGAAGGAGATTTTCGGCCATGGGGGGAAGCTCCCGAGGATCTTCGCTGACGGGAGATACTTGGGAGGAGCGGAGGAGGCGGTGCGAATGCACGATTCCGGCGAACTGAAGAAGGCTTTGGAGGGCTGCGAGTTGGTCGAGGCGAGGAAAGGGGAAAGCCCGGCGGCCTGCGAGGGCTGCGACAGCGTTCTGTTCGTGCCATGTGGGAACTGCTCAGGGAGCTCCAAGGTTTATCTAGAGGCTGGCGGCGGAGGATTCCGGCGTTGTCTCTATTGCAAAACAAAATTTCTACTTATCCCAATTTAACCCAGGTTATCATCCAAACAGAAAATCGCATTAAACCCCTTATCCCAGCGGGGATAAATTATTAATGGGGATAAGCTACCCCGGGTTAGCCTATCTTACCCTCGATCCAAACGGCCCCTTAATATTTTTCTTCTTAAATTACGCTTTCTTTTAAATTTTATGTTCTCACTTGGTCTCTACGTAATTTTGCTTTAATGTGTATTCCCAGGTAATTGGTCCCAGACTCCAAACTAATTTGGGACTGAAGTTTTGTTGTATGATTGTTTCAAAGCCCATTATTTTCCCGTCTTACACCTTCATTTTGAGTCAATACTTCTAGTAATTTAAACTAAAGCATATTAAATTATTCTCTTAAGACACTTGTTAGCTTGTATGATCTCTTTATCATTTTGACATGGCTTTCATAAAAAATAGTCACATCTTACATAAATTCTAATATAAAAGACTACTTTATTTCACATTATACATTATTTTTAATATACTTGTCAACTTTATTTTACATTCTACACAATTTTAATGTAACTAGTTGACTTTATTTTTCATAATTATGCATTTTAAGACCAGCTTGAAATTTTCAAAGCCTAAGATTAAACAGGCTTTAATCTCCTCCCCTCCCTCCCTCTAATATTTTAGCGTTCTTGTTAGAATTTGGTTTTTCATTTGTGAATCGAGTTTCATCACTAAACATTTACATCATGTTCCAGGAATTCAATTGGGCGCCACGGGGCCAACCATAGATCAAGAGTTCGAGCAGTATTTTTCCTCTCTCATGCTATAGCAGGAGATCTAAGAACTTGGAACTCGACACGAATTTCAACAAAACCTAGAAATTTTGTTATACGATTGTATGATAATTTACCTACCTTTTTTGTCTGGTGATTGAGCTATTGTTCCTCCAGATGTCTGCCTTGATGTTGCTGTAAATAATCTGTGGATGGAAAGGTTAGTTTCTATGGTTGTGGTTCGCCCAATAACATTTCTTACTTCGGCGATTTTTAGATCCGCAAAGTGCAGCATTAAAGAGTGTATTTTCGATGGGGCTGAAATTCTATCGTTTGCGGATATAATGGACATCTCTGACAGTTTTTCTAACAGTTTTACGAGCATTCTGACAGTTTATCTCACATTCGGTAAAGTCGAAATTTCAGCATATGAGAATATTATGGGCCTGTTTGGTCAAAATAGTACTAGTTTAAAAAAATAATAATAATAAATAATATTTTTTAATTATTTTATACAAAATTCAATATAAAAAAATATTTTTTTATTTTATATTTTAGTTTAGAATATTAGATTTTAGTATTTTAATTTAAGACGTGAAATAAAGTTTTTATAAAAAATTATTAAGGAATATTATATTAAAATTTGTGTAGAATGATTAGAAAATTTTATTTATTATTATTATTTTTTAAATTAATATTTGGTATTGATTTTATCATCGCACTGACAGGTACGTGGATATCTGTGGTCGCATGCAAGGTTTTGAAAATCGGACCGGCTTCAGAACTGGCAGACTGAAAGGTTCAAGGTTCAATGGTTGAACCGCGGTTGAACCGCGGTCGAACCGGAATGAAGTAAAAATTAAAAAAATTAATAAAATATAATATAAATATAGTTAAGATATATATTATTCACACATCAACACAATAATTAGACATAAAATGAATGTTTAATAATTGAATTTAACAAAT
>KZ451973.1:1163309-1175416 GCA_002786265.1 Apostasia shenzhenica | reverse complement strand
AAAAATAATTTCAAGCAAATCGAAATAACAATAACCCAACAAAATATTCGCAAATTTCAAATTGAGTATAATATTTAGTACATTATTAAAAGATCTGAACAAATGTATGCTTTATCAATATTAAAATACTAAATCATTTCATTATTTCATATCACTAAAATACTAAAATACTAAATCATTTCGAAAGGATGGGGGCTAAAGAGGAGAGTGCGAGGTAAGAGAAATCGCGAGTTCGTGACTGTCGCGCGAGTAGAGGCCGCAGAACAGAGGCTGAGTTAGGGACCTAGACTTTAGAATTTTTTTTTTTTTAAACTCAACCGGTCCAACCGTACCGGTTCACCGGTTGACCAGTTGAACCGCGGTTTTGACCGGTTCTGGCCGGTTTTAAGCGGATCCGGTTATAAAATTAAACCGGACCGGTTGGCTGCCCGGTTCACGGTTCGACCGGTTGAACCGGCCGGTCCGGTCCGATTTTTAAAACCTTGGTCGCATGTCTCATAGGAGCATTTTGACAGTTGGGATTTTATCGTCATATTAATTTCATTCATATTAATTAAATTGCAAGCACTCGCCAATTTTCTTTTAATTCTAAATATGAAATGACTAATTAGATAAATGAAATAAGCATATTTAAAGATAGAAAAAAAATTAAAAGACTAAACAAAAAAATGTTCTGAATTACAATTTTTCAGAAACGAATATTTTGGGAAACTTAAAAGCAACAAAATGATATTGTTAGAAAGTTAAACAGTTAGCATGTTTTACACAAAACATTTGTTAATTTCTCTAATTTATGATTAGATAAATGAAAATTATCTAATGTTTGCCGAAAATATGAAAGGAAATGTAACACAGAAGCTATCACAATTTATATTTTATAATAAAAAAACATGATCTGCTTTGTAATATTGATTAAATATAAGGAGATATGCATTACTATTGCCAGTGCATGTTATTAATTATTTCATGATGTTTATTATTCATCCTTCTAGTTGTAAAGAAATAAACTTGCATCAAATTATATTTTATTTCATATTATATTATTTTAAAGGGGTAATTACTTACATGCCACACTATTTTATTTTATTTATGCGTTACCCATCCATTCTTAGTTAATTACGCTATGCACACTCAAAACATTATAAAATTTTACATACACACACTTTTATTTGTTTCTATTATAATGAGCAATTATAATTTTTCAATAACCTAACTATAGTTAAGTTACAAAAAATCTGAATTGTTGATCATATTATTTTAAGGATATTTAAATATATTTTGAGTGAAAATCTTAAAATTCTGATGTTTAGGTTGTGGTAGGGGAAGAAAACATTCGCGACGTGAATTGATTTTAGGACATATCAGCGCTTTAGTGTGACATCGAGGAAGAAAAAAATATACTATTAAGGGTAAAAATATAATTTTAATGATTTACTTACGATTTTTTTTTCAAATAGATTTTGATTAAATTTTCAACTTAAGTGTGTGTATGTAAGATTTTATAATATTTTGAGTGTGCATAGTGTAATTAACTAAGAATGGATGGATAACGCATAAATAAAGTGAAATGGTGAGACATGCAGGTAATTATTCCTATTTTAAAATAAGTGTAAAAGCTTTTTTTTTTTTTTGGATGGAAGCTCCATAAGCTTTTTAGCCTTTAAGTTTTGTTTAGTTGGATAAAATTTTTGTGAATTTTTTTTTTAAAAAAAGTATGATAAAATAAAATAAAGTAATTATATTAAAAATTGTGCTTTAAAATAAAGTAATAGTTTAATATTTAAATTTATATAAATAAAATATGAAATTTTATTTTATTTTTTTTTAAAATAAAATAAAATTTTTAGTCGAAAGAATTTAAGTTATGGCTAAAATTTCACCGAATTAAACGGGGCTTTAATAATGTTCTCAATTTTTCGTTGGTCTTCTTCGTAGTTCCTACCTCGACCAAATCTTCATCGTGGACGATTCTGCAGCTATCCTGTCGCTTCTCCGCTCGGCCCGTGAGAAGCACTCCGCCCTTCTGGACCTCCGGCCTCCGCCCAGTAACAAAACCCTAGAAGTTCATCACGAGCATCAAGATAAGTGGCTTCTTGATTAATCGATTCATGCGATAGCAGTCGTACTAGGATGATATTTTCGAGAATTGGCCGCTCCATCTTGCGGTCGTCTGCTCGCACCAGATTCGGAAGCGTAAGCATTTCACCTTTATGTCATAGTTTAGCCTTCATTTTGAAGTTATTTTACGCGGTTGTCGGTCTTCAGGCCAGCGGTCTTTCGCGAGTTCATGGAGAGAGGTTCGCTCCTTCTTCGAGCGGAGCGTCTTTGGGGGAGTCGCCAGCCTCTTGGCAGGAGGTTAGCGGATTAGGGTTTATGAGGGGCTATCTGACTTCGGCAGGTGGTAGAGGAGGGAAGAATCCCCTGGAAAAGATCTCTCATGGGGACTGGAGATTCCTGCTCGCGAATCCCGGTTTTAAGCGATTATTCTCCAGCGAGTCCGGAAATAAGAAGAGTGCGTAATCGATTGTGTTGATTGCTCTAGTACGTTTCAAGCATTTCTTTTCTTACTGCTTTCATTTGTCTAATTACATTAGATGTAATTTTCTAGATTATGAGAATTACTACCCTAAGGGAAAGAAGGATATTCCCAAAGGCGAAAATAACAAATCAGACACGAAAGGTATGAGTTTGGTTTTCCTTAATTTGCCTTTGCCGATGTTGTAACAGATGATATTTGATGCCAAAATCAATTATCAAACAAAAAGATTCAAACTCGAGGGATGAGCAGCTTTATTGATTCTGTCCTACTATAAACTACCCTGATTCTTTGTTTTGATCATGGCAGCACAAGCAATTATTGGGCTAGGGCTTCACTTCTTAAAATGTTCTTTATTTTACCCTGCAAAGACTTGATAAACTTTTGACTTGGAAAATATAGATCTTGTAATTAAATGAGTTAGCTGAGCAGGCTCATCTCTTGTTTTCTTGCAATGACTACTTGAGGTGATCATCAGCTAATGAGTCAAGTAGTCAATCATATTTCCTTTTCCATTTGCACTTTTTTTCCTTGCATTATGTAGTACTTGATTACTGCTTAGAAGCAGTCATAGGAAGTTTGGGTGGGCTTTCATTCTAACTCAACCTTTTTATATTATTTAAATATAGTTTAAATGAATGCAGGGCCTTTTATCAGTCCGCAAGACTAGGATTTTCCAATGAAGCAGTTTTTGGTGAAGGATAGTCCTTATAGAAAGTTGTAGAAGTCATTAAAGAGCATAAGGAACCTAACTGATTGACCTCGCAAATGAAGGTTAAACAGCATAGGAATTTGGCTATAGAGACTCATAATTCAGTTTCCTACCCCTTGGAAAATTTTGAGATGATATCACATGTTCTATTAATTGAGATCAAGAGGTGCTTATATTTTAGGTAAGGTTAAACCAAAGTGTCTTTTTTTTTTCTTTGGAATGTTTTCCATATGCAGGATATTTTTGATTGCTTGGATATAGAAATTATATACTCCACTGCGTTTCTCACTTCTATCACAACTCATTATTTTTTTTGTGATGTAAAATCTTGACTTGATTTGGTATGTCATTTTAAGCATTAAATAAACCATGACACAAGCTTTTCACATATCTTTAGCACCATCAGGGATCTTTATTTTCTAGTAATATTGTCATGTAGAGGGCTTGTTTCCTTCCTATCAGATTGATTTGTTTTGTTGAAGACAACTAATCAATGTAATGTTCTTTTTTGAAAAACTCTTTAACTCATCTTCTTATTTGTGAGTTTAAATGTTCACATAATTTCTCTTCCTTGCAATGAAGAATAAACCCTTTTGTAATGATATGCTTATATTTTGAGAAAGTGTATGACATACAATTGCTCTATGATTGTATAAGAACGTGTATTACCTAAAAAACTAGTTAAGAGATCTATTTTTTCTACACTATTTCATTGGTCTGAATGAGTTACCTAAAGTGGTAGTTTATATTTGTCATGAAGTACCTTTACGTTCTTAATGATCATGTACCAACTATTTAACATCATAAACTAAGCCCATGTTTGGCTACAATGGGTTCATTGGGTTAACGTAACCCAATTAACCTACAACAACAATCAAAGTCTTTATCCTACTAGGTGGAGTTGGCTACATAGATCTTTTGTTTTCATTGCGCTATATCAATTAACAGATTTTTATTTAGCTCTAAGTGTATAAGATCATTCTTTAAATTTCTTGTCATATTTTTTTAATCTCCCTTTTCCTCTTTTTACATGGAAAGGTTCAATAACCTAATTTTTCTTATTGGAGGTTCAATTAGCCTACAATTATCAGCCTATAATTTCTTGCCATATTCCACCATGAGTCTGTGGGAACTATTTTTGCTTATTATTTCTTCTTCAATTCTTGTTTTTTATTAAAAAACAACCCATTTGCGTTCTTGAAAACTCATTTTTTGTAAGTCATAATATACTCTTTTTTTAATAATATATTAATGATCATGAAATTATAAATTAAAGAAAACTCCAAAATAATTTTACCTTCTTCATTAGTCTTCCCAAAATTGTACCCACTATGAATGTTATTAAATTTATTAGTAACACTTTTGACATGTCAGTTTAAATTTTCTTCGATAAATATTCTTTGTTCCTGAGGTATCTCTTGTATTGACTCTTCCAAGTTATTTTAAAATTTTTCGTTTATATTAGCATCACTTACAATGTTAGTTATCATTCCATTAACTATGAATTTTAAAGTCATAATTCTATCATCAGTTTTTTTTGACTTCTAGAACATGATTCTTTAAACTTTTGTTTAGAATTATACTCATTTTATTCCTGGTTTTACTCTTTCTAGAGTATTAAAATTTAAAACTTAAGCCATCAATTTATTTGGCTTTCTGTCTCACTCATTTTGTTTTTTAAAGGCACAAAATATTAATATTTTTATGAATCATAATATCTATTAACTTATTAACTTGTATCTTAAGGTGCCATTTCTAAGTCCATAATATAATTTTCATGACTTATGTTCTATTATTTTGGACTAACTTTTTTATACATATTTGTTTATGATGTGGGAACTCTTGCTTATTTATTACTACACCCAGGAGTCGATATAGTGGCCCTTACATATTTCTTACTGTATCCAGCCAACACAATGTGTTGCTTTCAAGAAACGCTCTAGCATTAGCGTAATTTCTTAAAACATTTGTCATATTTGATTCAACAAGTTTTATGCTGGTTGTCAATTTCCTAACATATCCCTTCGCGTTTCTCATTCGGGATATGGGATCCGACAATGGCTCATTAATGTAACTAATTAACCTAAATGCCAAAAATCACTTTTTTGAATTTTTTTTTTGAAAATTAAAAATCACTTTTAGCTATTAGATGCCTTTATAAAAATAAAAAAGAGGTAATTACATACGTTATCCCTAAAGAACATTTTCCTTATTTAAGCCCACAAGTTAGATATTTACATATACAACAACAATCAAGCACTTATCCTACTAGCCATTGCACTCTAACAAATAACAATTCCACGTTTAGCTTCAAGTAGTATCTTGCAATTTCTTTTTTGGTCTTCCTCTTTCTCTTTCAAATGAGCAAAATTTCATAACCAAATGAACATGATTTTCATCTAAAATCAAATTACTAGTTTAATTCAATTCATTGAATGTTCTACCTTAAGTAGATCCAAAATTAACCAAAATCATATGGGGCTGGAATGCTACTTGATTTGCAGATTAAATAGTGTAGGCATACATGTGTCTAGTGCTAGTCAGATTCGTGAGGCTAGCCTTGGGTTGTTGGCACACTACGAGACAACATGGATGTTGTGAAATCAATGGGATGTAGCTAGCATGGCCACACAATCGATGGGTGGTGCGAGGATGCTAGGCTATCAACTGGAGGGAGGATGCTAGGTGAGGCTTGACATTGGTAGCGGAGTGTACACATGGGTTGTGGATTGAGGAAAAAGAAAAGAGGGGGAGAGAGAGAGAGAGATTGGTTTTAAATAGTGAGGTTGAGAACCATTTTGGTTTATGATATTGATTTGAAAGTGTATAATCTCTCATGGAAAGTAAAATTTTATTTCATCTAGTAGTAATCCAGTATAAATATATTTATATAGACCATGCATAATGATCAAAATAAAAAATAAAATACATTGTACCAAATTTTCTTCCCTTAAACTAGGAAACACTTTGCATTTGTCCAAATTTCTCTCACACAAACTAAGAAATACTTTACATCATTCCAAATACGTCACACAAAAATTATGAAATAACTAATAGAAAATAACTCACATACTAGTTAACAAAGCCAAAATAGAATTTCCCATACATTGAGGTGACAAAATAACTCACGCATTTACACAGTGAAGCCACTAATCCATGGTATCCATCTTTCTTGATTTGTTTCTAAGCATCAATCAAACAAGATTGATGTGACACAATCACATCTTGGCATCAGCATTAGTCCACATATGGGATGAATTGGTGACCTGTAATTGTGGTGTCCCCGCCTAAACAACTCCATGCCTCCTTGGTTGTCATAATTTGTTTACATGCAAATTTGGTCTTTGGAGATAAAATTCTTAAATTTAATTATGCCATTTCATGCATGAATTTGATATCCTAGAAGTAAAGGAAAAAAAATATTGGCGTGAGCTAAGCTACAAAGAACATTTATTGGCATGAGCCATGGAATACATTCTTGCATTACACAATTTTTTTTTTTGATGGTAACTTGCAATACACATTTAAAATGAATGCTTCTGTGGAAAAAAAAACTACAAAGAACATTTCATATCTGGAAATTACCTTTTAACAAATTAGGTTTGTAATTGTTTATTAAAGAATTTTCTCTAAAATTGTTTCATTAGAACATGAATTACTGCATTTTCCCAATTTGAAAATTGACTTTTTTGGTTTTCAGGGGATTCAGGTACGGACGATCAAGGAAGTTTTCACGAGAATTTTCTGAAGCTGTTGCAGGGTTATGCCACTCCTTTGATTTTTATGGCCCTGTTTCTTCCTTCATTGTCTTTTGGCGCACACGATCAAAGAGAGGTTAGAACTTCTCGAAATAGCATTTTGCTTTTGTGAGCATGAATTTGATATTTCAACCATGTTTTGTTATCTTTATATGTTATTCTCATTATGATATACACTGTTACTGTACTAATTTAAATTTTTTTTTTTACCTTTTTTTGAGATACTTGTTTCTCTCCTAGTATTTCCATTCCCTTTGTGGTATATGCACTTTTTGCTAGCTAGCTTACCAGTTTTGTTTAAACTTCATTCGTTAAGTTGGTTATTGTCAAATGCATAAATTTATATTATATTGGATACGTTTCTATTCTTTTAGGCATGCAGATGCATCTCTTAATTAATTCTTCGAACATTTTCTCATTCAATTTTTTTCTTGATTTGTGAATTAATTGTTTAGACAATCTCAACTAATTTGGATTAAGGCTTTAATATTTGTTATTTTTGAACAAATTGTTTAACTGATGTTTTTGGGTGATGAACTGACATGCTTTTTAAACTATCTTTATATACTGTGTTTTTAACTGTTAAGGTTTTAATGTTCTGGTACTGGTTAGCATTATTTCATTTGTTTACGAATTATATTTCAATAAAAATAGTAAAATATCTAATTATTGCATATAGTTCTTAATTTTAACATCAAAATATATTTGGGCTGTGTTTCTAATTGATAATATTTTATGATACTTTGTACTGGACAATGTGAATCCGTTGCTTACAGATTAGCTTTCAAGAGTTCAAGAACAAGCTGTTGGAACCTGGATTAGTTGACCACATTGTCATTTCTAACAAATCAGTTGCAAAAGTCTTTGTAAAGAATTCTCCACAAAACATCAGTCAATCCAGGAATGAGGAATTTCAGGGAACTACAACAGAGATTCCAGCCAGGCGAAGTGGTAGCCAGTATAAATATTACTTTAACATTGGAAGTGTAGAGTCTTTTGAGGAGAAGTTGGAGGAAGCACAGGAGGCATTAGGGATAGACCCCCATGACCACGTTCCTGTGACATATGTCTCTGAAATTAATTGGTTTCAAGAATTGATTAGATTTGCTCCAACTGCATTTCTGGTTGGGCTGATCTACTTTCTTGGTCGGAGATTACATGGTGGATTAAACATAGGTGGTGGTTCTGGGAAGGGAAACCGTGGTATTTTCAACATTGGAAAAGCTCAAGTTACCAAAATGGACAAGAACTCAAAAAATAAGGTTAGCTGGTCATCCTTCAGATGTTTTCTTTCTGTTATCATCCCTGTTTATATTTTCTTCAGTAGAATTTGGTTCCAGAAGCATTGTGGTGGTACATCAGTACATGCTTCCTACTAGTGGAATTGAATTTATTTTTTAAAAAATTAATGTGTTTTCTTTACAGCATAATTTGGAATCAATTTTGATCGTCACTGTATAATCTAAATTGTTCCTGAAGTAGTATGTATCTGCCAGGTGTATTTCAAAGATGTTGCTGGTTGTGATGAGGCTAAAGAAGAAATCATTGAGTTTGTGCATTTTCTGAAAAACCCAAAGAAATATGAGGAACTGGGAGCTAAAATACCCAAAGGTGCTCTTCTTGTGGGTCCTCCTGGCACTGGGAAGACGCTCCTTGCAAAAGCAACTGCAGGTGAATCTGGTGTACCCTTTTTGTCAATATCAGGTTCAGATTTCATGGAAATGTTTGTTGGTGTTGGGCCATCTAGGGTGAGGAATTTGTTTCAAGAAGCCAGACAATGTGCCCCGAGTATAATTTTTATTGATGAGATTGATGCAATAGGTCGTGCAAGAGGTCGTGGTGGTTTTTCTGGTTCCAACGATGAACGTGAAAGCACTTTAAATCAATTGCTAGTTGAGATGGATGGATTTGGGACGACATCTGGTGTGGTCGTTCTTGCAGGCACTAATAGACCTGACATCTTGGACAAGGCCTTACTAAGACCTGGTAGGTTTGATCGTCAGATTGCACTAGATAAGCCTGACATTAAAGGACGTGAGCAAATTTTCCGTATTTATTTGAAGAAGATCAAACTTGATAATGATCCGTCATTTTACTCAGAAAGGTTGGCTGCTTTGACACCTGGCTTTGCTGGAGCTGACATTGCTAATGTGTGTAATGAAGCTGCTTTAATTGCAGCACGAACAGAGGAGTCTAAGGTTACAATGCAACATTTTGAGGCTGCTATTGATAGGATAATTGGCGGTCTGGAGAAGAAAAACAAGGTAATCTTTACTCATTCTTGACATCTATTTCTTGTTTTAGTGTTTGTTGTGGTGTTTTGCAAAATATATGTGAATGATATGCATGTTTTTTTATAGATACATAACATATGCAAGTATATTAGACGGAAATTAGAAGTTGATTGATGGGGACATTCAGATGATGAATGGTCCAGATTGAATCTCACGACATACTTTTGATAGATAATTGCAAATTATTTATAAATATATGAATATATATATATATTTTTCTTTAAATTAGCTAGGTTTATCTAAATTAAGCTTTATCCAAATTGATTTATTCATATTGGATAATACCGTTTAAATGGATAAATCTAATTAATTTAAATTAGAAGGAATTGTCTCATTGGGATAATTATCTAGTCTTCTTTTTATTTTTTATTTTAATTTACTTGTTTATAAATAGGCTGGAGTTTATACATAAGATGACTTAATTAATTAATTAAATTTGTTTTATGCGTAAGTAACCTTATATTTTCCTCTACTCTCTAAACCCTAGCCACCTCATCTTCCTCATTTTGCGTCAAATTGATATCAAAGGGCATTGTCTCGTATTAGTTTGGCTTTGTCATACGCTCAATATTTTTGATTTGATGGTTTACAGGACTCAGTAGTAATAATTAATGAGGCTTAGTCTTTTACATATCTATTTGAGAGAAACTACATTTAAGTAGTCTGCTAGCCATATCAAATTAAGAGAAATGAATAATTCTTGATGATTTGGTAATTTTATTTGAAATCAAGATATCTGTGATATTTAGTTTAGTGGATATGTATGTATATAATATATATCTTTTTCATGTAATTTAGAGATACTGATGGAGGACAGATCAATTTGATCACTGAAGATACAGATTGATAGAGAACCTATGGAGATAGTCGTAGTAGATTTGACTTTTGCTTATCGTGATTGAGTTCTTCCCATTTGGGGAGAGTTGATGGGGATATCCATATGATAGTTCAAATTGGATCTCATGATATGTTTTTTAATAAATGATGCAGATTATTTTTAAATACATGAATATATATTTTTTATTTAAATTAATCATATCGTATAATATCGTTTAATTTTATAAATCTAATTAAATTTAAATTAGTCGGAATTATCCTATTTTGATAAATCTAGAGTTGTAATTATTTATATTTTCTTATTTTTTATTTTATTATTTTTATTTATGTGTTTATAAATAGGCTGAAGCCTGTACATATTTTGATAAATTAATGGATAAATGAAATTTGTTTTTTGTGCAAGTGACTTTTGAATGGACTAATTTAGGATTCTAGAAGGGATCGATATCTTGGATGGGAATGGTTGGGAAATCTTAAGTGAGAATTCTTGAAATCTTGTTATTCGTCATTTTTTTCATATTCTCCTTCACCCATAAACCACCTCATCTTTCCTGTCCCACATCAGCTTTATTATCGAAGTGTATTGTCCCACATCAGTTTTTGTATCAAAGCGCTTCGTCCCGCATCATTGGTTTACAATTTTTATTTTCATTGAAAATTTCTATTAGTAGCTTGTAGAATCATGCTACTCTTTATAATTGAAGTTGCAGATGATATTTGTATATCATAGATTATCTTTATCGTCAGTTTTTTCGGCTAATTTGCAGGTAATTAGCAAGGAGGAACGTCGCACTGTTGCTTATCATGAGTCAGGTCATGCTGTTGCTGGATGGTTTTTGGAGCATGCAGAACCTCTATTGAAGGTAACAATTGTTCCCAGAGGGACTGCAGCTCTGGGTTTTGCGCAATATGTGCCTAATGAAAATCTTCTCATGACGAAAGAGCAACTCTTTGACATGACCTGTATGACTTTAGGTGGCCGTGCATCTGAAGAGGTACCTTCTCATCTCGCCACTCTTCTCCTTTCCTATCTTTTGTTTATGCAAGTGCATTTCAGGCTTTTCTTTGAATTTGATGACCTTTTTTGAAGATGCCTTTCTTTGGATTTGATTGCTTTTGGGTACTTCTTTGAGCTGTTTCGAATATTTTAGAATGTTTAACTAGGTGCGGGGCTATAGCAAAGTTATGGTTAGTGAAGCCACTGGGAAACTTGCTATCCCTTTTGTCCTTTTAAATCGTATTCCACTTTTTATCTCCAATGGATCCCTAATGCACTTTCTGCTAGTTAATCCACTATCTGTTATGCTTGTTTCTGCATACGTCATTGTTCCAAATATTAGCTTGTTGATAAGCATCTTCATGATAATGAGTATGGTATAAAAATTTTGAAAGCCCTATACTAAAATGGTTAACAAATTGGAAGGAAAAGTGCTTGGTTAAACGTTAAGTTACATTTTTTTTAAAAGACATGTAGATAAAATAAAATAAATACATCATATTATAATGGACAGAATCAATTAGGAAAATAGAGATTTATATAACAAACCACTACTAATACTTGGGTTAAGGATTAAGCATTATTATAAGTGTCTAGGCTCTCTTCGACCACATTGCTTGATTAGAAAGGAAGTTTTTCTTTAGGGACCGAGAATTAATCTTCTTATTTCCATCCAAGCTGTTGTGAAGAAAATTAATCTTCTTATTCCCATACAACTGAGAATTAATCTTCTTTTAAAAAAAAAAGAGTATGCAGAGCATACTAGTCCTTCGTAGTTGCACACTAGAAAAAGAGTTGATTTGTGTGGTATAATCCATTAATAGATATGGTAGTTTTCACCCAAAATGTTGTAACCTAACCGACCTTAATAAGCTGGAATCACCGGTGTGGGAACACAATTGAATCCATAGGTTGGGTACGGGTTTAACTTGTGAGTTATAGCAGGTTTGTGTTCTGATCTATCGGTTCCCCC
>KZ451973.1:1028654-1162934 GCA_002786265.1 Apostasia shenzhenica | reverse complement strand
CCCCCCCCTCCCCCCCCGTTTAGCCACAATATATGAGGCTAGTCTTCTTGTTTGTAAGCTTTGTTCTTTTTATATTATTGCATTATCGTACAAATGATAGATGTAACTTATGACAATTGATGTAAAAATTTAGTTTGTACAATAAAAAAATAGTTTGTTAATTTTGTATTAAGCTCATGTTGTTTCAAAATATTAATATTGTGATGCATTGTTGTCATGTTTTATTCGTAGCAAAACAAATCCTAGGAATGGGTTGTGTTGCTGTAGGTCAAGTTTTCAACCGCCCTATATAATGCTAACTAGGGCACTTGGAGTGGGTCAAACCAACCCCATATGATGCAAACAGGCATCGGAGCAGGGCATGTACGAGTCTGCATGTAGTTTCGTTATGGGTTTGATATTCAAAACACAACATATTTTTTGGGTGGGTATGTGATTGGGTAATTACTAACAGATCTAATTAAGAATTTACTAGACATGTCTCAAACTTGCCCCATTGCCACCCCTTATTAATATGTGATTTAAAGAAGTTGAGACTTCATCATAATGCTACAACTTAATCTTCGAGCTTCGAATGACATTTATATCAACCTATTCTGTTTGTTTTAGGGTTAAAAATTAATCTTGTTTAATTTTAACCAGGCATATCACATCACACATAAAATTTAATATTAAAAATTAACTTTATTTCACATCTTACATACATTACTAAAATAATAACTAACTTATATCACATCCGTCACATATCCCAACATAATAACTAACTTTATGTCACATTATTGACAACTTTAAATAAAAAAAATATTTTTATTCAAATTTAATTTTAACCTTGTCAAATTAAATCTTACAAACAAACAGGTTTTTTATAAATTTTGAGGATTTATCTTGTTTACCGCACTTCACATGTTAGATTCATAATTTCCTTGTTAACTTCCCAAAAAAAAAATACTATTTTGCAAATAGTTATGTTCATTCACTGTATAATTGCAAGCTCGTGTTTACGTAATCTTTCACCTGAAGTGAATATAATTAGGGGAGGCTACATTTTCAAAGACGCTAAACTAGTTTATTTATATATTGAATACTCAATCCACAGTATTTATGTCTTGCAGTCTCAAGTAAATTCAGAAGATTTCATTTTAACCATCTTGAATGTTGCAAGGCCCTTTTTTACTATCCCTGTATTGTTGATGTGACAGCCAACACACTTTTTAAAACTGGTGGAGGGCAAATAATAAGTTTGCATCCACTGGATGAAGTGCAGGCAAGATATAAATGTTGAGATTCTAGTGTTTAATATGTAAATCAGATAGTTTAGGGTGTAATGCATGTAATTTTTATATAAATGATACGTGAAACGAATATGACATCATGCGAGTCTGCAGGTTCTTTTGGGGAAGATCTCCACAGGAGCTCAGAATGACTTAGAGAAGGTGACTAGGTTGACATATGCACAAGTTGCTGTATATGGTTTTAGTGAGAAGGTCGGGCTACTTTCTTTCCCTCAAAGGGAAGATACCTTTGAGATGAGCAAACCCTACAGCAGTAAGACTGCGGCGATAATTGATGGCGAGGTGAGGGAATGGGTTTACAAGGCCTACAAGAGAACCATAGACCTGATAAATGAGCATAAGGATCATGTTATCCAAATAGCGGAGCTGCTGCTTGAGAAGGAGGTTTTGCATCAGGATGACCTTGTTCGTGTTCTTGGTGAGCGACCTTTTAAAACAGACGAGCCAACAAATTACGATCGATTCAAATTAGGGTTTCAAGGTGACAGTAAATCAAAAGGCACTTCACCGTCAAAGGGGGACTCTTCTCAGGATGATGGCTCAATTACACTGGATGGTGAAGTTGCGCCAGCATAGCTGCCGTTGTTCCTCATTGTAAGTTATGAATAATATCGAGATTACTTGTTTTTTTACAACTGATTGTTCCTAAAAACTTACTACTTAAACATATAGTGTGTAATGTTTATCTTAATGTTAATTGTCCCTTTCTTTCTTTTTTTTTCCAAACACCATAATTCCTCTACCCCAGTTGGAAACTGGTTTCATGCAAGCTCTCTCACTACACAGCTAGGAGATGCTCCCATTTGGCATATTAGAAAGAGTTGATTTTTTTTAATTTTCGGTTAGTTCTTTACTCACTATTTAATAGTGTTAGGTGAATTTAAGGCCAATTTAAGTAATTAAATGTTTAGTTTTTATTTTAATGTAATCAGATATATCTTGAGTTGTGTGCATCTATTTTTTACTTAATAATGCAGGTTAGCAACCATTGTAAGCTCAATCCAAATGTGAGGCCATGATGGAAGAGGTCCGTTAGGGGCTTTGCTGTTAAAAAGGTTCGGTTCTCTTTCCTCTCATGTTTTGTAATTTCAACTCAACAGGAATTGTTATCTTCAGAGGTGAATGAAAAGGGGATTACCTTATCTATATATTCCCTAAGATATATGATATTTTTTTGTTGTAAAACTAAATATTTTCTGCAATTTTATGGCATAATCTAGGATGATTTTTATTTTAATTTTATAGAGAAGGACCAAATTGTTGATCTATTAAAATTTAGAAATTAGTTGTGAATTAGGGATAAGAAATATTCTAATAATATTAGTTTCATTTTTTTTTAGATATATTTGTTTTTATCTGTTCTTATAGTTTCTGAACTAGTGTTCCTTTGTTTGTAGCTTATTATTTCTATTTTTCTTCCTTTACAGGGAGTGGAAGCTATAACACAATTTTTAATGGAAGAGGGAGAGATATTAATATAATATAATTTAGGATAAATATTATGCAAGTCTCTAAGCTTAGAAGATAATATTACGTGTAATATTATGCAAGTTTATAATTTTAAAAATCTCTCATTTGAGTTCCTCTTCTTGAGGGTGACATAAGATACTTTAATTGGGTCCTTTTTAATTGATTTTAGCTATGCAATTGTGATAATAGTTAGAAAGGGTGAAAAGGAGAGAGATATAGAAGGGTGTCAAATGAATGGAGGAAAAGTACATCGATACCTATTTATAAGAATAAATATAATGTACAAGATTATGTTAATTATAGAGAAATTAATCTAATGAGACATACTTTAAAATTTTAAAAGAGAGTGATCGAGCATAAATTATTGTGATGTTAAAGCACTGTAGAATCAGTTTGATTTTATACCAAACAGATTTATTATGGAAGATATTGATTTGTTGAGAGGTTTAACGGAGATGTTTAGGGAGAAAATAAAATCTTCATACGGTCTTCATTAATTTTAAAAAAATTTATGATAAAATTCTAAGAAAAGTATTTTAGAGAGTTTTAGAAAATAAAAGAATTTGCATTATTTACATTCAAGTTATTCAATGCATATATAAAAGCGTTATATATGTTCGAATATAAGAGAGTTTGGTTAAGAATTTTTTTATTTTAGTTGATTTAGGTCCATATCATTTTGTATTGGTTATGGAGATTTGAGGAAGTAATTTTAAAATTATAGATCTAAGTGTAATGTTGTCTTTGAACTTTCGAGATTTAGCCTAAAATAATTTTTATCCTATAATTTTCTCCTTATCAAAATCGTGTATATAGCACACATCATCCTCTCTCTCTCTCTGAGCATGAGCTACGACATAAGATTTGTCGTATCCTCCCAACTTCTCTCCCTCCTCTTCCTCATAAAAAGTTTTGAGTTATAGCATATGCATTTTAAATAGGAGCTGAAAATAAAAATCAATAATTACTTCCTCTTACCCTTTATCTCTTTAACATAATATTAATCTACAGCACAAGTATTTAAACTTACTACTAATATCTCACATATTTTTCCTTCTTTGCCTCACATGCATGTGAGCTGTTAACACCTGAGTTTTACCATGCCTAACCGCACCTCCTGCATCTCTTTCACAATATTATTAAGAGGCATTTACCTGCATGCCATACAAACTTCTTAAAATTACACCACGTATTTTCTTTACAAAATTTATACTATGAATTGTGAAGAAAATGTGTGTGGTGTAATACATGAAGTTTTATGTGGCATGTGGGTAATTATCTCTATTATTAAATGTATGAGCTACGCACGTTTTTTTTTTATATAGAACAGCAATGATTACAGTTGCCTCGTCCTCGCTCTCTCTCTCTCTCTCTCAATGAAAGCGCAATTGTAGCTCATGATTTTTAAACCATTTTGATTTTTTTTTATTTTTATAAAGACTTTTTAAAACCATTATTAATGTCTCCTTTTAAATCAAATACATGTTATAGAGCAGAGTTTTAAATAAATTTAATTTGTCTCACCATTAAGATTTTGCACAAGTTTTGAAGAGTAAGTGGTGAAAGTCATTAGCAAAATAATATTGATGTATCCCTCTTCTTTTCCTCCCCCATTTCTAGAAATGGGTTTGCTTGCATGAAGGGGAAGGGGTTCTAGATATTTTCAATAGGGCAGGGCTGTCCCTAATAGAGTGCTCTGGAAAGAGCTTATTGCATAAATGAAAATCACAGATGATCTTTGCTTTTAGGCCGCTTTAAAGCAGTCGTATCCGTCTTCAATTAAGACAATTGTACACAAGCTTAAAAGCAAGGGTTCAAATGCTACAAAGGTTTTTTCAGTAGGGGAGAATTCCAGGTCACTACAAAAGAAGAAAGGGCTGATTCCTCCATTCAAGGAGATCTTTCTGACCTAGAAAGCCCTTGAAGCACTGAATTTGCACCGCTTTATTGTCTGCTTCCCCTTGTTTCAAAAAGGGAACAATTTTTTGGTATTACCCATCCCAGCATATTCTAATCGTGCATTTTTGGGGGTCAAGATATATTAGTTAAAATGTTAGCTATCAAGTGTTGGCCCACCTAGAGGGAAACTTTCTAAAAAAAGTTAGAAGTGCGAGTGCAAGCTATTTGCACATGATCACTTCACAAAAAAATGAATGGAGGCACTAAAATTTACAAATCTTTTTAACAGAAAGTGAGAGTAACACATAAGAATATAAATACCACTCTCATATTCTTTAATTTTCTCTCTCACAACAAAAGTGTAATTTATAGCATAAAGTTTTAGTTAGATGAGAAAAAAGTACCACTAACACTTCATTTCTTTTCTCCCCCTTCTCTTCTATTTTTTTCCCCCTTTCTCTCTCCTTCAATCTCTCACTCAAAGTAAAGGCCATAGCATTTTTTATAGCTTAAAACATTTGCAAATAGCTAAAAAGCAATTGTGTTCTTTGTGATTGAAGGCATCATCCCTTTGTAAAAAGGTCATTTTCATCGAAAGAAAATTTGTCGTTAATAATGTAGAAAGCTCAATTTTTTATTATCTCAATACAAAGCATCTCTATATCTTTGCTTCTTGCTACAATTTTAAAATTAACTAATAAATTGATTAATTATAATTTAAAATTTTAAATTACTAAATTATCAAAAAAAAAAAGAGTTCTAATTCACCGTATAATTTAGTAATTTAAATACCTAAATCGTGATTGATCAGTTATTAAAAATACATAATATTTTTTAATTCTCACATTTAAGAGGAGGATGATTATTTATAATATTATTTTTCATTGCACCTCAAAAGCATATAGATTTGATACTAAAATCTTTAATATTATATATTAGCTAAAAAATTCATATAAAAATTACAATTTAGAATTATTGCCATATTATATAATAAAACTTGTAATTGATATATGATTTTTGTGATAAATACATAATATTATTAGATATTAAGTATATAAAATAAATAAATTTTAGTAACACATATGTAATTATCTTCATTTAATAGAGTTTAATCAATTCTTTTATCTAGAATAATTTCAAAAAAATTTCATAAGCCTCCCAACTAAATCTATTCATTGTTCTTAGCTGTTCCATTCTTTGGTACAAATAAGATGCATGAACAAATTATTGGCACTGGTCAACATCAAATTATTGTTGGTATTAAAAGCTCTCCAAGCACAAAACAAAAAGAAGTATTTTTTTTTATTCAAAATAAGCTTTCAAGTTTATTTCTATAGATAAAACCTTTTCCAAATAATTGCAAGTTATTTAACTCAATTTATATATATGTATTAATATATATATATTGCTTTTTAGCAACCTATATAAAGCATATTTTTTATGTAATTTATTTAATGTTATGTAATTGTTCATATTATTTATATATCAATATTATATAAATATTTATGTTATCTTTAAATTATTATTTATTTAATTTAATATCATTTAATAAAATACCATCTCCCTTCCAATTTTAGGTGACATATCCAAATGTTATTTTAGAATGTAGTGTTTTAATTTTTTTATAATATTTGAAAATATGTTATTAAATTAAATAATTAATTTCTCTAAATAATATCAAATTAATAGTAACCCAAATACCCCTAATAATTTGTGCATGTTTATTGATATACAATAAATGTGAAATCGATTGTTATCTTTAAAGTTTTAATTTCGTGGTCAGTATTTCTCATGAGATGGGTTGTGCGCCTTGTTTTCAAAGTGTGGTCGATGAACGAATACTATAATCCAATAAAGAAAGTCATAATTCCCAAGAAGTTGAGCCCCATAATGTCGAGTAGTTGATGACTCGTGTGAGGCTAAAATTGATTAGCTGATGACACATGTAAAGCTCAAATTGACGTATAAATTCTAAGGTAAACAACACTCATTCCTTGAATGACTTCTCAAAAACTCGCCTTTTTGTTTTATATATTAATTTGACTTTTGTCAAGTTAAAACAAGCATAAATAACAATTAGATCATTCTAGTTTATGCCTACTTGCAACTTTATTCCTCTTATTTTTAAATTAATCAAATTGATTTTTTGGTTTGATATAACATCTAAATAGGTCCTTTTATATTAATAAAAATACCTACTAAAAAATATATTTTTTAACTATTACATCAAATTAGATATTATATTCATCTGAAATATTGATATAGTTTTAAATTAGCTAAACTAATCTGCTAATTAGAAAAGATGTCAATCACCCGGTCTTTTTATTAATACCAACGAACTCATTTGTACTAGCAAGACGAACAACTTAATTAATCTCAAAATTTAACTAGAAAGACCAGACTGCTATAAATCCTTAAAACAATGAGCGCAATAGATACTTTACTCCGAAAATGAAACTAGTTTTGATAATTATTAAATTTCATATATTTGTAACATATATTATGCATTAATATATACTTCCCTTCTCATAATGACCTAACTATATATAAATAATAGCCCATGACATGAGCTAATTGGGCTGGGGAGACTATCAAAACCACATCATCCTTTGTCCTGCATAATTAGAATAGTAGAGACCACTGGCTTCCACTAATCTCCCTCTTTTATATAAATAAATATATATATATATATATATATATCTTTTTAATTTTTTTAATGCATTATTTCAGTCCATAAATCATGGAGCTATCATGAATAAATCAATGGATAATTGCCTGCATGCCACATCATTTCACTTTATTTATGCGTTATCCATTCATTTTTAATTAATTACGCTATACACACTCAAAATATTATAAAATCTTACATACACACACTTAAGTTAAAATTTAGTTAAAATCTATTTTTTTTAAAATATTTCGTTAGTAAATCATTAAAATTATATTTTTAACTTTAATAGTACTTTTTTTTTCTTCCTCTATGTTACACTAAAGCGCTGATCTGTCCTAAAATCAATTCACGTTGCGGATGTTTGCTTCCCTTACTACAACCTAAACATCAAAGTTTTAAGATTTTCACTCAAAATATATTTAAATATCTTTAAAATAATATGATGAACAGTTCATATTTTTTGTAACCTAATTATAGTTAGGCTATTGGAAAATTATAATTGCTCATTATAATGGAAACAAGTGAAAGTGTGTGTATGTAAGATTTTATAATATTTTGAGTGTGCATAGCGTAATTAACTAAGAATGAATGTGTAACGTATAAATAAAGCGAAATGATGTGACATGTAGGTAATTATCTCTTTTTTTTTAATGCATTATTTTGGTCCATAAATCATGGAGGCATCTCTATCATGAATAAATCAATTACTCGAAATTAGTGCTGGCCTCCATTTTAAATCGATTTTTAACTTAAATGGAATTTGAATTACCAAATTTATTTATTTATTTATGTTTATGTAGCAAGTTAGTTTAGTATTGAATCATTAGAATTAATTTATGAGATATAAATATTTTTTTATAAAATTATTAATTAAAAGGTGATATATAAATATTATAATTTTTGAATTACATAAATTAAACGCCTCCTTAGTGTTCAAAAAAATATTTTGCTGAGATTCAAATGTTTTTTAGTGATCATTTTTCTTCATCATTAAGTCATTTATTTATTTATATTGTACACTATATGTACAGAATATTCTCACATTTCAAGTTCATATATGATGGATGAAGGCCTGAAATGTCAATAATTTTATTATTATTATTATTATTATTATTATTATTATTATTATTGTTATTGTCATCATCATTATCATTAAATATGAATACAAGTTAAATATTTGTTGATGTTTATTTGCTTACGCACCATCCTAATTGTTGGATGGGTGAAAATGGTGATGGTGATGGGTGAAGAAAGGCGACATCCCAGTGGCGCGGGAAATGATATGAGCCGTTGGTCCTTTTCATGAGTTTCATGTCTGGGTTTCATCTTATTAACTATTCTTTTTAAAAGAAAAAAAATTGATCTTTTTAATTAGTGAGCCAAGTTAATCTATATAATAATAATAAGGGATAATTAACTACATGCACACAATTTAGTTTTATTTATGTTTTACCTATTCATTTTTAGTTAATTAAGCTATGAACACTCAAAACATTATAAAATCTTTTCTTAGTTAATTACGCTATGAACACTCAAAACATTATAAAATCTTACATACACACTTTCATTTGTTTTCATTATAATAAGCAATTATAATTTTCCAATAACCTAACTATAGTTAAGTTACAAAAAATCTGAACCGTTCATCATATTATTTTAAGAATATTTAAATATATTTTGAGTGAAAATCTTAAAACTTTGATGTTTAGGTTGCAGTAAGGGAAGGAAATATCCGCGACGTGAATTGATTTTAGGACAAATTAACGTTTTAGTGTGGTGTTAAGAAAGAAAAAAATATGTATCATTAAGAGTAAAAATATAATTTTAATGATTTACTAACAAAATATTTTTTTTAAAATAGATTTTATTTTGTAATATTTTGAGTGTGCATAGTGTAATTAATTAAGAATGAATGGATAAAGCATAAATAAAATTAAATTGTGTGGCATATAGGTAATTATTTTTAATAATAATAATAATAATTCTTATGATACATATTTTCATATTCACTTTTGAACCCTTCTCAGAACATACCTAAAATATTAGGGGAATTTACAAACAAATTTTAATTTTTTAAAAAATTTGATTATTATATGTTTTCAATTGTATGTTACTGCATAGTTCATTATTCAAAATTTTGAATGATATGTTTGCATAACAGAAAATGTTCTATTATTTTAGCTTTGAGAGAATAAAATAATAAGAAAATTTTTACCTACATATTATTCAAATTTTTAAATATTAACTACAATATCTCTCCTCATAAATTTGAATTGTGAGAATAATATTCAAATGTTTTGAGGATGTTGTAAATTAATTTAAATTTTTGAAAATCTCAATTTTGATCCTTTAGGTGGTAAAATTGCTATATTCTTTTCAAAACCTCACATTATTCGATTTTTTTTTTTGTTATAGAAAATATGAAGTTTAATCATTTGTTTATAAGTTTGAATCGTTATATATTTTAAAATATTATTAAAAAAATTATTCCCACTTTTTTTAAAAAAAAATTTAATAAAAATATAAATTTAATTTCCCTCAATTTTTATTTTCCTACTCTAAAAATTTAAAACTAAAATACGTAAGTATTAATATTTTAAAATTATATTAAAAAAATTTGAAAAATTAATAATTGAGAATAATCTTAATATAATATAAAAAATTTGATATTATATTTTAATTGAGATCTAATTACATTTCTTTTACAATTTCAATACCCAAATCAAAATTTGAAAAATTTTGGAACGATCTATAATGAAAAATTTGGGAACAATCTATAATACTTGCTAGAAATTTTGCAATTAAAGTAATTTATCACTTATATATATATATATATATATATTGTTAAGAAAAAAAATTGGCCACATCATTTAATCTCGACACTTGGCAGGCTTAAGTTAATCCACTAATAGGTCACTCAAATTTTCTTCCCGAATAAGTTCGAAACACCCAACTAGACTACTCCTCGTAGTTGAATAGCTCAGTACAAATTGAATAATCGCTAGTGAATTGATCACTAGCCAGCAACTTCTATCACATCATAGTCTTGCCTTGTTACATGACACTCAGGTCTATGGGCAAGGAGAGATGCTTATCATCAATTGCAGAATTGACAAGCAGCGTGAGCTGCCTTTCTACACTGCTTAGTCATTTGGGCATTAACGAGTACTCATATACTCTCACCTTCTTACCATAAATACCTACATTTATATTGAGAAAAAGGTTCCTCGATAGCCAACTCCTCAACTGAACTAACTTTAAAAAGCTGCTAGTTAGCAGTGTTCATTTGTTCTTCTACTCTTCCACTATAATCATCCTCAAGCTATTTGGCTAGCTCTCTCCAACATGGCTCTCCTTAAATTACGCATAATTCTCTTCTCCGTACCTTCCCTCCTTTAAAGGAACTCCTAATTAAAGTCTCTTCACTCTCTCTTAACTTAAATCACAGCTTATCTCTAATTTCTTTCTTTCTTTTTCTTGTAATTCTATTCTAGAATTTTTACTCATATATATATATATATATATATTTTGTTTGATTTTTGTTAGAAAACTTTGTAGGGTTATATAAAATTTGTATGATTATTGCAGTCTCATACAAAATGTTCTAACAAAAAATAATAATTAAGCATTTGTCTATCAAAATCACACACAAATATATATATATATATATATATATATATATATATGTAAAGACATTTTAAAATTCTCGTCAAGTCACAAAAATAATTCAATGAATTTAGGCCTGAAAAAGCCTAATAATTAATAATTTCATGAAAAATTGATCTAACTGACAAATTAATCCAATCTATGGCCTTGGCTGAGTCAATCTCAACCCAAGATGAGCACTAAGCTTTTTAAATGCCATTACCAGCAAGTTAATTAATTGCATATCATGCATATATATAACACCTTTTTTATTACTTATTATTTCCATATCTCAATTAAATAAACATCTAAATTTCTCTCAACACCACATTAATTACTTGATGTATGTTAAATGTAATTTTTATTCAACAGTTATATATATATATATACTTGATTTTAACCAAAAGGTCGATATATATACATAGATAGATATACGCACATACACACAAAATTATTATATTTATAGTCATTGACTTTTTTTATTCTGATATTTAAATTTTTTAATATTATGTGTGATCCACATTCTAGTTCTATAAAATTTATATGAAACACCCTGGCTCAAATGTCATGAGAATTTCTATTAAAATAAAATATTATATTAAAATAGATCATGTGCATAATATTTATAGTTTTAAAATATGCATAGGCTTCATATGATAATATGTGGTCGAAGAGGCCAATAAATGATTATTAGATGATGTATTAAAGGAAGAGAATCACTGAAATAAAGTACAACTCCTTGTAAGTTTTTGGACAGTATAATAAATGGTGAGGACTAGAGGCATAGGAATAAATTGTCCTACATCAAAAACGAGAGGAGGTCTTAAGATATATAAGTAAATAACGTAAAAATAATAAAGACGTATTTTGTGACAAAACTGTAAAGTTAATTATAAGAAAATTTATAATTAAGCTCATTTGAAATAAAATGGTACTTTGATGGGCGAACTTCTAAAAAATACTTAAGCCGTGCAATTCCCTAAAATCAAGTGAATAATATAATGTATAATATATAATATAAGACAACAAACAAAAATGTGCTATACGAAATATTCACATACATATATATATATATATATATATATATATAGTATGCAATGGATAGTATTTATAATTTTATAACGTGCAGCACGTAATGTTAATGTTTCGAGTAAAATAGATGTCGATATAAATATATGATTCGTGATATTTATAGAATTAGGATATCACCATTTGGAGTATAAAATATGTGTATATAATTATTTTATGAAAAAATTTCTTTTATGTTTATACGAGCATCCATAATTTTAAATATTTGCATATTTATCTAAAACATGTACATTAATGAATTGTTAAAATAGGATACGCATTGTATAAATTCATGTATTTATATAAATTTTTCTATATAATATTAGAATACTTGTATTAGTTGTCCACTTGTCACATGTTGTAATGCAACGTGGCCCAATAGGATAAATGAAGCTGACATTAGTTCTGCAATTTGTGTAAATTAAAAGACTGAAACGCAAAAGTGCCCGAATCTATCTGGACTTAATTTGTCTTTTTCTTCTGCCACGTGTTCAAGGTTGCCAGCCGGAACCCACTATCGAAGCATCCACAGTTTTTTGCCACGTGCACAGTTTGAACATCCAGTTACCATTTGCGGGGCACGTGACTGTGCCAAACAAATAAGAATAATGATTTATTTAGAGATGGGTAAAAAAGAAGATAATATCTAATATTTTTTATTTATTTATAATTAACATTTTTTATTAAATTATTCATACAGAAATAAATTTGTGTTCATTTTTGTTTTTAAACATATTATTTTATTGCTCACGTATTCTATCATGCATACCTAATTAATATTTATCATTTTTTTATTTATATTTATTACTTTTCTATTTATTCCAGTTATTAAAAAAATATTATATAATTTAATAACTGAATTATAAATTAACCCCTTATAATTAAAAATCTTAGTACATTAATTATTTTATCAACCCACTAGATAATTTAATATATTAAAATTTTAAATTATGATGAATTAAGTTATAAATTATTAAGAATATATAGCAAGACTTAAAAAAAAATTCAGAGACTGCAGAGTTAGTGTGGCCGTGTTACGTTTTAGATGGTACCCTACAAATAGTGTTCGAAGTAATAAATTTTTACTTTCAAGATCTTTTATAATTGAAAATTTATTGAGTTTAGATATATTATTATGTAAGTCATTCGGAATTGAATAATAAAGTTGTTTATCGTTAAGGGAGAACTCATTGTCTTTAATGTTATTTAAAATTTATTTGCTTGGCATGAGTTATTGTTTTTTTGTGTAATATTTTTTTATTTCATACAAATATTTTTATGTTTGTCATAAGTATTATTTGAAATAAAAAATAATTATATTATGCAGAAAAAATAACTATACTAAACATATTAAATAAATAATTTAAATATAATTGTTCATTTGGCACCCTGTCAACCTTGCTCACTCAAATGATTTTTAATTATTAAATATTTAAGTTATTCGGATCCAATAATTTTTCAATAATTAGGAAAACGATGCAAAGCAGCAGGGGTGGTTTAGTCATTTTAAAAAATACGATCCACGTGTGATTCAATGATGACACGTTGCCAGTGGTGTTAGGCGGGGGGGCATATTTGCAAAAGTATTTATATTTTAATCCCTGTTGCTCCAAAATCCGAGTTTCTGGGGGACTAGCGTGCAAAAACGACGGAGAACTCCAGTTGCTCGTGAGACACGTGCCACGTGGGCCCAAAATTGACTTTGCACAAAATTACTGCAGAAACTCAAAATAAAATTCAAATAAATTGTAAAAATTTATTATTTCTAAAAAATATTGATCAACTATTAATTAAATGAGAATTAAAAATGGTCTAATCCACTCTATATAAATTCTCATATTTAATAAAACACGTAGAACTATGCAAATATCATCGATTTTAGTTCATCAAAATTAAATTCAATTCTACATTGAAATTACAAAATTTAATTTTTCAATAAAAAATAATTATAATTTTATTTGATCTTAATTCATTATCTAGATTGTCAAAATGCATTCATTATTCAATCAACGCGTCTCACGTGACTTTAGGTGAGCAAAGGGGATTTTTGTAATAATAAATATATCAAAGGGCTAACAGGTAATTAGGGGTGTTAATTAGGGGAGCCACCAATGATTGCTCGACAGCTGGCTGGCGATTAAGCAAATAATTAATCCAGAACTTTCTTACATTTAATATAATTTCTGGGTTTAATTAATGGATTAATGGGACTCCAAAAAAGAACGCCGCGTTATTTAATTCGAATAATTAGGTTTCGAGGAGGCAACGGTTCGCCTATTTAAACGGCCCTCGCCCTGCAGTTCGTCTTCCCCCTTTCTCTTCGCTATCTCGCCTCCCCTGCATAGAAGCGATAAACACTAAAAATCTTCGCTTCTGGCTTTGCTTCTGCTTGAAAACTCTCTTGTTTTCTTCTGCATTGGTTCGATAGACTCTGTACTTGGTATGTTTTTTCTCATTTTACCTTGATTACTATCCCTCTGTTTCTCGTGCCGTAGTTAAGATTTTGATTCCTCGCTGCTCATGAATCTGTAGAGAGATCCAAGATGGGAAATGGGTTTTTTGATTTCCGTTGTTTCTTACAAATGCCTAGAGACTGATGTTTGTATTTGCGGCTTAGTTGACTTTTCTGAAGCGGTTTCGTGCTCTACTTGCTATGCTCGGAGAGTTTTTCTTCTACGCTAACTTAAATGGAAGCGTAAAGGAAACTTGAATTTTTGGCTGGATTAAGAATAAGAAACAACTTCAAGCTTTTTTGGTTGAACTTGCTGAATTTGATGTTTATATATATAAATATATTGTCCTTCGTAGTTGGTGATAGACGATCAAGATGGAATACGAAGATTGTTATCGTCAGGCTAAGAGGCCGAAGTATGAATGTCTTCTATTTGGTAACTACTCTGCAGCAGAGCACTTGTTCTTGAGAGCTACTTTATTAGATAGAGTTAAACCAGGAAAAAAAAACAATGACTTTTTGCCTTTTGTTTTAAAAAAAAAAAGATCTGGATGATACCCTGTACCCCTTGAACTCTGGACTTGCAGCCCATTGCCGGAAGAACATTGGAGGTAAATGTGATGATTTTCCTCTTTCTTTGTTTACTGTTTTGTAGTCGTGTCATTTGTGGATATTCTTGAATCTGATTGAATCTGTTGCCAGATTACATGGTGGAGAGGCTTGGTATTGAAGAGAGCAAGGTCTCTGATTTGTGCAATCTACTCTACAAAAACTACGGCACCACCATGGCTGGTCTCAGGGTAAGCTAAGTTTTCCGCTTATGTCGTTGTTCATTGTTTACTAACAAAATATTGGTTCCTATTTAATCTGACTTTGGATTTGTTTGCAGGCCATTGGTTATAAATTTGACTATGATGAATACCACAGGTTTTTCATCTCCCAACTCAACTTTACTAAGCTTTTTTTTGATGTATTACTCATTTATCATGTTCTCCGGTGCTATAACAGCTTTGTTCATGGACGGTTGCCTTATGAGAAACTGAGGCCTGATCCTGTGCTTAGAAATCTTCTGATGAGTATTCCCTTTCGCAAAGTCGTAAGTTTTGATGCAACCTCACAAATTATTCCTCTAATAATTCTGTTGTTGTTCATGGGAGTTGTTGATTCATCTTGAAGCAGATTTTCACAAATGCTGATAAGGTTCATGCCACTAAAGTTTTAAGAAAGCTGGGCCTGGAAGACTGCTTTGAAGGAATCATTTGTTTTGAGACTCTCAACCCACCTGAAGAGAACTCATCTTCTGATCAACCAGACTCCAACACGAATAATATTTTCGACATAATCGATCATTTCTCTAGATCAGATCCGAACACTGAACTTCCCATGACCCCGGTTCTCTGCAAACCGTCTGAATATGCCACGACTCGTGCACTCCAACTGGCGAAAATCAACCCCCAGAGAACTGTAAGTCTTTTTCTGCACCTCTGTAGAAGAAACTTGCTTGGATTCCGACATGAATGGCAGCTTAAACAATTGGCCTCTCTGCAGATTTTCTTCGACGACAGCATTAGAAACATCCAAGCCGGCAAGCGAATCGGCCTCCACACGGTGCTGGTATGGGGCTCAACGAATCATGTATACGATGCAGTTTCATGGCTTCCCTTATGTTAAAACTTGTGGTGTTTCATGAATGTTTCAGGTGGGAACTTCACTTAGAGCGAAGGGAGCAGACTACGCATTGGGGAGCATTCACAACATGAGGGAAGCATTGCCGGAGCTATGGAAGGAGGAGGAGAAAGATGATGTCAGGTATGCAGAAAAGGTTGCAATCGAGACGTCGGTGACTGCTTAAAAAGCTCTGGATGCAGAGGGAGAAGATGGAAGAAATCGACAATATTGGGATTGTTTGCAATTATTCTCCTTAGATGATTTAGCTGATGATGTATGCGATAGCTAGAATTCCAGAAATAAATCTCTTTTTTAAAAAAAAATATATATATATATATATATATATATATATATGAGAGTTCTGTTTTGTTGGTATTCTTCAAGCTTTTAGTGAAGTCCATACCCCAACAGTTAAATAACTTCTTCTATCAAAAAAAAAAAAAATACTGTCATTGACAGACAAGAGGATGTTTGGTTCGTTGTTATCAAATATCATGATATCTAGATATCATCTCTTGACTAATAATTTTATAATCTTATAGAAGATTATTTATAGATATTATTAAATCAAATAATTATTTTTTCTAGATAATATAACATAATATCAGGATAACGTTGAACCAAACGTCCCCAAACCATTTTTCTCTTAGAACATCAAAATCAAAGACACTCCAATGTATACTTTTTCCTTTGAATAAAACTCAAATATAAACTTGATATAAACTCAAACCGATGAGAGATTTCATAATGACAATTTTGTGCATTAGGTTATGGTATTTGATTTTCCTAAAATGAAATTTTATTGATCAACATCTTAGACATTTTTTATAAGGTATTGTTAAAAGATTATTAATTCCTAATAAAATAGATATATTTGTGGTGCTAGTTCAGTCAAGTAAAGAAATTACTTGAGTAATTGGGAGCCACGAGTTCAAATCAAACTACCATAGTTTTCCTCATCCTTCTCCTACTTCAGTAAAGAAAGAGCTTACCGTGATACCAAGAGTTTCAATTCAAATCATAGCACTGCAAAAAAAAATGAAAAATTAAACAAAACAGTAATAAAGGTTTTTATAGGTAGATTGAACACGAATCCAGTTAACAGAACCATTTCTTAACATTTTTTTCAATAATAATGACACTATGTATGAAGACTACATTTCTTCTTTTTTCTTTGATAGATCTGCTCAAATGTAGTGAACATCACAAAATTGTTATCTATATGATAGCTTGCTTCTTTGTCAAGATCTTGATTCAAGTCGAGGAAGGGCACCATTGAGGTTCAAGTGGAGTATGAGAATCCATAGCACATGTTCAAGAGTAAAAAACGATTAAAAAAATAATGAAACAAATGCAGCAATGGTTCACTCGAAACACAAAATTTTGACACTATCAATGATATTTCAAAATTATTTATGAATCTACTAAAATAACTGATCTACCAAGCCGCACAAATTATTTTCACAATTTAAAGACAAATATTTATTCAATCGAAGATCCTAAATTTGAAACTTTTTACAGCTAAGCTATTCGCTTAAAAACAGACCTCCGTTCTTAGATACCTAGTTAAGAAGTTTCTACTTAGTGGTCGGAAGCAAAATAAATGCTGATTCTAATCGGTGAGCTGAAAATGTCAAACTTATCGATTTATACGACAAACCGCAAAGCAAATGCTGGATTAATCTCATTTTCACTACTTCTGCAGAAGAAGTTGATCGAGCTGTTGAAGTAAATTGAATCAGCCTACAAAACTTACACCAACTATCAGCATCATCTCCTGTTCTCTTCTGACAGAAGAATTTTTTTTTGCTTTATGCCAAAACTGGATATATATTTTAGGTGTTAATTATTAATGCATAATGTTCTATAAAAACAAAAAAACAAAATATTAATGCATAATATATAGTTAGCTAATAACGATGGGAAGCACTTTCAACAGTTCACACCAGTTTAATTAATGAATAATCTACATCTTCATGGTCTAAATGAAAGTGTAAACTCATTAATATAAAATTAAAAACAAATCAATTTGCCACAAAGTCCGCAACACGATTCCCACTTCGTAATTTCTAGAACAAGATACGATATGCTGAATTTCAAGCACCTACTACATGAGCATCTCTAATCTTGTTTTTTATGATGTAATATTTGTGATAGTTGTAGAATCGTCCCCTTCAAAACCAAATTCTCTCCACACGAGCTTCCCGAGAGTTTTGCTAGTCGAGCAACTGAAGTGTAATATGAGAGCTCTGTTTGATTGAAGTATATTTGAGGGATGTTTTATTTATTATCATTATTATTTTTTGAGATCGAGAAAGAAAAAGATATTTTAATGTTATAAAACAAAATAAAGTTATTTTTATGATTGAGGGTTGTATTAGATGTAAAAGAAAATTAATTTTTAGAGTTAGAATTTATATAGAATATGAAATAAATATAAAATACTGATGAAAGTATTTTTTTGAGAAATTTGAGGGGATTTTTTAGGCTTCAACTAAGGTGTTAGAATCCTAAGGTGGGATCTCCTCTCTATCTTCTAATGAATAAGGAGAGAAAAAAGCTTTAAGGAGATGATGAAATATATGACGAGAGAATACTACTTTGCCTCAATCCATAATGAGACTCTATGCTTACCATTAACCAAGAGTGCAAATATTGGCCACAAACCATAATCCATTTGCACCACTTCTCTAAAAACAAAAGTGGCATAGCATTCGGAGGAAGTCTAAGGAAGTTATAGCTCATGTTGTCAAAGCTTCCTTCATGTCCACCTTAACCACAATGAGAACAACATTCAAAAATGAAAAAGCTAGGCTATTAATGAACTCAGTGTGCCAAAAAACAGTTGTTAGCAATATTCCTCTTTGAAATAAAAGTGCGTTACTCAAGCAAAATAAGAAGGTTCCACAAATGCTTCATTTTGTTAACCAAAATCTTAGTTATAATCTTTTAGGTCAAAATGCAAAGGCTAATCAAGAGGAACTATTTAGTTTTGCTAATACTTAATTTGTACCACTAGGTAAGAATAATCATGGCCTCTTTCCATCTTTGGAGCATTTAACCCCATCTGTTCAAAGAAATGCAAAACTACTCTCATAACAATACCTTTTACAGTAACACAATAGCCTGTAATGAATAAACTATTAATCTCATCAACTCTTGGATCTCGATTATATCCCAAAAAGAGAACATTAATGTAGAATGAATCTCCTCACCTGTAATCTTTTCGACAAAAAGGGATGATTGGTCAAAATTAGTAGCGGGGAGTTAACGTCTATACCAAGATTAGGAAAAGTGATTGAATAGGAAAAGTGATTGAATGCCAATTCTTGCTATAGATGTCATGAGGAAGTCTTGTCGAATTCATGAAGAATCTTAAATTTGTTCAATGCATTCTATTTCTACACTTTCCAACCACCTTTATTCTACAGATAAACAATGCAATTGGTACGATGCCTAAAAGTGGCCGCCTAAAAAAAGAGGTATTGCAATCACCAAGCATCATTAACTAGTACTTAATTAGCTCTTTGCCATCATCAAGTCTCAGTCCTAAATAAGGCAATACCAAGTTTCACCATTAGCCAAAAAAAGGAAATTCTGTAACACATGATTCACATATCTCGTTAATCTAAACACAATGCACTAGAAACTTTCTATTGTTTAATTCAACCAAACTCAACCTTCTAATTCAAGATATACTCTATCCTTCTACGTCCTGAATCATAAGATCAATGTAATTATGATTTGAATGTTGGATAGATGAGAGGTTTAACTAAAAGGAAATAATATTATTATATTAGAAAAAATGCTAAATACGACACAAAATTATATATGAAGAGACATTTGAAATGAAATGAAAAAGAATGATTAAAAATGACTTGAAGACATGATCATCATATACACATCCAACTTTCTTATCTCCCAATCATTGAAAACATTATGTTAAAATTTAGAAATAAATGAAAAAGAGAATCCATCTAATTAGCGACTCAACAACTAGTTTCGGATTATGAATTTGTGGCTACATGATGATCAATAATAACTAAACCTAGGAAAACCCAACCTAGATTGAACTTAATATTTATGTAACCACAAAGAAATGATGTGTGCATTGCCTTAAACTGAAGAGGCTACAAAAGATGGCAATAGTTGTATGTATGAATAGCACAACTTAAAAAATCTTGCAAGCTAGGCTGGCTAAGAAGTGAAGCCACCTGTAAACTAAAAAAAAAATAAAAATGCAGCATGTAAAAGGGAATTGAAGAGAGTGCAATGATGTGAAAGCAGAGGCCTTGGAATGTACCTACAAAAGAACAGGAGGACAAAATGAAACAGTATTGAGGTCCAATTAAGTAAAACATTGAGGCAATTCAAGGGGGAGGGAAAGGTGATACAAGATTCTAAATTTATGACAATAGGAAAAGGACTGTCCAGTTGCAACAGTATCTTTTGAGCTGTGGATCACCATGTATTAATTAGGTGTGATTTTTATCATTCCGATATAGGGATATCTCACCTGAATTTGAAAATAAATAAGTTTTCAATCAGAAATCCTTCGAAGGTAGTTCGTCAAATACCGAAATCCCAGCGCAACACATCATCATATATCTCAGGATATATGGGTTCAATATAATCTAGTATAATATCTCGGCACAATGTCCAATAGAATATCGATATCAAGCCATACATAATATGCAGAATGTAGTTCACAAAATATAATTGATATTGTATTGTATATCAATTAATTCAATTTGATAGCCACAATGTCTTAAGTCCAGCGAAAATTATTTACCTAAATGAGAGGCAGAATAGTAGTTATCTGGTAGATACTAAAACTCCTGATTCAGTTAAGAATATATTGAGTTTAAGATGAATGATAACTATTGAGTTTAATAGATTAACTTAAGTTAAACATGCTGGCTTAGGTTACACATGTGGAATTAGGTCAAGTAGTTTAGTTCAGAAACAAATAGATCAATTCGAGTTAAATATGTTAGGCAGGTCAAATGGGTCAAAATATATCAAACAGGTTAACATGAGTCAAACAGGTCAACATGGGTTAAGTGAGTTGATATGTGTTAAACGAATTAATACGAGTTAAAGGGTTGACATTGGTTTAGCAGATTGACACAAGTTAAATGAGTTAATATAGGTTAAATAAGTTAATTATACGTTAAATGAGTTAACTCGGGTTAAATTAACCAAATTGAGTAAAAGAAATTACCGAATACTCAGTAGGGCCGAAATACTTGTCTCTTCTGATAGAGTTTCATCACTGGAAGAAGAAAATGAAAAATCATACTGAGATAGGCTAGGGTATTTAGGAGATATTAAGGGATATGAGATGAGCTAAAGGTTTTGGTTGCTTCTGGGGGATCTGGGGGCTATTTATTGAAAAAAATGAATTTAATATAACGAAACCTATTGGTGGTTGGGGAGATGGCATGTAGGAGAAGGCAAAAGGAAGCTTCTCATTTAATGAGAAACTTTAAAATTTTTTAATTTATTTGAAAATTTTATTAAAATTGAAACTTTAAAGAATTAATTTTTAATATGATAATTATTTTAAACTCCTTAAATTACATATGTACTTATATTAGATTCAAAAATATATATAAATAATTATTAATAATTATTTTTTAAGCAAGTCATTACAGAATGCTATTAAACTATATAGTATGCACAACATATGTGCAGAAAAATTTCACAATAAACAACATCAATTGTGTTATTTAGCTAAGTAGGTTAGCATGTAGGGCTTGAATTATGAGAAGATGGTCACTAATAGAAATAAGAACAACATGGAAAAAAATAAAGGTAACATATCCATATTGCAGGAGTTAAAGGAGAGGGCATTACAATAAAAAGGACAACCATTATTCTTATTGAAGATGAAATTAATGAAGCTAGCCGAGAGTAGCATTTATGTCCTTGTACAAGGTCTTCATGCTAACAATAATGTGACAATAATAAAATGTGTCACAAGACATTCTTCAACTAGTACTGGTAAATAATGGAGGATGATGTGATGAGTTCTTAAAAAAATTATTTTTCTAGAAAGTTAAATAATGAATTGAGTTCAGTCTAATACTATTTTATCATTAGACTCATGCCTCAAAAGCAAAAGGACATGCTAGTTGCACTAGTGCCCAAAGCTAATATAGAACAATCCAAGCAATTCAGACTAACTATTAACTTATGCACTACCATCAATAAAATGACAGCTAAAATCTTAATCCATAGACTCAGGACTTACATTGTCCCTCTTGTGACTTAGGAGTATGTGACTTTTATGTATGACTTGTAAATAATAAATGACTATATATTGACACATATAAATAAATTGAAAAATACTGATATGGAGCAAGCTTATAACAGAGTGAGTTAAGAATTCTTGGACAATATGCCTATTTAGTTGAGAAAAAATTATTGGGTGCGCCGCGCGCACCGTTCGGACACCCAATCAGAGGGCGCCACGTGTGCCCGGATCCAGCTGTATGGCACACGTGGCGCCCTCTGATTGGGTTCCGGACGGTGCGTCATCCGAACCCAATAACTTCTCTTAGTTGAGATTCCCAGAGAGATAGAGGCAATGTATTTGTGTGAATTAGAGGGCCAAGATATACATGTACTACTTATCAATAGAAAGATCATCGTAAATTACTATTAAGAGGGGTCAAGATAGAGATTTTTACTTTCTCCTTGACTATTCATCATAAGAATCAGATTTGGATTAACTTCGTATAGAAATATTAGTATAGCTTATAATACTTATCATATAGCAACATTAGTTGATTTTATTTAGAATAAAAGAATAATCATTCTCATTCAATTTTCTTAGTTGACTAAGAATAACTATTATGTATTTTTTATTGCTTATAATTCATTATAAAAAGCCTCATCTTCTTCTGAAATAAAATAAAATCCTCATCTTTCAAAGTTTTAATTCAAAGAAAATATTTAAATTAATAATTAAACTATCATTAAATGTCATAAATTTTAAAATTGTAAAACCTACCTTTTTTTTTGAGATTTTTACCTACTAATTAAAGATCGTTATTTCCTCTTTCCCTCCGTCACTCCGTGGAGCCCTGGCCGCCGCTCTGCCAGCGGCCGAGCTCTCTTCTGCTCTTACCAATAATTGCTCGCGCCAGGCCAAACTCAAGAAACCATCAATGGCGAAGCGCGAACTCTCGAGCACTCTCAGGAACCTGAAGGTGAGGCTCGGAATCCTCCCCCTTAGCCCTACTTATCTCTTTTCTAAATCTGATAGTTCTCTTTCTTTTTTGTTTCTGGTATCCAGTTCATGCAGAGAGCATCTCTGAGGGAAGAAAAGGACATTGAAGAGAAGAAGAATCCGGAGTCCGATGGAAGCTTCGTTGCGGTGGGAGCCGCCACTGCCGCCCGAAGACGATGGTATGGTGACTTCGGTATGGAATTTCCTCGTTAGGGTTTTGTCTATTGGTAGTAATTTTGTGGAATATTGTTACGAATTTTTGGATTGGGATACTTAAGGAGCCTTGCGAGGCCTGACAGCTTCGTTACTTATCGATGAACAAAGTGTTTTTCCCCCTAGACACCACAATTTTCTCACTCCATTTGGAAATTGTGGTGGTAATATAGTTTGAACCTGAGACCCTGGTACCCAGGCTCCTTCCCCACTGGGCTTGGAGAACACCACTTATCAATGAACAAATGGTTTAGTCAATAGGATTTAACAGGTTTCTGGGCTATACTTGAGATTGGATTGGATGGTTGTATTTTGATTGTAGGCATTTCTGGGGTTAAATTGACAACCAATGAATTGACTGTCCTTAATATGTTTAGCATGATGATAACACTTTGTTTGTATTTCTTCTATATTTCTTGTTCTTGCTCATCATGAATTTTATGATGAGTGTTCTAATCGTCAATTTAGCAGTTACATGGTGCATTTTTTATGCTTGGCATCTGTACTTGTCATGTCATAAGTATGTGTGTATTTGAACATTGAAGTAGATCAAAATCCACAGCCCTATGATTGTTTTTCTCCCTTTGCATTCTTCTTGATGAACATACCATGAATGTGGAGATAGATATCATTTACTCAATGAGCATCTTACTCAATGGGCATCTTCTTTTATATTGTAAATTTGCTTGGCCATATACTGCAGTTTAAGTTATATTATGATGATCTTCCGCATTGAGCTTGCCTATTATTTTAACATGGTTAAATGATTCTATTATTCTGTCTAACCTTGGCAGCATAGTGATCATGGAAGGGGATCCTCACCCCGGAGCATTAAAAGGTCGGATGTCATTTCAAAGTTTTAATCCCTCTATTGATGTGAGTAGGGTAGTTGTTTGTTTGCATGATTATTGAGCCAAATCTGTTTATATTTTGTTTCGTTACGTAATCTTTCTTTTCAGAAATTGAATGAAGAGGCTATTTCCATCCATGAAGCACCAGAATCAAGCATGAACACTGGAAATGGTACTGTTTTTATCAGGTGGGTCGGCTGTACTCTAACTAAAATTTATGATTTCCTACTGATCTAAGGAAACCTTCTATGTAAGCATGGTAAATTGGTAATGGAATTTTTTTTAAATTATGGACATTGTAATGGATAGTGAACACTAGATATTGAGCACTTTAAAGCAAGGGCCGTGATATTGTGGATAGCATTCCATCCAGAATGTGCACCTCACTTTATTACTCATGATTTAGCCCATTTTCACACCCTTACTGTAATATGAAAATGACTAATACATTCATTTTAGTTTGTACAGCGTGGATTTTTTCTCACATACAATAACACTGAAACATAAAACTTAAATTAGATCCTAAACATGCATAACTAGTAAGATCTCTGTGTTGAAAAAACTTACAGATAGAAGGTAATGGATTGGAATGTAGGGATCTTGCAAGATAATTCAAACTGTTTAAATTTAAGTTTATCATGGCAAGAAATGTATAGAGATCGATGACGCTAAAGAGATATCATTAAACACAATATAATAGGTTAACCAATGCATGCATTGATTTTAAAGTTAAAGTTTTCTTGAAACTATGTAATAACACTTAGCCCTTTGAAGCACGAGTACGATACGACGATACGGATATGACGATACGTCAAATTTAAGAAAAGTAGAATACAGATACGTCAAGATACGACTGTTATATTTGTGTATAATACGTCATATTCTCATATTTAAGATAGAAATCTATGGTAGATTATAATAACTTATACATCTTATTGTTATAATTTTTAAAAATATCTTTTAAATTTGTTTCAAATTAATTATATTTTTTTATTATTAATATTATTAAAAAAATATTATAGACAATTGAAGTAAAAGAAATAAAAATATCCTTCAACAACTATTGAGTTTAAAAAGATCTTAAATTAAAATAATATTTTAAAATTTATTTAATTACTTTCAACCTATCACAAATTATCTAAGTGAGATGAGAGTTTAAATATACATCAGTAAATTAGTTTTAATTTTAATTTAAATTCAACCTAAATTAATTAGCTCGATACAAACGACATATAATTGAAAATAATATAGATAATGTGATATAAACTCAGATACACTAATCTAGTTAAAGTAGATATATGCTCTTCTCTCTCTGAGTCTTAACTAAATAAATAAACAAAATAAAAAAAGACCAAAGTTTTATTTTTTTTATAATATGAGCTTGATTAATGTAAGAAAAAAAGTGATCGGTGTCTAACATAACAACTATAGTATAATTGAGATAGAAAAACTATATGATACATTTGCTTGTGAATACCAAATTCTTTTTCTGTTGTCGAAACACTAACGTGCATTAAGTATTTTGTAATCCTAATTGCGTGAGTTTAGTATATCTCTCAATCTTATTATTTGAGTCTATGCATGAGTTGTGTTTTATGTATAATATATTTTTTATTTTTTATCGTGTAGGCCAACCAATTATTTCAACATTTTTTTCTTTAATTAGAAGTATCAAAAAGTATCGGTGTAGCATCCCGTGATCTCAATGTAGAGGTATTGTCCGCTTTGGCTTTAGGAAAACTGCGTGACTTGAGCACTTTTCAAGAAGTCACCTATCCCAGTGCTACTTCAGCCCAAGCATGCTTAACTATGGAGTTTTCCATCATTAGCCTCACGATTTTGACCCAAAAGGCGCCTCTATTATTTGAGATCACGTTATCTATTTATATAGTTCAGGATCTCCCTCACTTTCTGATATAGGACGATTTATTCCTGTGCCCTTCTCACAACTCATTATTTGGCCTAGAAGTCTGTCAGGAGTTGCACTTTGCCTCAGTGATTCCTTTCTCTTAGGACATTAACCGACGATCACTCCCCGCCCTCTTCGGTCACGGGCATCACAGGCCCACCAGCTTCTGCTTGGTTCGTCCTCGAACCACATCATACTGCGGGAGGTCAGCTTTGGTACCATACTGTAGCATCCCCGTGATCTCAATGTAGAGGTATTGTCCGCTTTGGCTTTAGGAAAACTGCGTGACTTGAGCATTCTTCCAGAAGATCACCCCTACCCAGTACTACTCAGCCCAAGCACGCTTAACTATGGAGTTTTCCATCATTAGCCTCACGGTTTTGCCCCAAAAGGTGCTTCTCGAACCACATCATACTGCGGGAGGTCAGCTTTGGTACCATACTGTAGCATCCCGTGATCTCAATGTAGAGGTATTGTCCGCTTTGGCTTTAGGAAAACTGCGTTACTTGAGCACTTCCCAGAAGATCACCCATCCCAGTACTACTCAGCCCAAGCACGCTTAACTATGGAGTTTTCCATCATTAGCCTCACGGTTTTGCCCCAAAAGGTGCTTCTCGAACCACATCATACTGCGGGAGGTCAGCTTTGGTACCATACTGTAGCATCCCGTGATCTCAAATAGAGGTATTGTCCGCTTTGGCTTTAGGAAAATTGCGTTACTTGAGCACTTCTCAGAAGATCACCCATCCCAGTACTACTCAGCCCAAGCACGCTTAACTATGGAGTTTTCCATCATTAGCCTCACGGTTTTGCCCCAAAAGGTGCTTCTCGAATCACATCATACTGCGGGAGGTCAGCTTTGGTACCATACTGTAGCATCCTGTGATCTCAATGTAGAGGTATTGTCCGCTTTGGCTTTAGGAAAACTGCGTTACTTGAGCACTTCCCAGAAGATCACCCATCCCAGTACTACTCAGCCCAAGCACGCTTAACTATGGAGTTTTCCATCATTAACCTCACGGTTTTGCCCCAAAAGGTGCTTCTACCATTTGAGATTACGTTATCTACTTATACAGCTCAGGATCTCCCTTCCTTTTCGATGTAGGACGATTCATTCCTGTGCCCCTCTCACCACTCATTATTCGGCCTAGAAGCCTGCCAGGAGTCGCACTTTGCCTCAATGATTCCTTTCTCTTAGGACATCATCCGACGATCACTCTCCGCCCTCTTCGGCCACTTGCGTCACAATCGGATAAGTATCAAGCAAGTATTGGGCAAGTATCGGGCAAGTATCGGATTTTTAAAAATAAAAATCGTGGCGTATCAGGTACGTATCGATGGAGTATCGGGGAGTATCGGTATCCGATATGGATACGATACGGATACATTAGGCTCCCCAAAGTATCAATGCTTCATAGACTTAGCCATACATTGATCTACAACTAGTCTTGAGAATCATATTCAACAAGCATAAACCTAGAGACCATCAAAAGAGTACCTGAATCATGCTATGCATTCACATTTAGATAGAACACAAAAATATAGAATTGTGACTTTCTTTAACTGTTATCCTTGTTAAAAATGCTAAGGATAGAGATCAAGAGTTGTTTCTAAATTGAAAGTTCATGACAGTATAGACCACATTGAGATCTAAAGAAACATGACATATTGGTAAAGTAATAGAGGAGGAAACACGAAAAGATAAAACAAATAAAAATAAAATATTAAGCTGAACCATCAGACTGATCATTGTCTGAAATATTGAGATTGAGGAACAAAATTGTATTTTCAATAGCTTTAACAAAATGTTGAAACCTTTTATTATCAAAAAAAAAATGTTGAAACATAACTGATGGAGGCCAAAGATCGCACCTATCAGAAATCTTGTCTTGACTGAATTATTCTTGAAGAAATCTGAATAACTGATACGGGGATGAACAAAGTAGCAAATTGCTCTCTAAAATCTAAACTATTATTGCTTGGCAAAAGAAGAGGAAGTATAAGAACATAAAACTATACCAACTGCAGCTCCTGTTAAAGAGATTCATTTACAGTAGTTTCATATGCTACATAAATAAATTAGCTAGTCTTGCATTTATTTTACCAATTCTGTTGATGATTTACGTTCAAGGTAAAGGGACATGAAAGAAGATAATCTCTTTAAGTTTTCTTGTTTCACTAATTTTTGCAGCCATTTGTCCTTACTATTGTAAGCCATCCTCATCTTCTCTGATGTGCAACTACTTCCGTTGTTATGTAAACTCTACAACTAGTGATTGTAGTGATCTTATTGTTGGGAGTCCTTGTTTGAATTTCATTTCTACGAAGCTTTTGACTAGATGAATGCAGATCATCATCATCACCACATTTCTTTTTTTTTATTTCACCAATTTCATTTCTACGAAACTTTGACTGGATGAATGTAGATCATCTTCATTACCTCTACTTTTCTTATTCTTCTTCATTATTTGAACAATTAGTTTGTGCAGACTTCAGTTTTTTTATGTGATGAAACCTTCTTCATATTCCTTTGTTTTTGCACAAATCTTCTTCATATTCTTGGTAAATCTTTGCACTGCTAAAACTGGGTTTTTGGGTACAATTCTGGTTTTATGCGATGAATATTTAACAAAGTCATGTGCACTTGTTGATCAATATTTGGAGCAAATGCCGTGACTTTTAAGTATTTATATTTCCAATTCAAATACAGTTACTTTCATGAAAGTGTGGTGATGGATTTTTGTTAACCAGAATTAGTAACTGTTCTGAGAGTACCAGAGTTTCCTATTGTCAATTCTTATTCTTAATGTTCATTTATCCCAATTCTGTCATTTTCTGTTGAGAACATTCCACTTTCAACTGTTGTCAAAAAATGTCAAGCTTGCCTATTATAAGTTAATCTTTTTGATTGATAGTATTTCTAGGCGTGCCTTCTAGCTTTTCCAGTTGTGAATATTCCACATTCTTTGTCAACATTGGCTTCTTTTTGATTTTCCGTTGTGTCCTGAATAGTTGCTAACCTGATGCATGTCAATGAAATTTTTGCTAATCTTATGATGACGTTAATACTGAAGTTGCTTAAATCTTTGGTTCTAGTGCTTATTAAGTTCTGATTTATAAGCCTATATTTTTTTTGTTCTTCGTTAATTAAGTACCTTCCCAATTTTGAACTTAAGAAGTCATACTGATTGCATATATTAAATATCACTTGCGTGTGGTTTAGGCCACCAGAAAATCTTGCTCAATCAGAAATTAGCAGTAAAGAGAATAACTCGGAAGCAGACATCAAAGGAAAACAGCCAATGTTGGAAATGGAAGAAGTACTCCCTAGCAAGCTCCAGACAAGTGGAACAGAGAATGCTAACGGAAGATCTTCACCACGAAGTCCGGGCCAGTTGACAAAGCGGCAAAAGCGAGAAAAGTTGGATTGGAGTTTGTTAAGACGTCCAAAAGCCAAGAAGAAAAGGACCTAAGTGAGGTGCCTTCTGTCTCTCTGTGCAATGTACTCTATTTTACTGTTTAGTTTCCTTTCATATGTTGTGGCTATATCAGCTCATGGTGGTATAAATTTATTGCTGATAGATGCATTTTTGTTTGCCCAGTTAAAGCTATTTAACCCATTATGTCTAGGTTTTATTTTTCTGTGCAAGCTGTAGCTTTTAGATTGGTTGTCCTGAAAATTATTTTAAACGCACTTGTTGACTGTTGATTGATGCTCTATATGCATGACAGTACAGTGACTAATAAATGATACTTCCGTTGTGGTCCTACAAGTGCTGTCTAAATTTTGGCTATTTTTCATGGTACACCATCAACAATGCCTTTATCTCAAACCATGCGGATTTAGTTAGATGGACTTCTTTTCTCCATTCAGCTTCATTTTAAAAAGCATTTTCTATTAGTGATGGGAGGATAGATGGTGATATTATTAGCAGGATCAAGCAGGATTGATAAAGTGGAAGAATGCATTTGATGTATTGTGTGATAGAAAAATTTCACTCAAACTTAAAAATAAATTTTATAGAATAGTGTAAGACCAGCAATAGTATATGGTGCTAAATGCTGCCTAGAAAGCAGAAACACACAAATAAGATAAGTGTCGCAGAAAAGAAAATCTAAGATGGATGAGCGGTTATACGTGAAAATATAAGATAAGAAATAAGTATATCCATAAAAAGGTTGGAATGACCTCAATTCAAGATAAGCTCAGAAAAAATCCACTTAGATAGTTTGAACATATAAATCGTAGGTCGATGGAAGTTTTAGTAAAGAAAATTGGATTATTAGATCTTGCTCATGTAAAAAGAGGAAGGGAAAGGCGAAAAAAGATATGACAAGAACTATAAGGAATGATCTTACATATTTGAAATTAAATGAAAATTTGTTATTTGATTGGGTGCAATGGAAATAAAGAATTCATGTAGCCGACCCCGCCTAGTGGGATAAATGTTTGGTTTGTTGTTGTTGTTGTTGTTGATGATGGGGGATGAGTAATAATCAATTCCCGAGTCATTTTTGATGTATCACTTTCTTTTGACTTTTTGGTTAGGCATTTTTATTCATAGTGGTTTTTAATTTTCAATTTTTTAAAAAAAAAAAATAATTTAACTATGAAACATTATGCAAAGAGTTCCTTGTTCCTAATGCATTCTCTTCTTTATTCACATTTGATGCTACTTTACTCAAACCTAAAGTTTTGGCTTGTTAAACTTAGGTAGTCATTTTGATTTAGATTTTTTGTTTCTTATGCAGATTCTTATCTTTTTGTTTCCGTGTGGACATTGGGAAAGTGGATGTGGGTGAAATAGACATGAAAATGATGTGGTCTTGATAAAAAAAATTAGATTATGCACACAAAATTGCTTTTGTTGACTATTTTCCTTCTTTCCACCATTTATTTTTAGAGCTTTTAGCACCTAATTGCTTATTTTTAATTGTTATCCTGATAGTTCATGTAAAACTTGACAATATTGTATGCAATCACTTGTGTTTACATCTTTTTGCAGTCATTAGTTCTTTAAAGATGTTATTTACTACATGACAACTTCCAACTTACACATTTTATGGTGACCAATTTGATCAGTATTTGTCTGTCAAACGAAAGTTTTCCATATCTAATATTTTGATGTGTTAGATGGTCATGGAGTTGATATGAATATTGAAATGTCAAATATTTCAATATTCATCAATTGACATCATTTATAGGATGAATTACTGATAGGTCCCTATCGTTCTTTAATCCATGTCTTTTGAATTCTTTCACTTAGATCTCTATCTAAGACTGCAGATCCCTATTTTAAATTTTAGAAACTTAAGTGAAACTTTAAAAAAAAAAAAAAAGTGAATCAAAAAATAATTATGAATAATCTGAATGGAAGTGGGATAATCCACATGTCCCAGCTAACATTGAATTTCTCCTTCATTCATTAATATCTTGTTATGTCTGTCATTGTAAGTACTATTTTTTTAATGTTCGTTAAAAATTTGAGTGATCTGTGGTTCATTATATCAGACATGATTTTGATTGCTGGACAATTCTCGGTTTCTTATCCAGTAGTTAGTTTAAGATATTCTATTCATCACTTCGTTGTTATCTAATTATAGATCCAGTGGAGTTAAATATTCTCTGCAAAACAGTTTGGGGACCAAATGATAAAAATGTACATTCCAATAAATGATCTGGATTTTCATGCGACATTTCCGTCGTACAAGAATTTTAGGGGGCGTTTGTTTCAATGTTATTTTAATGTTATGTTGTGTTATACAAAGAAAATAATTATTTAATTTAATAATATTTATAAATAATATTTTATGAAATTATAAAATTATTAGTCAAAAAATAATATTTAAATTATATGACATAACATTAAGATAATAATAAATTAAATAATTTAATTATATTTAAAAAAATTTCTTGTATTGCCGGCCAAATAAAATAGTTATCATTTGCACAAGATATTAAATCATTAAGAGTTTTCTTGAATATAAATGTGCAAGGAACTAAACTCTTTTGGCTCTGTTTGGTAATAAGAAAAAAAAAATTTGGTTGAAATTTTTAGTCATTTTTGAAAAATATGTATGATGTGAATTAAAATAAGTTAATTATATTAAAAATTGTGCAGGATGTGAAGTAAAGTTGATTGATTTATTGAGAATTGTGTTGGATGTGAAATAAAGTGAGTGTTTAATGTTGAAAATAGTATGAGATAAAATATAAAATAATTTTTTAAATTTTTTTAAAATAAATTTAAAATTTTGGCCATAGTTAATTTTAATCATGATTTTTAGCTCATGACTAAATAGGGCCTAATAGGATTTCTAAATAGGAATGTACAAGGAATTCTAATTATCTTACAAATATTTAATGGTGCAGAATGTTGAGTCATGACTGTTATTGAACTGAGTTCTCGAATGCATAGTTTTTTTATTATTATTATTAATGTATAGTTACTTCAAATAGAAAGTATCAAAAACAATTCGACATATGTGATAAATAGAAAGCATCTTCGTTCGCTCATCACATTAGCAAACAACTGCCTTAAACAAAGCTACAAAATAAAGATAAATTATTTACAGTCAAGCTTAACAAATTCGGAACTAAAATTTTGTTAGTTTTGTTGTAATTCCACCTTGCAAAGCCACAAGAACTTGCGACAATTAACTATCGGAGTCGAAGTTAAACTAATCACAAGTTTCGAGAGAGAAGAAGATTTGGCCTACACTTTTCTTCATAAGGTTTTGCATTATTACTTTAGAATTAATATATGTGATATAATAATAATAATAATAATAATAATAATAATAATAATAATAATAATAATGGTAAATTGCATATAGATCTGAGATCATAAAATTTTGCATATTCATCTATAAATTTTAAATTGTAATATTTAAATTTTAAAAGTTGATGATTTATTATTATGTAATTGTACAATGTGACATTCAATTTGGATGAAACACGCAAAATATTAAAACATCGAGGGACTAAATGACAATAAATTGCTAATCAAAGACTTTAAAATCCCGTTTGTTTTGAAGTTAAAAATTAACTTGATTTAATTTTAATCTGACGTATCACATCACACGTAAAATTTAATATTAAAAATTAAATTTATTTCACATCCTACACACATTACTAAAATAATAACTAACTTATATTAATAATTAATTTTATATCACATCATTCACAATTTTCAATAAAAAAATTTCTCTATCTAAAATTAACCCGACAAACAAACAGACATAAATAATATAATTTAAAATACATGAATCTACATATAAAAATTCTGAACTTCAGGAAGCTAAATACTAATCAGCATGCAGAACTTGACCACTGGAACATACATGAAATTTACCATGATAATAATTTCCATTCTCATATAAAGAAAAGAATTAAGGCAAGAAATGCCAATTAGATGTAACATCATCCAACTTTGAAAATAAAAGGCTGCTGCATCATGTTATTACTTTTTTTTTTTTTTTTTAACAAACTTGCTACATTTACAAAGCCTATATGAAGAAGAACATTATATCAATCATGCTGCCTAATGTCTTCTGAAACTAAACTATCTATTTCTACTAGCCTTCTTCAAGAACCTTGCCATCTCTAAGTGACCTCCCAAGCTGCCAAAAAAACATCTCATCAAAATTTTCAGAATAGTAAGAGATCTCAGCAAAACACAGCTCAGATTATACAACAATAGAATAAGTGACAATGTTCGAGATTAACTTTATGAATCATTCCTTTCCTAGCGTTAGTTCTTATTCGCCTTGCTTGTTTTTCTTCCAGTTTCTTAATAACTAACTACAGCAATATCTACAACTACTACCTAACAATTTTAGCACATATATTATCAGCAAATAACCTTTTGAAATATTTATATTGAATCCAACAACAATTGAACTTACGTTAGAGACCGAAGAGAGGGCCTTGGGGGCATTTTTAGCCTGAGACCCTGACCAAATTAAGCTGCTAGCATTTTTCACTGGGGTTTCCAAGTTGAAGCTGCATATATGATGCGCCCTTTCCAACCTTGAATCAACCAACGGTTATCTTCATCAATCATAAAGTCCTTGTGATAGCGCACTTTCACCTTGTCCACGGCTTTTTTCATGATCTCAGGATCAAGTGGGAGTTGAGTAAACCCAGCTTTTAGATTCCTCACCTGCCATTGCTTGTAGGTTTCTGGCCTTTCCACCCTTTCTGAACCTTCACAAGATATAACGTTGAGAGCTTCCCTGCCAAAGAGATCTCTTTCAATCAGCAGCCTCTGTGCATCATCCCGTGGAACTGTCGTCTCGAGCATGTCGAACAGAGCAGAGAAGTGGAAGAGAGCTTCTCTGAATCGTGTGATGAAGAACGGAACACTATACGATCCGTTGAGAATACCGTGAATGAATACATTAGGGTTCGCCTTCCTAATAGTTCTCAATACCTTGTTCCGGGGGCTATCGACCACCACCGTTTCATCCACGAGGTTTCTGAAGCGATACAAGCAGTTCACGATCAGTACCTCCTCTTCATCAATCTTCAAGTCTTCAACCGTAATGGTCTCCCACTTGGATGCAATGGCATTGTACTTGAACGGGACATTGAAGCTTTTGGCATAATTGGCCAGCCTCTTGCCAGTCTCCTCAACTCTTTCTGTGGGGCGGAAGCCAGGTTGTGGAACGTCCACGCCAGTGATCCGAAGCTTCGGCGGACCACCAGGCCTCTTTGACAGACACTGAATGAGGCACGGCCATTGAAAGCCAAAGTAAATTCCAAAATCTATGATGTGAACCTTTGAAGCCTTCTCTGACACATTCAATATGGTTTGATTGGAAAAGAAATGTGATATCTTCTTGAACGGGCAGGCAGCCAGGTAAAGTTGGTAGGCTTTCAAGATATCAGTAGCCGTTGTTCGCTGCGCCACCAAAGATTTATAGATTTGGCTCCCGGTGCCGGCCAAACGGGCTTCCAGCCCATTGGCAAAGCAATGAGCTAATCTCTGAGTTCCATCGCCAAAAGAGGAAGCAGACTGCCTGATCTGTTTGAGCAGCTCAGAAGCAGTACGACGATCATCAGCAGCAACAGCCTGAGCACAGTGTATCAGCAGAGTTCTCAGGTCAACCACATCCTTCTTCTGATGCTTCTTGCCTCGACCTTTTCTCCGACCAGTGGAACCTTTGTTCTGCCCATTCTGAGTATTGCTAGCAGCCCCATTCTGGATTGCTTCACGAAGATCATTCATCTTGTACAATCCAGACTTTTTTGCACCATGGCACAGTAAGACTTCATCAAACATCTCAGATCTGATAACCTCCTCCGAGGAAAGAGCAGATTGCTTAATGCTCCTACCCTCTTTCAAATCTAAATCCTCAATCTGCGGTTCCTTTCGACCACGAGATCCATAAACTGAGACTGCTTGCTGTTTCTCTGGTTCATATTCTCTAACTTGAACTGGTACACTCTTTTCCTCCTGTTTAAGGCGCAAAACATGATCATCTGCAACTATGAGAACATTGTTTTCACTAGGAAGGAACTTTTGCCCTTCCTCCATTCCTCTTTTGAACTGCCAAGCTGGTTGGCTCTCAATTCGCAAACCTGGAACTACCAATGGATTAACTGCACTTCCACCGCCAATGGAGGGCCTAAAATTTAAATATTTCATGGGAACAGAGGGCAGCCCAGACTGGTTGTTATTTGAAGAATCATGAACCCAGTTCGGATTCACCAACCCACTACTGCTGCTCCCGCCACTCGAAACTCTCCGATTACTGCTATTATCCTTGGGGCTCTCGGAGGGATAAGTTTGATTGGAAGACGGCTGATATGGTGATGGGGGTGGGTACTGCTGGCCGAGGATATCGTAGAAAGGTTTCTCCGTAGCTTGAAGAGCCTCTTTCTCATGGTACAAGAGATTGATCTTTTCATCAACATCCTCCTCCATGAGCATCCGGCTAATATAACCGAGGGCAATGTCCGAGAAGACCTCACAGTCTTCAGACGAATCGACCTCATGGCTGGTGCTGGAAGTGGAGGTAGGATTTCCATTGACAATCGAATCGGATTTCGACATAGAGGGAATGAAATAGCAGGAACTGTTGCTGTAGGGCTGAACAGCACCTGATTTGCGGTCAGGAAGACTGTTCTGGACCACAAGCGATGGAGAAGCATCCGAATCAGAACCATGAAAGAAGTTATTCGTGACAAAAGAGGCCTGGGGGAAGTTCATCTTGAAGCCTCCACCATCCATGGGGCTCTGATACGAGAACAGATCCTCATAGCTCAATCCGTCCACGCCGGACACGTCTTGGAACCCTCGATCCATAACCATTGAACGATGGAAAACCCTAATCCGCCCAATCCGCAAACCCTAAGAGATAGAAATACAGAAAACTTCCAATCAAAAAATCAATCCGTTGCAAACCATAAGCAAGCAGAAATACAGAAGAAAGAAACCGCTCGGCCTCAGCATTCGGGACTAGAAATGATGAGTGCTGAAGGGCTAATAAAGCGAAAACTGAAACTTGATCAGTGCTGAAGATTTCAAACCCGAGTAGATTCCTTGCCTTGTTGAAGACTACTCGCACAAAGAAATAAGGGCGTAGAGCTCGGATCGGAAGAGGAAGGTGGCCCCGGAGCTCCTCCGGACCGAGGAGGAAGAGAGTGATCCCCTCCCTTCCGGCTCCAGTCTTAAAGCGGTCAGCCGAGATTAGACGGAGAAATATGGAAAAAAACAATTTATAGTTTAGTTATTTAATAAATCATGAAAGATAAATGAGTAATTTAAACGGTAATTTGGTAAAAACTGTAAAAATTACACCCGGTTCGCTCGTTTAATTTAGGGCATAAGTTTATATTTTTAAAATTTTAATATCTATATTTCTGAATTTCAATATAATTATTAAATAAATAAATTTTTAAATTTTTATTATTATAATTCTACCTTTCTCTCTCATTCTCTCTCTAAGACTCTTAATTTTATTTAAAAATTAAAAATCGCTCGAAAATTAAATCAAATCGAGTTCGATTCGATCTAAATGAGCCAATTAACAAGTCATTTTTTTGCTCGAAAATTTCATCAATCTAATCTTGAGCCTACATAGAATCGAATCGAGATGATTCGAAATCGGATAGATTAAAAAAACAAAAAATATTACATATATATTTATATATAATTAGATTTATTATGTAATTTTTTTCAATAGTCTACTGAAAATTTTCATTAGAGTTTCATTAGAATTTCCTTTATAATGATTTAAATCATTTTATTGTAATTTTTTATCTTTAAATAATTGATCAAAGTGAATAATTATAGTTTAAGTTGATTAAATGAACAAATATATTTATACATAGTATTTGAATAAAAGATCGAAAATTAATTAAAAGTCGGATCGATTTTTGCTCAAATCGAGCTTAAATCGATAACAAATGAGCCAGACCCAGCTCGAATTAAGATTGGATCGAACTCTCCTCGTTTATTCTCTAGATCGAAACAAAATCGAATAGAAAACTTTCATTTCAATCTTGAGCCGAGGCCGATATCTCTCTCGTCCCCACTTTCTCTATCTTTAGCTGAGATGCCAACGGAAAATGGGACAGCCAACGGCAGAGGAGGAAAGTTCATGAAGGAGGCTGGTCTTCCCCTTTTTGGGAAACCTCGCCCCTCTCTGACGGGAGAAATTTTTACGTGCACAGGTGCACGGTGCACAAGCCCAATTAACACATATGTGGATGAAAGTGGGTCATGCGTGCTGATGTGTCGTACGCTAATTGGCTTGTGCACCATGCACCGGTGCACATAAAAATTTCTCCTCTGACGGTGCCTCTGCCCCTTCTCCGACAAGGTAGAGAGAGTATGGGAGATCAAGAAGAGGGGAGGGGCAGGCGCCTCCTCTACTGGCGAGCATGCCTTACCTCTTTTTTGCAGCTACCAGCAGCCCTCTGTTGCCACCGCTATCTTCGCTAAAGAGAGAGAAAAGTGATAAGGGAGAGGTAAAATTATAATTTTTATAAAAATTAATAATAAAAATTAAAAATGATTAATTTAATGATTATAGATCTTAAATATAAAAATTAAAAAAATGTGAATCTACACGCTCTAAATTAAGGACCCAAATATAATTTGCTCTTAGTAAAATAAAAGAATTTGATAATTGCCATAATACGGCAAAATTACTTTTAGGTCTCTCGAATTAGAAGCCAGTTACATGTAGGTCACAACTCGTGAGTTTTCTAAATATTCATTCTTTTTTTGGATTTAATTACATATAAGATTGAATTAATTAAATTGTCTTCTTAACTTCTTCAAATTAAAAAGTAAGGTTTTAAAACTCGGCTGAAACTTTTCATATCATTTAAGATTAAAATCGATCCAATAAAGCTACCGAGTTTTGATTTCAGCCAAAACTCGGTAGTTTAGGTAGTTTCAGCAGTTTTGACCAAGTTTTGACTGAAATTATCGAAACCGAAACTCAGCCGAAATTATTGAAGCTTTTTTGTCTCAAAAAGAAAATGATTGAAATTATCGACATTAAAATTATTAAAATTATCGAAACTACTGAAACTGATACTTTTATCTCATGATTAAAATCGAAACTAAAATCGAGCTTTAAAACCTTGTTTAAAAGCTTGTCATCAATGCCATCATACAAAATATTAGTTTTTCTTTGTATTCTTGTAATATTAATAAATAATTTTCAAAATAAGTAAAAATATAGAACCAAACATTTTAGTATAAAAAAGCTGATATTAGATTCCCGTGGCAATTTAAAATGCAGTATGAGAAACTTTGAATACAAAAGACCAAAGTTTTTTTTTTAATTAAAAGACCAAAGTTTTTTTTAATTAAAAGACCAAAGTTGTTACAATAGATGAAAAAAAAAAAGAGCTTTGACATGTTTGAAATATTATATTACGAGTTACGAGATTTGATCAGGTGTCCTTATTTAAAATTGAGTCCTCAAAAATCACTTAATTGTGACAGCTAATTTTAATATAAAAATATTAATTTTAATTTACAACTAGACCTAAAAATTACAAAAAAATAAATAAATTATATTCTATTATATTTTACTAATAAATTGATTTTATTTCACTATCTTATATAAATGTTAATATTAAAATAAGTTTATTTTATATTATATATAAATTTAACATGTCTTTTTCTCTAAAATTCAAAAAAATTAAATGAGAATTTTTATTCATAATTATATTTAATAATTAAAATTTTTATTTAAAAATATTTCAAACATAAATTTTAGGGAACATTTGATTTTATATTATTCGTAGAGAATAATTATTTAATTTGATGTATTTTTAAATAATTTTTAAAAAATTATAAAATTATCATTCACAGTTAGATATCATGATATTTAAATGACATCAAATATTACGTATGATATTTAACATAAATATTAATTTTATTTTATATTTTATATAATTTTATATTATGTATTTCTAAAGTACGTAAAAGTGGCATCTAAAATCTAATTTTTCTTTTATTTATGATTAAATTTGTTAACTTTCTTGCGGTAGTGAATTTCTTATATAAAGTAAAAAAAAAATTTAAGTGTGATTAACATTAAAAAATACTTAATCTTTTTACACTTAATTAATTTTATGAAATTCTTTGGAATTTAATCTGCACGAATAAGTTATTATTTTTTCAACTTTTTTATATCAGACTTTTTTGTTTTTTTCTAGAAATGAATCTGGCGGTTCAACGAATAAGACCTTTGCAAAACAATTGATACAGTGAATGAGCGCAGGTGGTTGACTAGTCTTCTCAAATTTTACCCAAATTTAAATCTTATTTTCACTTGTCAGTATGTAAAGAAATTAAAGCATATTTTTTTTGCGGCACGCAATATTTTTAGCCCGGAGCGCTGTCTCTGAGGAACAGAGAATCATCCAGAAAAGCACACAATGATGTAAGGTAGTTCAGAAATAACTTCCCCTACATTCACCGAAGAGTCAAAGAAAAAAATTTCACTAATGCTCAAAGGTATGATCAGAGAACCGATACAAGAAGAAGAAAAGAATATAAACTTAGTTTATCTTCGATGATCATGAGTCTAGTCGTTCGTCACAATATGCTCTAATGTTTTTTGCTTCTGGAGCTCCAGCCAGAAATATTTATGAGTGAGCTGTAGTAAAGTTCAGCGCGATTTTTGGGCTAGAATATTATAATCATCAGCTCCATACTTTCGGTCCCACAATTATCGGCTTCAGAAAGACTGTCGACAGTGGCAAGGGCACCCGGGTACTCGGTCTATGTGACTAGCAGAAATCTATACTTAGTGAAAATCGTGTTGACGTAGCAGTCTCCATCAGGCTGTGGATGAACAAACATCATATCTGATATCATAGAAAGTTATGCATGATTAAACATTGTGGCCGTTGTTATAGGAAACTATGGATAATCAATTATTATGGCTGAGATTAGAGATATTGCAAAAGCAAAGCATGATTACATAAACATCGTCGCGATGAATAAAATAACATTCACGATGATAAAGAGTTTGAAAGCCCTAGATGCCACGTGTACAGTTGAGATTCAACGCTGAATCCAAACGTTACAAATATTAAAAACAAAATACTAATAAATTAATAAATGATATAATAAAATTAATAAATTATTAATAATTTTTTCAAGTTTATATTGTAAAAAAATCATAAAAAAAATTATGACTCCTTTTCTTCCCATTTCATAGATGTTCAATGTACCTCTCCAGCAACACAAATTCAGATATATATATATAATTTGTATTGGAATATCATTTCAGCATATGATATTCAAAATAGTAAATCATATAATTTACATTTAAATAATAAACAAAAGAAGAAGATGATGAAGTGTCGATAATTTTTAAAATTACATACAATAGCATTTTCTTGTTTACAGACGAGAAATCAACAGAGTGTATCTTTTCAGAATTAGAACTTTATCATTCGTATCGATATAAAAGATAGGCTTATATGATTATGATATTGATCTTAAAAATTCACACAACATATCTAAATCATACCAGTGTTAAGTCTTGACATACACTGCTTTGAGAGCGGGTAAATCGATGCCACCTAAAGATCTGCTGCTCTTAATTTCACTATAGATTTTCTTTTTTTCTCTTGGTTGATAGTCGACATTAGCCATGTGTCCGTCCTTCGCCAAATATAGCTTTGATCGTTGGACACCACCAAGACCTCAAGGGAACGCACTACTCCCAACATCTGATCCTATACTTTTTCGAGCAAATCTCAAATAGACTCGTCTTCCACTATTTATCATATCGCCCAAACAATCTCTCCTTTGGTAAAAGTTGGAGAAAGTGACTCATAATTCTTATGCTATTATACTCAGAAGCAACATAATTTTTCAAAATTTTATAAGCCTATTTGTTTGGTAGGTTTAATTTTTAATTAAATTAAAATTATACTTGAATAAAGATATTTTTTATTAAAAATTATGAAACAAATAAAATAAAATAAATTATTATATTAAAATATACGAGGGATGTGATATAAGTTAATTATTATTTTATTGTGTGTGGGGGATGTAAAATAAATTAATTTCGTAATGTGATATGTCTATTTAAAATTAAACTAGTTTAATTTTAATCTGTCAAATAAACAGGTTATCATCCGATAACATAGTATTCCTCTTAAATATGGTGCTTCCATGCATCAAATTTTAGCGTCATAATTTCTTTTCTTCTAACCATTCTTTTTTATCAGAAGGAGAATTCAACTTATAATATAACTAAGGTTCTTTCAATAAAACAATATTATTATTAAAATATGAATATGAAATATATTTTTGATAATCAAAGGTACATTTTTAAAATATTATTTTAAAATACCAATATTTTTATATTTTTAATTTCAAGAGTTTAGAAAATTATAGCTTTTTTCAAAATTTGTATTTTTAAAAAATGTAAATATTAAAATTTTATAGAACAATGAGAACATAAAATATAAATAGTTTAAATTAATAAACAAAAATTAAATTTTATATTTTTTATGAAGAAGAGCAAATAAAAATGGCATAATTTTAATAAAGTAAATAAAATTGTAGTTTTTTTATAATTTTAAGGATTAAAATTAAAATTTTTAAAAAAATAAGATTAATTTGCAACATATTTTAGATTGGAGGGGCTGAGATGCAATTTACCCCCCTTTTTTTAAGTATTGAATCAGCATGAATATAGAATCATTTTAATAATCACAATAAATCATTTCCGCTAGTCAGCGCTAAAATAATCAATATACACTAGAATTAAAAAAAAAAAACATATAAACAATTAAGAGGCCGTTAAGTTAAATATTATTTTATTATTATATAATATTATATACTTTTAAAATGTAATTATATATTTTTTAAAAAATATTATTTTAAAATATTATTAAACCAAATAATTAATTTTTCAAAATAATATAGTATTATGATAATATTTAACCAAATATCCTCTAATTATTAATATAATGACATATGTTTATTTTAAATATTACATTTATATATTAATTATTTACACAATCTTAAATATTACAGCAAAAAACACTATCAATATTATAATAACGAAATTCGGATTAATTTAAATCAAATACTTATATAATTGCAGTCACAGTGGCAACTGGTGGTGCTTGGTGGCTGGACATTATCTCTCTATTTTTTTATTTTTTAAAAATTTAATAAAAATTTAAAATTTAATTTCTTTTTTTATCTTAAAAATGTAAAAATAAATATTAATATTAATATTTTAAAATTATATTCTAAAAATTATTAATTAATGAATTAGAATAACCTGAGAGTATATTAATAAAAAAATAATAATTAGATGGTAATTAGGATAAAAAAATAGCGTTTTTATAACTTTAGAGATTCAAATCAAAATTGTTGAAAAAATGAGACCAATTTGCAATGCTCAACTGCAGGGCCTGGATTCAAAATTCAAAATTCGCTCGAAACTCGTTCAATTTTTAAATCGATTCGAAATTGATTTAAAAATTTTGAATCAAATCATGAGCTGAGGACTTTGACTTGAAGTTCATTTCAAGTCGATTTTGAGTTGGCCTTAACTCGCTTGAAATATGATTCGATTATAAATGATTTCGATATATATAATATATATGAAATATTATTATATGCAATTTAGCTATTTGTTTAATAGTAGAGCGGTGGAAGTTTAAGGTTTATTCTTCTGAAGTTTAGGGATCAAATTTTCTTAAATACATAATATTCTTACATTTTTTATAATTACGAGTTGATTCAAATCATAATTCGAGCTGGCTCAGAATTGAGTCGTTCGATCCAAGCCGGCTCGAATCATACTTAGATCATTTTTGGACCGATTATGTGCCGAGCTGAGCTCAAAATTTTTGATTTTAAGTTACCTTTAACTCACTTGAAATCGGTCCGACTACAGCCTTACCCTGATTAACAGATTTGGTCGACCTCAAAGAGAATTGACAGTTATTTAGAAAAATAAACAAATATCTGATCCTATTTTTATTTTACCAAAATTTGAATAGAAAATAAACGTGACAATTTCTGATAAAATTTGTAATTTTATTGTCTTTTGTTGTTTATTGAATATTTAAATACTAAATTATTTTCCAATTATGCATTTTTGAATCGAAGTTTACATTCAAAAAAGCCAAAAATGATAAATACTCAGGCGTGTTTTAAAATCATAATTTAAATAAAATTAGATAGTAAAAAAAAATTATTAATATCGAGGGGCATTTAATTAAAATGATTCAAAAATTTGAAAAATTTATATATTTCATAAAAATTTTAAAACAAGATAAAAATTTTCTATATTTTAAATTCTAAGTCCTAATTCATAGTCCTTGTTTGGCACGAGGACTAAATCAGGACTAAAGTCGTACTAATTTAAAAAATAATAATAAATAAAATTTTTTAATCATTTTATATAAATTTTAATATAAAAATATTATTTTTTACTTCATATACTAAATAATTTTTAATAAAAATATATACTTTATTTCACATCCTAAACCAAAATATTCAAATCGATTATTTTGATCTAGGATGTAAAATAAAATTAATTTTTTTATTAAAAATTATTGAGTATGTGAAGTAAAATAAATTTTTTTATATTAAAATTTGTGTAGAATGATTAAAATTTTTTATTTTTATTATTATTATTTTTAAAATTAGTATCATTTTGGTCCTGATTTAGTCCTCGCGCCAAACAGGGAAGCATCATTTAATTTAGGCCTAAAAACTGCTTATATCAATCTCCTCCAAAAATATTTTCATTAATATTTTATATTTATTTTACATTATATATATATTTTTAAATATTAAAAATAAATTTTATTTCACATCTTATACAAATTTTAATTTTATTTCACATTTTATATATACATAAATAAAAAAAATTAATTTTTTTTATATTTATCACAATTCTCAATAATAAATAATTTTATTTTATATTATAATATTAAAATATTTTTTTATTTCAAAAAACTTAAAATCTCCCTAAAATATATTCCAACCAAACAAAAAATGTTTCAACGAAGATAATCTGTCTAAATATTTTAGACGCTACCATTAAAGAAATGAAAAACATATTAACAATTGAAAAATCACAATATTAATTTTTTTTAATATTTATAATTATAAAACATAGTTTTGGTGTAACCTCTTAAACTCACTAGAGAATTATGTTGTTAGTTTTTAGACTCGACCATGAACCAATCCTGCATGCGAGCAAGCATTCATACAAAGGAAACCGATAGAGTGCTCCCAAAATCATCGATTTTTCACTCTACAATAGAGAACTCTAATTCAAATGCGATTATAGATGCCATCCCGAGTCTATTTCATATGCTAAATCTTCGTTCGGGTATTTAGAAGTGTTGATGCAAAAAATATGTCAAAATAGAATGAAATACGATGATAAATTTTACGTGAAAACTCAAATATTCGGAGGAAAAACTACAACGCCGTCTAGGCGATTTAAATCCATTAATTGAATCCCTTCTCTTACAAAGCTTAAGGGTCTCTAAATGGAGGCCGAATGAGTACAAGAGAGAGAGAGACAGCTCGGTCAAAGAGAGAGCCGGAGAGAGAGACCTTCCTCAGTTTCTCCTTATTTTCCTTATTTATAGCTTGGAGAGGAGGGAACAAAATAGGTACAGTCTGCCACATCTGACACATATTTCTGTAAACGACGACTAGGGAATGAGCCCCCATGCTATCTTAAATGCTGAGTTGACATAGTAGTATGGAGGGTACTATCCAGTGATATCTCTTTGAAGAGCTGTTTGACTTAAGCTGCTGTTCGATAAGGGTTGTTGTTCGGCAAGGGCTGCTGTTCGGCAAGAAGTGTTAGAGAAAGTTCTAATAAGATGAAAAGACCTTCAAATTATATTTTTTTTTCTTACATTGTGAGATTCTTAATATTAATTCTTCGAAATTTCTTTTTGCACAATTAGTTAAGTTACCTCTTGATAGTTTTAATTATCCCTTAACGATTTTTAATGCAAGTCATGGGTATTATTTTGAATGTTTTAAGTGCCAACTCAGACCATATAAAATTTAGGGTAAATTACATTCAAGTTTTTGAGTTTAAGACTTAATGACGTACAAATCTACATTTTTTAAATTATAGCATCGGGTCCCTGAGTTTTTAATTAATTATCAAATGAGGGTATTATTATTATTATTTTAAAATTACCATTATATCTCCTCTCTCTCCTGCCGATCCTTGCACGCATGAGGGATGGCCATGGCCGTCGGCGGGTAGCACGCCCCGCGCGAGGCTGCAAGGAGGGATAGCTGCCATCCCTCGTGCGCGCAGAGATCGACAGGGGAGAGAGAGGGGAGGAGAGAGAGAGGATGTATAATGATAATTTTAATTTTTTTAATAATAAAAAAAAGACCCATTTGATAATTTATTGAAAACTCAGGATCCCGATGTTATAATTTTAAAAACTTAGACTTGTGTGTTAGTAAGCCTTAAACTCAAGAACTTGGGTGTAATTTATCATCAACAGTTTTAAAATTTTATTTAATTTCTTAAAAAGCATTTTTATTATTTAAAATCTTTGTTTATGTTTTTATCTCTACGTAATAATCATTAATACCTAATAAACATTAACTCTACCTCATAGATCAATCTTTTAATTGAATATATTACTCACCATATTGGAAGAAATTAAATATATGAATAATGTAGATACGTTGTAGCACGTGCATATTGCGAACATGCCTCTTGATGAACTTGTAACATGCTGCTTTCAAAAAAAAAAAACAAAAAAAAAACAAAAACTTGCAATTTATTCCTCTAATAATAGTCTCCATCGCACTCTTACAACGCAACTCATTTTCGCATAGTGCTAGTGTTGACGTAGGATGTGGGGGTCCTAGGAAACACAAAAAAGAAAGAGAGTTCCGGAAGACGGTGGCTCGCAAGGTGGTAAGCTTGTTAATTAAAGCTCAAGAAGGGAACCAGTTTCGAGCATTCAGAGAAACACACAGAGGTTTAAGGTGGTTCAGGGAGAAAATCTCCTACGTCCACCGGTCGGTTAGCGAAGAAATTTCACTAATAGGAAGAAGTGGCATCGCCGGCCTGTACAATGCTTTCTTTGGGAAAGAAGAAGAAGGAGGAGAGAGTTCCTCAGTTGGGGCCTCTCTTTACAATGAGAGTGGGGAGATCCCTTCTTGATGGAGCTGATCGTCTCTCCTGCTTTTTTTTTCCTCTGTCTCTGTCTCTTTTGCTCGTGAACTGTTCAGGGGTATTTGTAGATGAGAGGATGTGTGGCCTCATCCTGATTTTCCGGAGGAAAGGTGGTGGACAGGCTCTGAGTTCGCACCGTTTGTCTGCCACTGGGAAGGCCTGCAGCCGCGAAAGGAGGACGATTTCTTTTAATATTTGTACTTCTTCTGGGGATCCGTGATGGCTGGAGCATGCGGATCCTTGATTTACGGGTCTGAAAAAAGGTGTCTTGTACGGGGAGCGACGCAGTTAGATGGAGCTAATTATGACAGGCACTGCTCTGTAACCTCGTACCCGATGTTACCAGGGATGATCCTGGCTTATCGGGCACGAGGTTGAGTTGAACCCTCGTGTCCGAGGTTTGACTTGATCAAAGGTTCTGCAAAGTCAGACAGATAAGTCAGCAAATAAGTCAAAGAAATGAAGGCCAATCAGGCGCCACGTGTACGGTCAAGATGCAGCGCAAGAACCACGTGTTAACAGCTAGCAACGAGTAAATTTCAATCGAGTCGGCTTCAGTTCAAAGTTAGAACACTTCAATTTCAAGTTGGCCTTTGAGTTGAATCAAAGATAATTATCATATTATGTATATTAAAATATATTATTATAAATTAAACTATATATATATATATTTTATATATTAATTTATTTAAATAAATTGTTATTATCTAATTTTATGCATAAAATAATATAATTGTAAAAACAATATTTAATATATTTGATTATAATTTGAATTAGTTTAATTTTGAATGAATTGTCTTTTTAAGTTATATAAAAATTAAGTCAATTTTAAGTCAAATAAGACACAATTTAATTTTAAAGCTTGAACTAAATACGCATAAAGCCTACGTTCGCATAAATAAAGGCCCTGTTTGGCTCAAGGACCAAAACAAGACCAAAATATTACTAGTTTAAAAAATAGCAATAATAATAATAAATAAATAAATTATTTAAATTATTTTACACAAATTTTAATATAAAAATAATATTTTACTTCACATACTCAATGATTTTTAATAAAAATATAAACTTTATTTCACATATTAGATTAAAATACTCGATTTGAATATTTTGATCTAAAATGTGAAATAAAGTTGATATTTTTATTTTAGATTATTGAGTATATAAAGTAAAATAATATTTTTTATATTTGAATTTGTATAAAATGATTTAAAATATTTATTTATTATAATTATTGCTGTTTTTTAAATTAGTACTATTTTGATCCTGTTTTGATCATCGCGCCAAACAGGGCTTTAAGTTAATATTATGGTTCCATTGGATAGTTTAAAGTTAATTTTGTTAATTTTAACTTAAGCATATTATATAATATATAAATTTTAATATTAAAATTTAATTATATTATTTTAAAATAAAAATTTACTTTTTTTACATCCCACGTGCAAACTAAAATAACAACAAACTGTGTCAGGACATTTGTTTATTTTAATATAATAATTAATTTTATTTCATATTATATATAATTTTTAATAAACTTTTTTTATTTAAAAATTAATTTAATCTAATTAAAATAAACTTTTGTAAATAAACGCATCTTAAGTTTGATTTAAACCCTAAATGAAAAAAAAATTGATTTAAACCCATTAATCAATATTTTAAAAATCAAAATGGACCCTGTTCAACCGATCAAACCGTAAAGTGGCCAGTTGGCCGGTCCGATCTAATTTTATAACTGAATCTGCTTAAAACCGGTCAGAACCGATCCAAACTGCAATTCAACCGGTCAATCGGTAAACTAATACGGTTGAATTAGTCGGATTTGTAGGTAGACAAAATTTAAAAAAAAATGTTGTTGGTGATAATATGCATGATAGAAGATACAACATTTAGTGATATGAAATGAAGTGATCTAGAATTTTAGTATTGACAAAGCATATTATTTATTCAGATCTTTTGAAAATGTACTAAACATTAGACTCAATTTGTGGTTGGTAAATTGTTGATGCGAAAAATGCAACACCATAGAGAGAAATGTTGATGCAAAAAATGCACCACCACAAAGAGAAACGAGACGACAATTTTTACGTGGAAACCCGAGTGTCCTGGGGAAAAACCACGACGTCGTCCAAGCGATTTGAATCCACTAATCGAATCTCCTCTTACAAATCTTGATCTCTAAATAGAGACTGAATGAGTACAAGAGGAATAGAGAGAAAGGGACAGCTCAGCCAAGAGAGAGAAGAAGGAAAGGTCCTTAGAGAGAACAATATTAAAGAGCAATATTATAAAGCTTGATGCAAAAATCACAAGTGGTGCCCTGATGTAGGACCGATACCTCACTATGTGAGATCTCTTCTCTAAAACCCCTTCTCGAAGTCTCCGCTTATGGTCAAGTCAGCTTGGTAACGGGCAGTAAAGGGCAATCCCCTTCTCGAGGTCCCAGCTCACGATCATGGCCCCTCGACGACTGAGAGTCAAGGGCAACCTCTTCCTTAAAACCCCTTTTCGAAGTTCTAACTTATGGTCAAGACCGCTCGGCGACGGGCAGTAAGGGTAATCCTCTTTTCAAAGTCCCAGCTTAAAACCATAACAGCTCGGCGACTGAGAGTCAAGTGTGGCCTCTTCCGTAAAACCTCTTCTCGAACAGCAGCTTCCACGAAGCAGCTCAACCATGATGAGCTGACGACTCTGTAGGGAGTAATCTCTTCTCTAAAGCCCCTTATCAAACAGCTCTCCTCTAACAACTCTTCTCAGCAGCTTCCACGAAGTAGCTCAATCATGACGAGCTAACGATTGCAGGGAGTAATCTCTTCTCTAAAACCCCTCGTCGAACGGCTCTCCTCTAACAGCTTTTCTCTGCAGATTCCACGATGCAGCTCAACCATGACGAGCTAACGACTGCAGGGAGTAATCTCTTCTCTAAAATCCCTCGTCGTACAACTTTCCTCTAATAATTCTTCTCAGCAGCTTCCACGAATTAGCTCAACTATGACGAGCTAACGACTACAGGGAGTAATCTCTTCTCTAAAATCCCTCGTCGAACAGCTCTCCTCTAACAACTCTTCTCAACAGCTTCCACGAAGCAGCTCGACCATGACAAACTAACGACTGCAAGGAGTAATCTCTTCTCTAAAACTCCTTGTCAAACAGTTCTCCTCTAACAGCTCTTCTCTGCAGCTTCCATGAAGCAGCTCAACCATGACGAGCTAACGACTCTGTAGGGAGTAATCTCTTCTCTAAAATCCTTCGTCGAACAACTCTCCTCTAACAGCTCTTCTTTGCAGCTTCCACAGCAAGCCCAATCATGTCGAAACTGATGACTCTGCAGAAAGGATTTCCATTGAGGTCCATCGAATCAGCATGATAAAAATTAGCACGTACATCAATGCATGTTATGCTCCAGAGGGGGACATGTTAGAACTTTCTCTAACACCCATTGCCGAACAGCTGCTCAACAGCAGCCTCTTGTCGAACAGCAGCTCAACAGCAGCCCCTTGTTCGGACAGCAGCTCAATAGCAGCCCCTATGCGGAAACAGACTCAACAGCAGCCCATTGGTCGAAACACAGCTTCAACAGCAGCCCCTTGTCGAACAGCAGCTCAACAGAAGCCCCTTGTCGGACAGCAGCTCAAACAGCAGACCCTTTGTCGAACAGCAGCTCAACAGCAGCCCCTTGCCGAACAGCAGCTCAAAGAGATATCACAAGATCGTACTCTCCGTACTACTGTGTTAACTTAGCATTTAAGACAGCATGAGAGCCCACTCCCTAATCGTCCTTTGCAGGAGTAGGTGTTAGATGTGGCAGACTAAACCTACTATATCCCTTCTTTCCAAGCTATAAATAAGGGGGGGGATTGCTCTCTCTAAGGACCCTTCCTTCCTCTCTCTCTCTCGGGCTGAGCTGCCCCTCTCTTTCTATCTCTCTTGTACTCATTCGGTCTCTATTTAGAGATCAAGTTTTGTAAGGGGAGATTCGATTAGTGGATTCAAATCGCCTGGACGGCGTCGTATTTTTTCCCCCGGACACTCGAATTTTCACGTAAAAATTATCGTCTCGTTTCTCTCTATGGTGGTGCATTTTTTGCATCAACATAAATATTTTATTGGATTAATATTACTTAGATTTAATTAAAATTATTTTTTAAACTAATGGCATAAAATATTATTTATTAAAATTATCATATTTAATTATAAAATATTTATTTTATATTTAATTATTGTATTCATGAATAATACATATATTAAATATACATGCATTATATTTTATAATTTTTTTAATTATTATATTATCTCGATCCGATTCTGAAGCTATTCTCTTTGGCTGAGGAAAAGTTGTTCCCCGTTTGTCGGCCAGATACGTTGCACTACCATTAACCTGAAGATATCAAAATAAATATTTTTTTTTATCGTTCAGAATAAATATTACTTCTACTTTGTCTGTTCAGCTTATCTAATTAGGACAAATTACTTATAAATCCTTAAAATTTTTAGTGCATTACATTTTGATCTATAATTTCTCATTCGGTTAGATGTCCCCAACGATTCTAAAAATTTCCACAGATTTTATAATAAGTAAATACATTTCAGCTACATTTTATTTGAGTTTTTTTTTATTTAATACAAATTTTAACTGTAAAAATCAATTTTATTTCATATTCATTACAAATATAATTATTAGAATTGATTTTATTTTTTTTTCATTCGGTTAGATGTCCCCAACGATTCTAAAATTTCCACAGATTTTATAATAAGTAAATACATTTCAGCTACATTTTATTTGAGTTTTTTTTTTATTTAATACAAATTTTAACTGTAAAAATCAATTTTATTTCATATTCATTACAAATATAATTATTAGAATTGATTTTATTTAACATTTAATGTATTTTTTAATACTAAAATAATTTGTTTTCACATTAATTCTAAGAAATGAAATATTTTTTTGTCCAAAAAATTTTTTAACCAAATAAAGCATTTAAGTATTTAAGTGAGCCTAAATATAACAATTCAAAATCGCCAATCAAATTGCAATTATTTTATTTTTTTTATAAATAATTATTTTAAATTTTGAGGTTCATATGGGTCCCTTTATCTAATTTAATTAATACGAATCTCAATTTGGCCCAGGCCCAGCAGAGTAAACCAACAGGCTGATCTCATTGCCTCTCAGTGAAGTTCATTTTGTAAATTTGATTTTCCTGATTTTTTTTAAATTTTAAAACTGAAATCCTAAATTTAAAGTAAATTTATTTTTTTTTATTAAAATTTATGTTAAATATAAAATACATATTACAAAATAATTAGTTTAGAATTAAATATTAATACAATATCAAGTTCATCACTTAATAAATAATATGCGATCAAAAAATGCTAGATCATCTCAATCATCACTTATTATTACTTTTTTTTTTAAATAACATGATTAATCCAATTCAAATAAATTCATCTAACTGCTTTGATTGATGACTTTTAAGGATAAAATGATTATAGATTTAAAGAATTTGTGAGAAGTCATCTAACTAGGAGTGTTTATGTAATAGATTATAATTAATAATTTAAATATTAATTTTTTAAATAAGCTAATAGAAAATTAATTTTATCTATTTACAACAGTTAACTCAAAGAAATCGGTATTTGTGAGCAAGTAGAAATCTCCCTCATACGATCATATTAATTATAGCTCACTTAGTAATTGCAGCATATTATTATTATTATTATTATTATTATTATTATTATTATTATTATTATTTAATGCGTGGGCGGTAGAAAATTTTAGGTTTCGATTAGTTCGATTTTTTTTTGATAAAAAATATATTTTATTTTTTAAATTTAATATAAGAAGAAATTTATTTTAATATTAGAAAGTACGTAAAATATAAATACTTTAAATTTTAATATTAGTATTTATATTGAATGTAAAATAAAATTAATTTTTATAATTAAAATTTTGTTAGGTAAAAAATTTAGCTCGAATAAAAGAAGGCCACAGAGTAATGCTAATATTCTCAATAAATAAATTTAAAATTTAAATTTAATTAAAATGTTTACATAATAATGATTGTATTTAAATAAAAAATAGTTTTATTTATATGATATCATGCACGAAGCCCTAACGAAGTGGAAGGGTGGACTGAAGAGCGGGAAGCCTCCGCCATGGAGGAGATCCGAGGAGAGAAGGAGGACAGGAATAGTGAGGCGGTGAAAGGAGGCAGAGGGAACGATGGAGGGATCTTCGCTTCATGTTCGTTTGCTGATCTCGGACTTCATTCTAGCTTATGCGAACATCTGAAAGGTTTTCTAAATTTTCTCCATCCAAACTTTTTCTCCATCCAAACTTTTTCTCCATATATGTTGCAGTACTTCGTTTAATCTCCACTTTACTTCACTGTTGTTGCAGATAAGATGGGATTTCAAGTACCCACCCAGATCCAGGCTCAGGCAATTCCAGTCATACTTTCCGGAAGGGATGTGTATCCTTTCCCATGCTGTATAGAATCTATAGATTTTGAATTGGGTTGTTTAGTTCTCTCAATGTCTGTGATAAATCTTTTTATATTGTTGATTGATTGATTGATTGCTCATTGGGAGCTATTTCTGTGTTTTTTCACCTTAACTGGGGATTCTTCAGACTTGTCAATGCGGCCACTGGCACGGGCAAGACAATCGTGTATCTTGCACCTATAATCCATTTGCTTCAGATGCGCAATCCCAGGGTCCAGCGATCTGATGGGACCTTAGGTAGGTTTTTATTTTTATTTTTTTGATTGTTGATCTTAGGTAGGTTTTGGTGCTAGCATTGTCCTGCAACTGCTTCAACTTCTATACTTAAAGTTCTTTTAAAATGTGTTTGATCAAAAATCTTGGTGGGAGTTTTGAGAGGATAATCTTTAAGATGAAAACGAGAGTAAACTCCATAGAAGAGATAAATCCATACAACTTAGACATGGAAAACTCCTTGAAACGAGAAAAACCATGACGCCAATTTTAGTGGCTTGAAAATTTACTAGTCAGACATCCTTTCAACTTGTTGGTTACAGTGAATGATGCTGAGGGAAGAATAAAATTACAGATTGGGAGTCGAAAAGGAGAGTGACTTCATATGGCGTATGAATAAGAGGATTCCAGTAGGTGACCGTCCCGATTTCGCATTAACTTCTCTCTTTTATAAGGATTGGTTGTTATTAATGTGACCTATTGCAGCCACTTCCCTCCATTATGTAGTGAGGCTCTTAAGCTCTGTTTGTTTGGAGGAAAAAAAGATAATTTGAAAATATTTTATGGAAATATTTGAAAAATATGTATGATGTGAAATAAAGTGAGTTAGTTATTTTAAAAATTATATTGGATGTGAAATGAAATATTTGTTTAATGTTAAAATTTATGTAGGATGAAATGTAAAATATTATTTTAATTTTTTTAAAATAAAATAAGGTTTTTAATTGGAGCCCCCAACCAAACGGGGACTTAGAGTTCCCTGTTCTTGTAGGTATGGGCTCGATTGACATCTGCTAGTATGGTTTGCAATCTACCCTGTATGTGATAGCACATCATGGTTGCTAGGAGTTGTTCGCCTACAAACCCATACCTGCTTTCGGTTCTGGTGACCATTTTCGGCGTTTGAATTGCGATTCAACTCCATATTGAGGTTCTCCCACAATATTACTAGTCTCCATCCATCTGGACAGTTGAGAACTTGAGATGCCCAGGAACAATCACGTTATAACAGAATGCCTTTGGATTCCTGCACTAATTCTCCTGGAATCTGCAATGGTAGTTAAGCTTGGAATATCTTGCAAGTACGTTTATGTTATGATGGTGTTATTTATAGCGAATTTCTTGAACTGAAGTTGATTTAAGGAGTTAAATCAAATATATCTAGCATATATCAAGATCATGAAAAATATGACCTATGTTTTGCTGTTAAGTTGGTTTTATGTCTGCAATTGACTGTAGGTACAACTTATACTATTTTTGTGCTTTTTCTAGGCTTCTTTGGTGTATATATCTAAAATCATACACAAGGAGCAGCATACTATTTTCATTATTTCTATTTATTTTGTATTTTATGTTAAAAACATTAATCTTGCTGCGAAAGTCCTATGTATGGTTTTGAGTCATTGTGGTCTTTGAACTAATGAAATACTCCAATTTGCCTACTCTTGGAGGCATGCCTGTGCTTCTTATAATAACTATGCATCTGTTTGGTTCTATTTTATTGCTATATTGATTTGTCTGAAGAAGCAAGGAACTCTTTCCTATTTTGTTTTTTCCTCCATGCAATTTACCACATTGTGTAGGTTTTCTGTTCCTAAAGTATATTTGATTGTTTACATTTTGTAAGTTTAAGCTTATAATAATGGTTTCTAGCGTTGGTGCTGGTACCAACGCGAGAACTATGCATGCAGGTTTATGAAATATTGCAAAAGCTATTGCGTCGTTTCATCTGGATAGTGCCAGGGTATATCATGGGTGGTGAAAACAGGGCCAAGGAAAAAGCTAGGCTACGCAAAGGTTTGATATGGAGTGCTTTTGTTGAATAACTTGTACTTAATATAGACTCGGTAATTTAGTTGCTTTTTTAATATTTATTTTATAGTAAGTGTTTGGTTTTTTAAGTCGTTCCAGTTATGATGCATTTTTAGCTTGTCGGACTTTCTTCTTTTTTGATAGAATTATTGGTCTTTCATTGATATTAACCGTAGATGGTCATATTATAACATGATATGGAATTGAATGATTTTTAATCCGTCTTTTTTCTGGTTAACTTTTTGGTGGGGACACAGATCAACGTCGAATTAAATGGCTAGGATGACGTCATGTACTGAATCAAAATTCAAATTCAAATTAATTAGAGTTATTAGAGATTTTCATATTAGCTTTATTTTGATTTTATTTTATTTGAATTGATCCAGAGCATATCTAGAAGATTTGGAGACTCACCACATTTGGAGCTGATTTTATTTTATTGTAATAGAATTAGTTCCATATTTGTTTTTATTTATTTAGTATTTTATTTCCTGCATTTAATATTGTATTTTCAAATTTCTACATGAGATCTCTCTATATAAAGAGATCGCCTTGCATTATAAAAGAGAATAGTATTTGATAAATGAAATGATGTTTTAGTTTTCTCAAAGCCTAGATCCGGGTTAAGGGGTCGATATTCCGGTAAAGGAAAAGGAAGGGTTAGCCTTTGGTGAAAATCCTCAAATTAGACTAGTTATCCACTTTTCAAAAAAAAAAAAAAAGAAATAGAAAAATCTTTGCGCACTCACCTACCTCCGAAGCTCGCTCCGCTCTCACCGCCTTCGCCTCTGTCGACCTGCCAGCTACCCGTGAGAGCCGACAACACCGTCGCCGCAGCTCCAGCCTTGCGGCCAGCAGTCATTGCCCAAGATGTTGATCTTGATCCCGTTGGTTCTGCCTTTTGTAACATCGTGCACACTGGTTCGGTCATCTCAAACTTTGTGCATGACGTTTGGCCTTCTGCAACTATATCAGTTAAAACCCTCATCGCCAGTGACTCTTCTTCGATTCAAATCACTGGTAAATTCTTTCTCGAACCCAACTAAGCTGATTATTTGATTTCAACACAAATTATTCGCTTGACTTGGATTATTTATTTAACTCTAATTGTGTGACCCGATATTTATTCGTGTGTCAATTACTGTTGGATTTAACTGTGAGACGTCTGTCCTAAATTCCTTAACCTTGGATCTGATTTATTGAATTTAAATTGACGCCCTAATCTAAATTGATAAATTCTTATTTATCATACGATCCAGTTTAATTTTAATTTTAAAATATCTTAATTTACAGGATTCAAAAATCTTATTTGTCATATAATTTATATAATAATTTATCTCGAAAATATTTTTCTCTTAATTAAAATAATTTGCTAATCAATTTTGCTGAATATAAATATAAAATATCATTTGCAATTATTTTTTTTTGTTCCGCATCAACTTGGTATCAGAGCATTGTTTAGGTTAGGGCATTTTGTTTGATCATTTTTACATATTCTGATATTCTGTATTATAATTTTATTTATTGCTGTCTAATATAAGTATCGTATGAGTATGGCCTCTAAAATAGAAACTATATTATCTGAGCTTATAGCAAGGTTCGACCGCATATCCACATCTAATAAACGACTATCGATAGAAGAAGTCACAAAAAATTCTTATTTTTCCGGTGATTCAGATTATTTATCTTATAAAAAATGAGAAAATAATTTAGATCGTTATTTTGATTATTGTGATTGGAACGAGTTAGAGAGCGTTAAGTACGCGAAATTAATGCTTCTTGGTGAAGCAAAATATTATATTAGAGATTTAGAGAATCAATGTCCTTGAGGTAAGTTTAGGCCGTTTGAGATGGATGAAATCAAAATTTATTTATGTAGGAGATATTCTTTTTCATCCCATAGAGTTAACCCTATAATTCCTAAACAATATGACTTTAAATTAGTACCATTTGCTCCAATTCCTACTTCCATTGCCAGACCTATTGAAACTATAGGTGACCAATCTAATTTCCTCGTGAAAGAAGTATTGAATGAGTTCTCTACAGAGACACTCATTCTTCCTAAAGCATTGAAACCTATATTCATTTATATAGCAGATCCTAGTTTAGCTGAGGAGTACGAGAAGTACGATGATGAGATGCACGAGGCAGATAGTTATAAGATAAAAGTTGAAAGTCAAGTTGAATAAATAATCATAGTGCCGAGTCATAAAGAAAAACATATCATAGATTCGATAAGAACCACTAAATCATCTTACTGTATTGATGACACTATCGATCACATTGAGATGATTATAGGCTACAATCATTATGAGGTTAATAGGTTCGATCTAATTAAGCATACTTATACATATCCTAGATTTAGTAAAAACTCAACACCTATAGACCAATGTAGGCAGATGACGCATGAGACTGAGTGGTTGGTTACACGAACATCTAACTGGTGTGCTGTACGGTTTGCCAGATATTTTTAGAGAACTTTATGGCACCTATTATTAGGAACCGCATCTCTCGTAACTCTAACCTATTTTCCACATGCCTATGATCAGAATTAATTATTCTGTAAGCACTAGTAAGGTCATAAATCTAGTCTGCATGTATTTCATTTTCTTTTAATATCGTAGGTTTGAGTCTGGTCAGTATTTGTATTTATATTTTGCTTTAGTTTACTGCATGTGTCAGTTTCTTTATTTATATATTATAAAATAAATGAAAACAATAAAATTAATGGTGAATTGTTATAATTAAGTGTAGAAAAAAATTGCTAAATATTTTATTATGATAATTTAAGATAATTAAATCTCTAATTTAATTTATTTTAAAATTTCTGTTAAATTGGGTCAAATGAATAAGTTTGAATATTATTATTAGATCATGAGAATAGTCGATACTTTTAATATTTCAGATCTATTGGTTATCATGACACAACAGTAATACCCAGTGAAGCAATAGCCTCCTGTTCCCTTTGAGTGTAGTTTTACCCACGAGAGTCCACAGCCAAAATTCACCTCAATAATTATTTAGAGCTAATTGAATAAACTTATTAAGCAAGTAATTTTAATAGAATTCAATTATCAATGATATTTAGTTCGGTGGAGAATTTTACCTTTTCAGGAGGCTCAAAGGTTACAACTGATCTGACCCACTCGAAGACACATAAGTCGCATGATCCATACTTGACTGGGTCGAGTTCTTCCCACCTGGGGAGAATTGGTGGGGATACAGATCAACATCGAATTGGATGGCCAGGATGACGTCATGTGCTGAATCAAAATTCAAATTCAAATTAATTAGTGCTATTAGAGATTTCCATATTAGCTTTATTTTGATTTAATTTGATTTGATTTAGCATATCTGGAAGATTTGGAGACTCACCACATTTGGAGCTGATTTTATTTTATTGTAATAGAATTAGTTCCATATTTGCTTTTATTTATTTGATATTTTATTTCTTGCATTTAATACTGTATTTTCAAATTTCTACATGAGATCTCTCTATATAAAGAGGTCGCCTTACATTGTAAAAGAGAATAGCATTTGATGAATGAAATGATGTTTTAGTTTTCTCAGAGCCTAGATTCGGGTTAAGGGGTCGATATTCCGGTGAAGGAAAGGGTAGGGTTAGCCTTTGGTGAAAATCCTCAAATTAGCCTAGTTATTTACTTTTCAAAAAAAAAGAGAAATAAAAAAATCTTTGCGCACTCACCTACCTCCGAAGCTCGCTCCGCTCGCACCGCCTTCCCCTCCGTCGACCTGCCAGCTACCCGCGAGAGTCGGCAACACCACCGCCGCAGCTCCAGCCGTGCGGCCAGCCACTGCCCGCATCCGGCCAGCAGTCATCGCCCAAGATGTTGATCTCGATCCCACTGATTCTGCCTTTTGTAACATCGTGCACACTGGTTCGGTCATCTCAAACCTTGTGCATGATGTTTGGCCTTCTGCAACCAGATCAGTTAACCCTCATCATCAGTGACTTCTCCGATTCAAATCGCAGGTAAATTCTTTCCTGAACCCAACTAAGCTGATTATTTGATTTCAACACAAATTATTCGCTTGACTTGGATTATTTATTTGGCTCTAATTGTGTGGCTCGATATTTATTTGTGTGTCAATTACTGTTGGATTTAACTGTGAGACGTCAGTTCTAAATTCCTGAACCTCGCATTTGATTTATTGAATTTAAATTGACGCCCTAATCTAAATTGATAAATTCTTATTTATCATACGATCCAGTTTAATTTTAATTTTAAAATATCTTAATTTACAGGATTCAAAAATCTTATTTATCATATAATTTATCTAGAAAATATTTTTCTTTTAATTAAAATAATTTGCTACTCAATTTTATTGGATCTAAATATAAAATATCATTTGCAATTATTTTTATTCTGTTACGCATCACTTTTGTCTTAGATTCATTTAAACAGTGATTGTTTTTATTTTATTTTAATTGAATAATAAACATGAATGGTGGGGACACGTTGCCATCAGACTTTTGATTTATTCTAAGTAGGGTCTACACTCGGCGCCTGAGATCTCATCATGTGACGTCGATCTAAATGGAGGATTGACATTAGCAGATTTGGCAGCAAGCGTGATTGGTGGCTGATCAGTGGATTGGAAATTCCCATTTAAATCAATTTATTGATTTGAATGGGAATATATTTTAAATTTTGTGCTGATTTCATTTTTTTTCTTTTTTTTTAGATGTTTGTATTTGGCATGTTGTAATTTCTTTTTATTTTTATATTTATTTTTGCGATTTGAATTTCAATTATAATAGGCCTATATATATAGAAGTATGAATTAGTGTTGTTTGTTGCAAAATCATGAGATAAAATCATTTTGAGTTTGAATATTATGTGTTATATTCTGGTGAAGGGAAAGGTTGGGGCCTTGGGTGAAAATCCCTAAATACCTTAAAAGAAATTTAAGATATTTTCTCAACTTTTTTCGCATTTTAAAATACAAATTTCAGCTTAAAAAAAATTCAGGCCCCTTCTAATAATTTTCTAGCTCTTCTTCCTCTTTCTTTCTCCATCGGGTTATCTTCCGATCTCGCTGGCTCGCTGCCCTCCCGAGCTACGGTTGTTAGCAGCGACGCACACACCAAGGGATCGACGTCCAGGAGTGGTTGCCTCCTGTCGGCGACCCCACCTCCGGTCGCTCGCAACTATCCCGCCTCTACGCGACGCTGCTCGTTGCTCTCTATTGCAGGCAGCCGCTTGCAACGCCGCCCGACGCTCTGATCACTGCTCCCGAAATGATGTGCGATTGCCTCCCGGCAGCGCCATCCCTACGCATGCTGGGTTGCAGTTTGCCTCGCCCTGACCCGCGACACTTCCAGGCGCCTGATTACCACGTGCGCGATGGCGCCATCGTCACACCAGTCGTCGGCGATCTTTGCTTGTCAACCCGCCTCCCCTTGAGGTCGGCGCCGCAATTCCGCCTACTCCCGCTTTCCCTGTGGCCATGCAGATCGACGATTCGAGCTCGCGCACACGAGTTCGGTTTTGAACGATGTCATCATAGGTTGTTGACACCAGTGCCAGCTTCCTTCGTGTCGCCTGCGTTTCACCACCTCCAGGGGTCTTCCCCTGGCTCTTCTCATAGGTTGCGATTCATTATCGTGATACCAGATTCTCTTTTTGAGGTAAATCTGAAATTTTACTAAATATTTCAAATATTTTGCAAGCTCTAGTGGTGATGAATATTATTGGGACTGCTTGATTGCTCACTTGTGTGACCTGGATCATTATTGTGTGAATAAATTATTATTGGGTAATATTTATTTGTGAGAATATCTTTTACTGCGTACCTTGACTCTAACTTGTTGAGATGAGGTTATCTTAAATCTATTGGCAAATTAACTATATATTATTTGGACTTGTTTCTAAATATTTAAAATTGATTTATTTCTCGAACTTATAATTTCTTAATTATTACATAACTATCTTAAACAAATATTCTTGAACAATCTTATGACCATCTGTTAAAAATATTTATTTATCTCTAATTAGGATTACATTGCGCATATTATTCCTCATCAATGAAGCTTCATCTTCTGGTTTATGATTTGATATAGAATAGTTTATCTTTCTAAAGTTTCATGTCACGTGGCTTCAACCATTCTAATTGATTAGTGAGCAGTGTTTGGATCTCATTTCATGTCTTGATATTTCATTTGTTTAAAAAGCACTAATCATTTAAATATTATTGTAACATGTGGACACTTAGTAGCTCAATTTCTTCTGTACAATTCTTTATAGGGATATCCGTTCTTATAGCAACTCCCGGACGTTTGTTGGATCATCTAAAGAATACATCATCATTCATCTATACAAATATTCAGTGGATTGTGTATGATGAGGCCGACAGGTTTGACTTGCTTTTGAATTGTTACGTTGACTGTATGTAAATTCTAACGTCATGTTAGCATTATTTACGAGCTGGACTACATTGAGTTCTTGTTTCAAATCCAAAATTGCAGTAAGTGCTAAAAATGGGTTATTGATGTTTATTAGTGGGTTGATACTGATGAATCTTTAACTGTGGATATATGTTTAATAGGTTACACATCTAGGATGTATATTATCTAAAAAAAGAGATATGTATAAGAATAAAATAGTTTTGAAGATGTTCAATTAAAAAGTAGGCATCTCCAAGTTGCTGTGTGACAAGATAATACATGGGCGAAAGGAAAAATTTATGAAATAATAATAAAATAGCCGTGGTTTTGGATGATGAGCGATAACAATGGCAATTATAAGATACTGTTGTATTGTATAAATGCCGTGTATATGGATGCATTGTAGACTAGGAATGATAAAACCAAAATGAGTATATTAGTGAGATTTTGGAGCAAAATGAGTATATTAAAGAGAATTTGGAGTAGCATTTGTTCTAGATAGGGTTATTGAAAATAAATGTAGGTGAATTAGGCATCTACAATTGATAGTAAAAACTGCATTGGCAAGGCAGGATATAATGTAATAGGAAAGGAAAAAAGAAGAAAGGGAGTAAAATAAATTAATATCAGAAAATGTGAATAATAAATGTAAATCAAGATTCCATAAGCTGCAGTTAAAAGGAAGAAAGGGCAGAAGTGAAGGATTCATCAACCTGGCCTCAAATAGTTGGATTAAGGCTAATGATAAAGATGATGTCTGCATGTATATTTTATTTCTTCTTCATTCCTTGTCATAATATATTTTATGCTTTTTTCCAAATTGAAGATACATATTTATTTCATGGCAGGATTCTTGAACTAGGATATGGAAAAGCAATAGAAGAAATTCTTGACTTTTTGGGTTCCAGACATGGTAGTACTTTTGAGCAAAAGAACAAGATGATTAAGCCTTCTAAAATTTCCAAGCAGAATTTATTACTTTCAGCAACGTTGAATGATAAGGTTAATCATTTGGCTAATATTAGCTTGCAAAGCCCAGTGATGATTGGCTTGGATGACAAGAAAGTTTCATTGATTACACGGTGTAGTTCAGTGAAACAGTTATCATCTTTAGATTCTCACAGTGATGAAGGTTCAGAACAACTTAGCACTTTACCAAGCCAATCATTAGAAAACTACAACCTTCCTGCTCAGTTAATACAAAGATATTTGAAAGGTGACACATTTTACTATGATCTGTTTTTGTTTTAAAGCTGCTGCTTATTTCTTAATGTGAATTTGCTGAATTTCATAAAGATAACATATCTTTCTGTGACATTCAGTACCCTGTGGTTCAAGGCTTGCATTGCTACTTTCCATTCTTAAGAGTATATTTCGAAAGGCAGGCTCCCAGAAGGTATGGTACTAATTGATTGCTTTATTACTCTTGGTTTTACTAGCCTCTGAGACCATGTGTAGTGTTGGAAAGTTTTTCTAGATGTTCAGATTTACAAAGTTTGAAGCATTAAATCCCAGCAGTCTTTGCTGACAACCAATAGAGAAGATATCTACTTTTTCTTGCAATAAGCCGGCAACCCCCGCCGCAGCTCCAGCAGTGCGGCCAGCCACTGCTCGCGTCCGGCCAGTAGTCATCGCCCAAGACGTCTGATCTCGATCACGTTGGTTTTGCCTTCTGTAACATCGTGCACACTGGTTCGGTCATCTCAAACCTCGTGCACGATATTTGGCCTTCTGCAGCCTCTCTCGCACGACGTTTGGCTTTCTGCAACCTTCCGCGCTCGACGTTTGGCCTCTGCAACCTTCCGCACCTGATGTTTGGCCTCTGCAGCCTTCCGCGCCTGATGTTTGGCCTTTGCAACCTCGTGCACGACGTTGGACCAAACTTCGATCTCGCCGATTTTCTGCAATATCGAACACGAGGCTTAAACAATGGCCTCCTCCATAACATCGGCTACGATGTTTTCAACCTGCCTGGCTGCGACCAAATCAGTTAACCCTCATTGCCAGTGACTCTTCTCCGATTCAAATCGCTGGTAAATTCTTTTTCGAACCCAACTAAGCTGATTATTTGACTTTAACACAAATTATTTGCTTGATTTGGGTTATTTATTTGGCTCTAATTGTGTGACTTGATATTTCTTTGTCTCAATTACTGTTGGATTTAACTGTGAGGCGTCTGTCCTAAATTTCTCAACCTTGGATCTGATTTATTGAATTTAAATTGACGCCCTAATCTAAATTGATAAATTCTTATTTATCATACGATCCAGTTTAATTTTAATTTTAAAATATCTTAATTTACGGGATTCAAAAATCTTATTTATCATATAATTTATTTAGAAAATATTTTTCTCTTAATTAAAATAATTTGCTAATCAATTTTGCTGAATATAAATATAAAATATCATTAAATTTTTTTTTTCCCTGCATCAGTGGGCCAGCCTTGATTGAGAGCTGATCTAATGTAGTTTCTAGGGTGGATATTAGTTTTTCCTTGTACAAATAGATTCAAATTCTAAGATGATATCCTCACTGAACTATCCCCACCATCTTGAATCTCACAACTTTTGTTACCTCTCCCAACGCTATCCTTTGCCACAACTTGTGTCTTGACTTTGGGAGGGAGCGGTTTTTGGGAAAAGCATGGATCATGGTGAAGAATGCCTGATAGCATCCTCAAACGTGGAAAATGCTTCTTCTAGAGGCAAATGTAACATTTTTTATTTTGTGATTCTTGAGTGATCCCAGGAAATTTTTACAACTCTATCTTTTAAAGGGTAGCTTTTTTGGGTTTTTCTTTTTAATGGCTACTGACCTGAATCTCATTTTAGGGTAACATTTATCTTGTTTCAATGCTGTTGAAACTGTCAAAATACTATTTTAGCCCATGGTAATACTAGAGTATAAACCAGTTCAAAAAAAAATAAAAATACTAGGTATCAACACAAAATGCATCAATATAGCATTTTCTCATTGAGTGCTTAAATAGGCTTGTTGACACAGGACAGAAATGAATAATTGTATTTTAGAATTTATAATCAGCAAAATTAACTTACATATTATTTTAATTAATCACAAGAAATTTTTTTGAATAAATTATATGATAAAAAAAGATTTATAAATCCTTCAAATTAAAATATTTTAAAATTACAATTAAGCTAGATTGTCTAATAAACAAGAATTTATCAAATTAGACTAGAGCATCGATTTAAATTTAATAAGTCAGATTCGAGGTTCAGAAATTTAAGTCAGATGTCTCGCAATTAAAATTCAATAGTAATTATTGCATAAATAAATGTGAGGTCGCACAATTAGAGCCAAAAGATTAATCAAATAAAGCAAATAATTTCTTCAGATCTAATAACAAGAGATTAATTTAGTTCGGTAAGAAATTATACCTTTTAATTTAAAAGTTAGTTAGGGCTGCAGTTGGAGACAGGCGAAGTCATAGGACTTGATTGGTTTGAGCTGTGCAGGCGAGGGCTGAGTGGAACGATAGGATTGATCGAATAAGACTACAAGATTGGCTAAGAAAGAAGGCCATAAGGAGGGTGGGCGCATGTGATTGCGTGGCAGGCGCATGAGTGCGCTACATAGGGCGCACGCGCCGGATTGCGGCTGAGGCTTGTGCTGGGTTGTGGTTGGGTGCGAGTGTTGGGGTGCGCCTAGTCGGGCACGACCGCTCGTGTCTAGGGCTTATGGGAGCTTGTGCGCATGAGGGCATTCGCTTACGAGCACGCGTTGTGCTCGCGCGGGAGCACACTTTGTTTGTGCGGTGTAGGCTCGGTGCTACTCGCCGATGGTCGAGGGAGGTGGCGAGCTTGCAAAAGACGTCAATGACCGTTGTCATTCGACGGGCTGATCGTGGTGGCAAGTGTGACGAGCATAGATGGACAAACAACGTCGAGTGTAGGGGCGAGAAGATGAAGGGCGTTTGGTGGCAAAGCAGAAGCAAGAAGGATAAAGAAGGGATAGGAATTTTTTTTTATATAACTGGATAATTAGGCTATTTGAAGGATTCTCATCTAAGACTACCCTCATCCTTTTTTTTACCAGAATATCGACCCTTTAATCCCGATTTCTCGAATCTGCTCTGAATCAAATCAAATCTGGATAAAGCTAATAAAAAAATCTCCAATTAGCCTTAATCAATTTGAATTCGAATTTTGATTCAGCACATGATGTCATCCTAGCCGTCAGATTCAGTGCTGACCCGTGTCCCCACCACTTGTTTGGTAAGATGGCTAAATTGCGGCTTATCTGGTCATGTATAAGGATGTGCGGTGGATTTGAAATAAAGTGTGTTTGTTATGTTGGATTTTATATAAAATGTAAAATTAAATTGATAATTGCATTAAAATATGCGTGAGATGTGATAATAAATTTTTTATGTTGGAATTTGTGTAGGATGTGAAATAAAATTATTTTTTATTATTAAAAAATTGTGTTGGATGTACGTAATTATGATTTATTAGGTTATGACTAAATGAGAACATGTTCATGGAACCAAAGTTTGCTGGAACCATGATAAGTTGGAAGACATGTATACTTTGTAGAAAAACATTGAGCCACTGGAGGATGAGCTAAGGGAAGTGCTGCTTTGGATGGTTCCCCTACTGCGATATTTTTTGCTCTCACAAAACTTTTTAAAGTATATTTATACATATAGATATACATTGCAATATTTTAAGTATAATAAATATGGTAAATGTTTTATGTATTTTATGGTAAATAATGCCTTATCAAAGCACACTGTGATATAATTTAAATTAAATAAAAATAAAGTCCAGTTTTGGTTTTTCCAACTAAACAAATTTGTTTGATCTAAGATCACATGGTGCAGTCAGTTTATTATTACATGCATACAACATATTGTTTTTACGATGTGTTGGGTGTGTTGATTTGAATGATAATGGACAATCTAATTGTAAGGACAGATGGTCTGATCATAAATAGTAAAAAATTAATGATTGGACAATTTGTTCACTTAAATGGACGGTCTGATCTCACGATTGTTTGGTCCGACTGTTTGACTGAACTAATAGGATGATCCTATTCTACAATTGGACGGTCAGATCTATATTCAAAATGAAGAACAACTATTGGCTCCAGTCCAAATTTGCTTGATTCGATTCCATTGCAATCTAAAATGTACGAAGTTTGAAATTTGAATTTGAAATCTGACTATTTGAAATTCACTTTTACAAAAATCTTATATTTGAAAATTTTCTTTGTATTTTAACTTAAAATCTCATAACATGATTCACATCGAGCTTTGCCGGATTATATAATGCCTATGAAGAATGGAAAGTGAGTTATTCTTTGTTTTACTTCTCATGGACTCCTACGTGTATTATTTGTCTTACCATTATATTTTATTTTATTTTATTGTTGTCTTGAGAACTAGGGAGGTTTCGAAGCGGTATGACCTTGCTCATATGCAAGGAGATCCGTGCGACCTTACCCTGTGTGAGGATGGGCTAGAGTGAGTATTATTTTGCTTTCTATATGATATTGTGCTGTTCACTTTCTTGCATTTTACTCTGCTCACACCTGAATATTATTACTCATGATAAAGCAATTTCACTAGATATTATTTCTCTAAATTGTAGTCTCCCATTTTGTAACATATAAATTGTATTAAAAGGTGATTTTCAATGTAAATATTTATACTAAAATCCCTAAAATTTTCACTAATACCACATTACCTCCCTCTTGGGTTTGCAACCCAACTTTCAGGTTAACCACTACATTTGGTTATCTTCAAATTATAAATGTATAGAATATTAAGTAGAATTGACAGCTTAACTTCTCCATTTGCTATTTGAGGTTTCCTTTTCAACTTTATTCCCTCATGTAAAGGTTAAATTATCTATTTGATGTAGGGTTGAACATCAGAATTAAACCCCTATAGTCAGGGGTTTATTGAAATGAGATCCATGTTTCCAATAGTAAGCAACCATTGTTAATTTCCCTTTAAAATAGGGAGAATATCCAATCAAGGATTTAATAACGTTATTAAAGGTAAATATTTCTGGATAATGTACTAACCTGATTTGGATTTTTTGGTGAATGGATCCATGGTTCTATGATCCTGGGCCTATTCTGGATAGATTTGGTTATTGTTATAAAAAAGCCAAAACCATAATGTGAAGATTCCATGTTAGGAGCCATGGTTCCCTCCTCCAACGGACTTCTTAATGAACTGAATATTAGGAATGGGTTTTTATCAATTATGCCTTAGCATAAACATTTTATTGTACGTAGCACGATTACTTTTTATTGTTGTGCCCTGACAATTGTTCAGTCTGTATAATGCATTAATATGATAATCCCTAATTATCATGCATTAACACAACTATTTGTTATTATTGTTCCTTAGCACTAAAATGTGATTATCGTGCCTTAAGACAATTATCAAAGCAAGCTTCAGTTTTCTATCTGGAGTTTTATATTGATGTGAGCAGCTTTAAGCTTGTGTTTTGACGCAATTTGTTGTGGGCAATTGACAAATGAATCTGAGCTGAACCGTTGTCAAATCAGTATGGCAATGAAAGTTAAATGTGTTAATAAAGAAAATTAAATTATAGCACTCATCATGAAGGAAAGCTTCTGTTGCATGCAAACAGAGGTATTGGTTTAGTGTTAGTTCTTTCTTTATTTTTTGAATTGAATGGAAGGCTTGAACTATCCTTTCCTTTTGAGTAATGCTATGTAGCTCCAATAAATGGCTCCAAATTTTAAATCCAACTAAGATTTCTTATGTGGCATCATTGCCACATAAGAATCCTACTTGGATTCAAAGTATGAGGTCATTTATCAGGATATGAAGCATTTTTCTTTCTTTCTTTTTTTCCATTGATTTTGCATGGTTTTTGTTGTTTATTTAAATGGCTTCCAATATAATTCGCCATAAAGAGTGCTTTCGTTGCATGCAATCAAGGTAGTCGTTCCCTTTATTGCTTGAATTTATTAATGGAGGTTTTGAACATCCCTTTTCTATTGCTCTGATGACTTTTGGCGTTGACTGTCAGCTTGCATATCTTCTAGTGGCATTTCATTGAGGTACTTGAAATAATATTTCATAATTTTAAGGGTAAATTGTGGCTTCCTAAAAGGAACCATGTTCTCCAATAGTTTGAAGCAAGATCCTTGCAGTTAAGTTTGTATAGAATTAATGAAAAGAAAACAAAATCTACATGGCAGTGTTCTGGTTGCATTTCTTCTTAGCCCCTGCAATAATTTTCATTTTTTTTGAAAGGTTGAACATGGCTCCAAAAGGAAACCCTGTTCTCGAATAGGGTGAAACAAGTTCCTTACAAGGTGAACACCGCAAAATAGATAACAGAGGAACAAAATTCCTGCCATGATTAAACATCATTTCTTCTTGAAACTTGTAGTGGTTCCATGTTTTTGAAAGGGAGAACATGGCTCTGTAAGGAAACTGTGTTCTCGAATAGGGGGAACAAGATCCTTGGGAGGTCTAGTTCATGAAATGAAGAACAATGGAGACCAAAATTGCTGGCACTGATCTGGTGGCATTTCATCTGGAAAACTACAATAATTTCATTTTTTTGAAGGGCAAACACGGCTTGATAAGGAAACCATGTTCTTGGATATGGGCCATATGGCAAAACAGATCTTCGCAAGGTCAAGTCTGCAAAATAAATAAAAAGGAGACCAAAACTGCTACTGAGGATCTGCGGCATTTCATCTTGAAACCTGAAATAATTTGAATTTCAGAAACCTGGAATAATTTCAGGTCTTTGAAAGTGTGAATATTGTGCTATAAAGGAACCACATTCTGGATAGGATGAAATGAGATCGCCAAAGTTCATGTATGTAAAATAGATAACAAAGGAGACAAAAATTGATGGCCATGATCTGGCAGCATTTCCTTTTGAAATCTGCAATATTTTCACATTTTTAAAAGGTTAAACATGGCTCCGTGAGGAAACCAAGTTCTCTAGTAAGGAGAAACGAGGCTCATCCTCACAAGGCCAAGTACACAAAATAATAACAAACAATTTAAATTTCTGCCAATGACTTTCATATGCTACTTTTTGCATGCTTGTACTTATCTCTTCAGTTGATCACTTCTTTCTTCTTTTCTTGTGGGTCTGCAAATGCACATTCTCACTCTTGCTCAGAATTTTATCTCGTCTTTTTGCTGATTTTAGAATGTCTTCTAAACGTCTACTTGCTGATCTTCTAAACATCTTTTGAAAGCCTTCTCAAATGATCTCTTTTCTGCCTCTGAATCTGGACTTCTCTAAGCTATTTGCTTATTAGTTCTTATGGAGGTCTCTTGGGCCTTTTTGCTGATCTCTGCCTATAAGATCTCCAGAGCTTGGATGCCTACTTGCTAATCTTGGAGCTTAGTTAATCAGTTGTTTAGTAGTTGTATGTATGTAATGTACATGCATGGACACATGAACATGCTCTAACATGCATACATTGATGCACCGGTGAAATTGCTCATACAAATACATTTCACAATGTCAAATTTGCATTTTGGTAGGACTATGGATATTTCTATATGCAACTATAACCGACAGGCATGGATAGTAGAAAATTTGGTATGTTATTCCAAATTGACAAGAAATAAAGATTATGAAAATTATAATTTGCTTTTCAAACTTCTGGTTTGGTTGAAAATAACACATCACCATAGCTCGAATGCAGTGACATATTTGGTAACTTTATTGAAGCTCCAGTAAAGAGAGTTTGACTATTTGATCTTGCCTATGTAAAAAGAGGAAAAAGAAAATTAAAAAGGGCATGGTAAAAAATTATAAGGAATGATATTACATACTTGGAGCTAAATGAGAAATTATTATTTGATAGAGTGTAATGAAAAAAAGTATTCATGTAGCACACTTAGTGGGATAAAGGTTTTGTTATTGTCATTGTTGTTGTTGATTCCCTTGTTCCTCACTTTCATTTTCTTTGTTTCCTTCTAGATTTCATGATCAACGAACATTTTTTATGATCCAAGTATTTAGGTGTGCTTATGGGTTCATTGTACAGATTGTGGTATTCTTTTCTACATGCGATGCTGTGGATTTTCATTATTTTCTTTTGAATGAATTCAAGTGGTTCCCCAACTCTCAAGAGGCAAACCAGAAGCAATTGTTTCTCACTTGCAAAGCATTTAGGTTGCATGGAAACATGGAGCATGAAGATCGGAGGGCTGCTTTTCAAGCCTTTAAAAATGAAAAATCTGCAATGCTTCTTTGCACAGATGTAGCAGCAAGAGGTCTAGATTTCCCAAAGGTCACATGTATAGTACAGTATGATTCTCCTGGTGAAGCTTCTGAATATGTCCACAGGTATGAGAAGCTTTAATTACCTCCATTCATTGTGTTAGGTGTGAATTGTGAAATCAAGCATTTAAATCAGTGTTCTTATTATCTTGTCAAGTATTTATGTACGTCGAGTTCTTTGGTGAAATAATGTGCTTAATCAAGGCTAGTGTATTATTTTTCTTCAATTTGGAACAGTCTTGCTTAAGTTTTGATCTTTAAGTGGAATCATATTTTCTTTATTATATTTTATCACCGCAAATCTTTGTTACAATCTCCACTACTATCCTTACTGCAACTTCCAACTCTACACATTTCAAATGTACTGTTGTGTGTGAAGTTCTATTTCTCAGTTTAGTTTGAGGAAATGACTCTTGAAACATAGAGGATAAGCTTATTCTTGGAAGATGTGAGAGTTCCATGCAGTTATAAAAGAATGGAAACTTTGGAAGTTTGTAATACCATGTCTTATGTTGCTGTTGTTACTTGGTTATACCAATAACATTTTCGTCATTCATTGTTATTTAGGGTTGGAAGAACGGCTCGGTTGGGTGAAAAGGGAGAAGCCTTGCTATTTCTTCAGCCTGTTGAAATTGACTATTTGAATGACTTACAGCAGCATGGTGTATCCATAAGTGAGTATCCTCTCCAAATGGTTATTGACAGTTTTCTCTCACATGACCGGAAGCAACATCAATTAATAGAGACACATCCATGGGTGATGCTACTTCAGAAAGCACTTGAAAGCTTCATTTTCACAGAGGTATTAGTTGGACTCCAAAATATTAAGATGATTGTCAATTGTTTTGTCCCAGTTATTTAATGATGGAAACATAGCAGAATAAATCCGAGGTATTAGTATTGCCCTAAAAACCGAGTCAAGCATACTAGAAATGGCCTTCTGAGCCTCCTGCCTAGGATCTGATTGCTTTAGTGCTAGGTATGGTTAATATCTGCAACGTCGACACCTTTGCACCAAAGGCTAAATAAACCTCTGCGCCATCGCTTGTGCTTTTGAGTCTCCAATGTTTCTTTCATCATCCATAGTATCCACATGAACTGTAACATTTCCAAAAATCTGTTTTTCTGGTCTGATATCATCATCGTTCATTTTTATTATTGAACCATGAATTTGAGTTAGGCGTTTCAATCACATTCATTATGATCATGCTATTAGGTCTACAAGAGGAAGGAATACAAGCTAATCAGAAACTAGCTAGCTGTGAAATACTGATGCCTAGAAATTTATTAATGCTAATTCTAAGAGTAATGGTCAGCATTAATTGCTTAATATCTGACATCCAAAGCTCTATGATGCATTCAATGTTGCTAGTATCCATCTGTGCAATTTGCTAATGCTTCAAGTTTTTCTTGTATTTCTTTCTACCTGAATCTCTTTTTAGATTTCTATCTTTTTCGGTTGATTCAGCCCAAGATGAAGCAGTTTGCAAAGAATGCATTCTGCTCCTGGGTTCGTGCATACACAGCCCATCGAGGTGATCTGAAGAAGATTTTCATGGTGAAAAAGCTTCACTTGGGACATGTAGCGAGGAGTTTTGGGCTCAAGGAGCAACCCTCCTTGGTTTCTAAATCCCTCCAGAAGCAAGCGAAGAAGAGGAAGAAGGATCAGAGGCAAAGAAGGCCATCCAAAAGGAGACAGCTCCCTGCTGTTTGAGGTGATTTCAGCTCTTGCAAGTACTTCTTCATCATAAATTTTATTTAAAAATCACAGTTTTTAGTATGAGTTAGGAAAATATTGAAGAAGTTCCTTTTAAACTTTGTTATTTTTTTTTTTTTGTTTTTTTGACGGAAGGGAATAGTCTATTTCACTTGTAGATAGCGGAGGTAAACTATTCTCAATGTCATGCTATAAATACAATAACGCATTGTTGCCCTTTCTTTCCATTTTGGTTAGGAGGACAACACTAGTTTGGATGCATGAATATGATTTTTTGTAGATTTGATAAATTCTGATGGGTAAATATCATCCAGGTTCATGAAGTTTAGAGATAATATCAAGTAGATTCATGATTTCAAAAATCTTTCAATGAGGTCTCTGAAGTTGACATTAATATTTCAATTAGATTCTTTCTCTTAATTTGATTTTTTTCATCTTTTAAATAAAATTTATATTTAAATTAAATATTTAAATATAAAATGACAAAATTACTTTCCTCTCCTACCTCCCCTCCTAGGCCGCTGTCAACCAAGGTCGTGCTATGTGCGGAGGCCTTGGGCGGCTGTGCATGCGACGGTGACCTGTCGCAACTTCAGCCTCGCTTGGGATTAAAATTGGAGAGGGGTGATATTATTATCATTTTATATTTAAAATTTTTAATATTTAATTTAAATATAAATTTTTATTTAAAAGATAAAAAAATCAAATTAAGTAAAAAATATTTGATTGAAATATTTATGTCAACTCTAGGGATTTTATTGAAGGTTTTTTGAAATTATAAATTTACTTAATTTACCCTCAAACCTCAGAGATTTGAATGATATTTACCCAAATTTGAAACATCCAATCTTCTAGTGCTTTGAGAAAGTTCATTCTTCTTGAATGTTCCTTCCTATTTGATTATGATGTAATTTGAAATCTGTAGTACTCTGCCTGGGCATCTCACCAGATAGTGGTATTATAAACATGACTGCGGCCTGCCCTCGTATGAAGCTTTAATTTTTGAGGTTTAAATTTGATTTGATCCAGGTTGTTTGACTCACTTTTAATCTTCAAATTATCATTATTTTATTGTTGCTGTTTACCTAAACATTAATCCTTAAATAAAATTTAATTTTGGAAGTTTGAAATCTATAGTTGAGTCTCAACTAAGATCCAACCTGGCTTTGTTCTTAGTGTTTTGTTTCTTTTTCCAGGTTTGAAGGTTATGGTGTAGAACTGATTCTTTAGGATTTTGATGATTCGGTAGGCTGTAAATGAACTGAAGATTTTCGTTCATCAAAGTTAATGAATAAGCTTCAATATTTTTTTAAAGTTTGGTTTTAAATGAATAAGCTTGAACATATTAAAGTTTAAGCTCGTTTATGTTTGTGAATAATGCATATGAGGATTGTGAAAATGCTCGTTTGGTTCACTTACAGATGATTTGGGTTTAAAAAACCTCACAAATTAACTTGAGTTACAGGGGATAATTCTTGCTGTATTGACAGTATCTTTTGGTTTTTTATAATCCATTAGACGAGAAAGAAAGTCTTCTCAGATTAGGCTATATTTTATCAGTTAAACATGGTGGAAGGATGAAAATGGCATAGGATATCTAAACACTGATACTGAAAAATCCAGTCACTCCATAGATCAAATGATGATGGCCTTCCTTTTCTTAGTGGTTTTAAAGCAACCATTTGATTGCTCTTAAATTTTCCACTATTAAGCTGTAAATGAGGATACTCAGTTAAAATAAACTTAAGGAATAAGTTTAAACATATTTTTAAAAGATCAACTCTCAAAATGAATGAGCCTAAACATATTGCTCAGTTTGTTTAAGCTCATGAAAAATGTATATAAAAATCATGAACATTAACAGCTCAATTATAAGCTCATTAATAGTTTCATTTTCCTTAGAACAAGCTTGAGTCAATGAATTGAGTTTAAACATAGTTTAACTTTTGACTCATTTATGACAAGCACAATTCATTTACAGCCCAAGCTATATTAGATAATTGGAATAGTTTGACTCAGTATGTGAAAAGATATTTAGTTTATATGAATTGCATCATAGATCACATAATTGGGAGATATTTAATCTTACGCAACAATCTTTATGTGTTTACATATTTTCCCACAATTCTTTGATTAGATCAGAGCATTAGCAGATTAATGGAACTTAATTGCTACTTTTGAAGAACTTCAGAATCTCAAATGGAGAAAGGAGGCAAAATTCACATGAATATTACTGCGGATTTGAAGGATAAAAATACTCAAATACAAATAACAAAAAATTAGACAGAAAAAAAATCTTACCATAGAGAGAAGAATCTAATTAATATCATGAACCTCCTCATCCAGACTGAATTTGGTAATTTTGCCGTCACGATGGGTACTGCAAAATAACATCGATTTGAGTTCTACTCTAGCAATTTCCATTGAAGATGTGCTGCAAAGCAGCAGCGCATCTTTCGCAGTAGTACAAAATTTGCTTCATCTGCGTGTGGAGTGAATGTGTGCCAAAAACCGCGAGGTGGTGACTCAGCAGGTCAAGGGTGTGTTGCATAATATTAAGCGCAGAAAAGAAGGCGTCGCAGATTTTCTTTTGTGGGACAGAGAGGGGCAACTAGAAGTGTGCCAAGCTGTATACCAGTATCCAGGCTAGCTGCAGTTCAGAAGAAAGAGGAATCAACATATCAGTGGATATCATTTCAAAAAAGCAGGGTAGACACATGACACATGCCATGAAAATTCTATTCAGGTTTCTGAGTTTATGTAATATCACGTGGACCCATGATTATAAAAATTTAACATTTGATCCCAAAGTTAGACATAATATATCGGTTGGGCCCATTTTCGAAAGAAATCAGGCCGCTATGCAGCTCACCCACCTTCCTCTCTTCTCTCTCTCTCTCTGTCTCTCCCTCTCTTCCTCCCTCCTGAGGGGCTGGTGATTGCACGCAGTGGCTGCACAATGTAGGGAGAGAGAGAGAAAGGGACAGAGGGAAGGGGAGAGGAGAGAGAGAGGGGGGGAGTGGGTTAGTTTTAGTATTTTATAAAATTTTAATATTAAAAAATAAAACATGAATAACTCAAGGTCCCAAATATTAAATTTTTAAAATTATGAAACTGTGATATTATTCCCAAAACTCAAGAACCTAAATGTAATTTACCCATATATATATATATATATATAATTTTAATATCAAAAAATAAAACATGAATAACTCAAGGTCCCAAATATTAAATTTTTAAAATTGTAAAACTGTGTAATATTATTCTCAAAACTCATGGACCTAAATGTAATTTACCTATATATATATATATATATTACAAATAAACTTGCAAAATAACGCAATATGACCAAATACTTGAAAGCTTATAATAGGCTAGCATTTGGTCAGTTGCCATCCAGTTCCAGCTTCCTGTAAAACAACCGTATTTTGTAATTTCTTCCTACCCTTGGCTTAAAGGGCAAAAATGCAGTAGTGAGGCTATTGATTGAAGAGTAACACGCGCCTTTTGAAGTGCGATTGATGAAGGATTGATGGTATAATATGGAATACTTTTTTTTTGGACCTAAACACTACAATTCTCCCATCCCAATTGAAAATTGTAGCAGTGTGGATTTGAATGAGAGACACCTTAGTTCTAAGTAAGCTCCCTCGCTAGAAGAAGCCGCACTATGGAATACATTTTTTGGGCAGAAAAAATTTGTAAATGCAAATTACACAAAATATTGTGCTAAGATCCTATCATGACTGTTAAAATTTAGCTTGAAGGTAAATCATGCTACTTAAATGATGACTTTGATCTTAAGAAATTAGTGACATGTAAATTTCAACATTGATCACATGCACAACCAAAGAGAATTACTAGAAAGATTCATTGTTATTGTCATCATTAAAACTTTAAACCAACTATATGAGATTAGTTTTGCAAATTCTGTTCTGCATATAATTTTAATTGATATATCTAGTTTAATTTGATAATCCAAGTTTTAATAAAACGTCGATTGTTTTGATAAATTTCAGAAATATGGTGCAGTGAATGAAAGAAATTAAACAGCAGGTATTAAACTTAAAATCAGAAGACTGGCAATATAAATAGTACAATGGTTACCAGGAAAAGTGAGAATGAAGCAAATAGCCCTTCCTGAAGCAATGTTCCATGGCCTCCGAACTCTTCCTCATCAATTTTCAGGATGTTTGCGTAGTAACCATAGATTATACCAGAAGATAACACCAAAAATCTGTAAGGAGATGGGAAATTAGGATTCTTTCTCTAAAAACTTGCTGGATATCACGTAATGGATTTTCTCTGTTTGCAAAAGAAGTAGACGCCACCATGAAATTCAATTTAAATATACTTAGGAAGGTAATTCACAATTTTCAATTAACAGGATCGATCCAACTCCTTCCCTCTGGGTTCGATTCCATTCATCTTACATCCCTCAGCATTCACCTCACCTCATTCTCGTTCACCTCGCCTGCTAGTTTACGTTCCTAAATCCAGCTCGCCGAATCCGGTTTGACGTGATCGCATCGTCACGTACCCACATCACCGGCGACGCACCCGCCGAGTACGTCGACGCGAACACACAGCTCCGCTTGACACCGCCATGAGAGTCTAGTCGGCCGTCGCGCATGCCTCGACCGCGCCTAGCCCCGCGCACACCGGCGCCTGTGCTCCCGCCTGCACGCCCTTCTGCGCCGCCCACACGCCGGCCTGCCCCTGCCCGCGTGCTTGCCTGCGCCCGCTTGAGCGCCCAACCGAGCGCCTGCGCGCCCGCCTGCCCGGGTTCCTGCTTGCATCTGCTTTTGAGCTCCCCTGCGCCCCAGCTACCTGAGCCCTAATTTTGATCAGTTACATCGTAGTCCCTGGACTTTCTGACTCAAATACGAATTTCAATATAGCCTTTAACTTGGTTAAGTTGAATAATCTGAATTTTTTTCTGTTCGCTTGTGATTTACTCGAGCTTGTTCCACCTGTGCGACCTTTTATTATTGAGTGAATTTAAATTACTGTTGGTTAAATATTGTGATATCCTTACTCATGTTTCCCATTTCTGATTTGTTGAAAACTGGATTGCGCTCTAATCTGAATTGGTAATTTTTCAATTACCTTCGATCTAGTTTATTTAAAATTTTGAAGGAAATCAGTTTGCGGGTTTAGTTAATTTCTCAGTCATTACAAAATTATTCTCTGATATTTTAGTATTAGTTTGTGAATAATCTGCTTTATAAAATTGTTGATCTCTAAATTGCATCGTCATTCATTTGTCCCGCATTAAATTTGGTATCAGAGCTTTAGGTCAGTTTAGGGCATATTCGCATCTACATAAATTAGATCATATTTTTTTATTGCATGCGCAATCGTTCTGGTTCCGAGTATTCCATTTCTAACCCCAAATCAACTAGTAGTATGGATCCAGAACTTCAAAGAGCGTTAGCTGAGATTATAACTAAATTAGACCGTATGGACAGTAGGATAGACCGACGTGAGGGCCAAAATAATTAAGAAAGTGAAATCAAACAACCTAGGCAAAATTATGGACCTAGGAGAACAGAGCATAACCCTATAAGTTATCAAACATGAGAGTCACGTTAGTTAGAAAAAATAACTGGTGTGACGTGAAAGTAAAATCCCCTACCTTTGACAGTCGTCTAGACCCAAAGACTTACTTAAATTGGGAAGCGAACATGGGCCACTATGAATGGTACATGTCGGAAAATTGAAAGGTTAGATTTGCGAAGATAAAGCTCACTATGCAATCCAAGCTTTACATAAATAATGTTGAGCGAATCTTGCAACACGGTCGACAAGAACCTATTGGATCGTGGGATGAACTTAAAGCGAAACTTAGAGAGAAATATATTTCCGTCTCATATCAGCATCACCTATTAGATTAATGACAGAGATTGACTCAAGGCAATAAGACTGTCGCTGAATACATCGCGAAGTTCGATGAATCTTTTATGCGATGTGGTGTTCATAAGGATGCAGAAGTCACTTTTTCTAGATTCCGATCTGGACTTCAGTACAACTTACAGCGCAAAATTATTGTGAGACAGATTCCAACCCTTGAGCAAGCTTATCAAGTTGCCCAAGATCTAGAGATGTATCAAAGGCCGATCATACTATGTAGAGTTGATCTACGCCCAACTGTAGCTCCTACAAGGTCCACGTCTTCGGGGACCAAGCTAGCTGATGGTTCACCAGCCACTAGCCGGCCTCTTGCCACTAGCCGGCCTCTTGCCACTGACAAAGGCAAGACTGTTATCAGGGAAATCTCTCGTAGTAGTGGTAATCGGTCTATATGCTGTTTCAGGTGTCAGGGAATCGGTCACATAGTATCCAAATGTCCTACAAGAACAATGATCATAGAGCAGGATGATGATTCTCCAACCTATGTGTGGCTGATTAGGCACTTGTTGACGAATTTGAGGATCCCGAGCATGAAACTTCAGGGTATGTCGGATTTACTTATGAGTCTGAGTCTCATAGTGATCCAAGAATTGTGGTTGTTAGATGTGCTCTAACCCAACCCAAAGAGAGTGGTGATTGGCGCAGAACTTCCATCTTTCACACTTGCATAAAAATCAATGAAAAAAAGTATAAGATTATCATTGACAGTGAAAGTTGTGTGAATGTAATCGCTACCACAACTGTGTCCAGGGTTGGTTTAATTCCCGCGAGTCATCCCAATCCATATAAAGTTTCCTGAATTAATGCCTCTTCCTTGAAAGTTACACAACGATGCTTAGTCTCGATTCAATTCAATTCCTATCAGGATAAGGTTTGGTGTGACGTCCTACCAATGGAAGTTGGTAACATCATCTTGGGTAGGCCTTGGTTATATAATTTGGATGTTACTCTTCGAGGACGATCCAAATCCTGTGTGTTCACCTATGAAGGTGACAAGATCATGATAGGTCCTTCTCCTCCTAAGGCCATTAGCAAGAAAGGAATTCCAAGAAAGAAAGAGGCCTTAAAAAAGAAAAACCTTCACTTGATTAGCGCTCGAGAGTTCGAGAAGAAAATAGATGAAAAATCCTTAATTTAGGTTGTTGCTGTTAAGGAAGTAAAAAAGAGTGATCCGGTTGTACACCCACTTGAAGCAATTCCTATTCTTAAGAAATTTGCCGACGTGTTCCCGAAAAATCTTCCTGACTGTTTGCCCCCGATACGCGATATTCAACACGATTTCATCTGTGTCATGGTTGATCGATTTTCTAAGATGACACAATTTTTTCCTTATTCTAAAACATTAGATGCCTCTAGGATCGCTCGCTTATTTTTCGATGAGATAGTTAGATTGCATGGGTTGCCAAAGTCAATGGTGTCTAATCGAGACATTAAATTTACCAGTTATTTCTAGAAAATTCTGTGGCATCTCCTTGACACGAAACTTAAATTTTCCACGACCTTTCATCCTCAAACAGATGGACAAACAAAAGTAGTTAATAGAAGTTTGGGGAACCTGCTTCGTTGTTTAGTGGGAGAAAATGAAAGAAATTGGGACCTTGTCTTACCACGTGCTGAGTTTGCATATAATAATTCTGTCAATAGATCTGTAGGCATGAGTCTATTTGAAATTGTGCATGGTTATAAGCCTAGAATTTCTGTAGATCTCATTCCATTACCTATGCATGCTAGGATGTCTGAGTCTGCTAAGTCATTTGCACAACATGTTAAGGAATTGCATAAAGAAATCAGCAAAAAAATAAGTGTCACTAATGACACTTATAAGAAATTAGCAGATTGTCACAAAAGAATGCAAGAATTTTCAAAAAGAGATTATGTGATGATTCGAGTTCAACCCGAGCGGTTCCCATCTGGAACTGTTAAGAAATTACAAACTCGTGGAGCTGGTCCTTTTAGAATTTTAAAGAAAATTGGTTCGAACACGTATGTTGTTGATTTACCACCATGGTATGGTATCAGTTCAACCTTCAATATCTCAGCCTTGGTGGCATACAAGGAGATAACAGTAATACCCAGTGATCCGTTTGAGCCTTCATTACCCATTGAGAGTGAATTCTTCCTGAGTGTCTACCAGCCAAATCCACTTACAAATAGGAGTAAATAGAGCAAATCCTTAATGAGCAGATAATTTTCACAAGAAATTGAGGATACAAACGTTATTTGGTTCGTTAGAAGGGTTTATCTCCGTCTGATAATTCATGAATTACTACAGATGAGTTGCAAAGACTTAATCCAGATTTGCTAGAGAGATATCACAGTAGAGAGGACCCCTACTCGACAGAGTCGAGTCTTTCCCACCCGGGGAGAGTTGGTGGGAACACCACGATCGACCGTCGATTCACCCCTATACTCTCTGACTCAGGTACGAATTTCAATAAAGCCTTTAACCTGGTTAAATCGAATAATCTGGATTTTTTCTACTCGCTTGTGATTTGCTCGAATTTGTTCCACCTGTGTGATCTTTTATTATTGAGTGAATTTAAATTATTGTTGGTTAAATATTGTGAGATCCTTAATCCTGTTCCCCGTTTCTGATTTGTTGAAAATCAAATTGCGCCCTAATCTGAATTGGTAATTTTTCAATTACCTATTACCTTCGATCTAATTTATTTACAATTTTGAAAGAAATCAATTTTGCGAGTTTAGTTAATTTCTCAGTTATTATAAAATTGTTCTCTGATATTTTAGCATTAGTTTGTGAATAATCTGCTTTATAAAATTACTGATCTCTAAACTGCATCGTCATTCATCTGTCTGGCATCATATATATATATATATATAAGATCATAACGTTAAGATGTCGAGAAATCTTTCGAGGGGCAAAACTATGATGTTTGTATTCCCAAACTTCTAAGTCACTACCCAGCCTAAGCCTGATATTTTCCCCAAAGAAGCAATATCTCAATACCCAAGACTAGATCATGACATATAGGTATCAACGCAAAACCTCCCACAATAAGACATCACTCCGGAAAAGAATCAGGCAGAAGTTTATGTGCTTATTTTTCCCAGACTGAATAGGATAAGAAGTGATTGCAGAGGTGATGTTCCTTGAGGATAGAATCACTCGGACAAGAAGCAACTTCTAATAGGCTTCTAGTAGGAGGGGTACAAGGATGAATTGTTTCACATTGGAAAGAAAGCATTCCTGGTCTACATACGTAAGGTCACGACTTTAATATATTGGGTACCCTTTCGAGGGATAACCATGAAGCTGGTATGGGACAGTCAAAAAGGACAATACTTTGATATTTGGGGATGGGTCAACATCTTTGCTTGCTTTTTTCCATAAATGAACTCCATTAAAAATGATGAAAACAAGGCTTACAAGGCACAAGTTGTTTATTATGATATCATTTACCTGTATAACCTATCTAAGTTTTTTCCTCTTTTATCCATCCCTAATTACTTTGTCTAGGAATTACAATAATCTTGCTATTAGCATTCAGATTAAGCAGTGGTGATTATCTTATATGAACAAAAACAGTAGTAGGATTGAAATCCTTTCCCATGTTTAATGTTCATTCATCATTTGAGCAAAGCACATAGTGATTCTTACATTTCATCTTGATTCATCATCCCAAAGTTTAGTTAGGTGTAACATTCTAGAATTCTTGTGTCATAACTCTACATAGGCATGTGGTAGTTGAGACCAAAACTAAACTAAAAGATTTAAAATCAAGATTTATCAACTATGATAAAGACTCAGGCTTTACAACGTACCAATTCAACACCGAGTAAAATGGGAGTCATATGAGCTGATAATAGCTATTTGATTAATTTATGCTTTTGAAATGAATGAATTAACTTGTAAGCATAATAGGCATAGATTGACAAACAACGAATGAGTGTCATAAAAGTTTTTACCAGAATGAAGCATGCAAACTTCTTCAGAAAATGCTGGACATGAATGTGATGCTATGGGCCTCCCGCTTTTGTGACAACTATAGGTTAGAGATGATCTAGAATGCCATAAGATCATGGAAAGGATAATAGTACGGCTACTTCTGCATTAGTAGAATGGTCCTTCCCATCTTTTCTTATCAAATTTTCTACTTTAGTCACATGTGAACTACCCTTCCCCTAATTGTCTCTTTGCTGAAAATTTAGTTTTAAGGTTTTTTGTAAGTTTTGGCGAGGTACTTTTTTGTTCTCCAATTAAGATCCTCAAATGCAATGCTCCTTCAACTTCCCACAAAACTTAACTTTGAATACGGGCTTATAAGTAGAAAATATAGCAAGCTAGTTATAAAAATGAGGATATATAATCCCTCCTCCTTGATCTGTTTTTGCCTTCTTTCAGAGGAATCATCTTTTTTCCACCATTCCGATGAAAAAAAAATTGTTTAGAACAAACGATCATATATTATTGCACCTTAATGACCGATAAGGATGGATGACATAGACCAGTAAAAAGTAAAGGACTCATCAATCGCAAACGAAATTAGCAATAACTCGCTGCAAATATAAACTTATTCATATTCTCAAGCGCAAGGCCAACTTACACTAAAATCCATATGGCGCCTACAAGAGGGATCGCGCCACAGATCAATCCACAAACTAAACCCACCACTTGGCGGATCCAATGCAGAACATCCCCTAACTGATCCTGAAAGAACACCAAATATCAACAAAAGAACAAGCCTCGTAGTTCCATGAAAGAAAAAGGAAGATCACACAGATTTCTCCAATTGAGAAAACAGTAACAAATCAAAATAGAGCCAGACGATTTACAAAGGCCATGATGATGCCTACCTTATCCCAAGAAGCATCTGGATCGAGCAATTTGGCAAACTTGAAGGGAAGAGCATGACCATTCTCATGCTCGATTTTAGCCTTGGCCGATTTCACCTTCTTCATCTCCTGATGATCAGATGCGACGGTTCCGTCGAGAAATCGACGCAAGCTACAAACCCTTCCCTTCCCTACAAATCCTACAGCTGATCTCCCTCTTCTGCGGAGTCCACGTAAATCCAGGAATGCTAGGGCTCCGGCGACGTGAGCGAAAGGAGAAACAAATGGATTCAAAGGGAAGAGAAATAATTGGAGTCAATGCTCGAAGGCAGTACATGAAAATATGTATATATATATATAAATATATAAATATATAAATATATAAAATATATAAACTATATAAAATATATAAAGATACGTAAATATATAAATATATTAAATATATAATATATATATATAAATAAATGCCCGTGCAGAAATTACACCAAATTCTTCTAATAAAATTTTTTAAAAATAAATAAATATACTAATTATTTTTAAATTAGCTTTAAGTTTTAAAAAATTAAAATTTAGTTTATTAGTTTCTCTTAGATTTAGTCTTAAGTACAATTTTCTTATAATGATAACTGTAATTTTATACTCTAATTATAGATCCCAAGAAATTATAATTTAATTTTTTGATTTCACGTAGTTTATATCTTAAATCATAATTTCTCATAATAATAATAATGTATATTTGGTCCTCTAAGTTCTCTTATACTTAGATTTATGCTCTAATTTTTTATAACAATAGTGTAGTTTAGTCCCTGATTTTCCTTACAATTTGATCCTCGAGTTCACTTAGGCTTAATTTGGTCCACAAAATTTTTCCTAAATTTGATATTATGTCCTAATTTTAAAATTTCTCAAGTCCCATAAAATTACCAATAAATTACAATTTGGTTTATTGATTTATCTTATTCTTTATTTTTATCATAGTTCCCACAATAATTATTGCAACTTGATCTCCCAATTTCTCTTAGACCTTATATTGGATCCTAAAATATTATTTTTGGTCCCCCCAAGTTCGTTTAGACTTGGTTTCAAGTTTTGAGAAAATATAATTTGGCATATTAATTTCTTTTACTCTTAGTCATAGGTATTAATTTCTTATAATGAAAAATATAATTTAGTTCATGATTTTTTTGTGAAACTATAATTTGATTTTCAAATTTTCTTCGATATTATTCTTAAGTTCTAAAAAATTATAATTTACTTTATTGATTTCTCTTAGATTTTATTATAAGACCTCATTCTTCAAAACAAATATGATAATTTAATCTCCTAGTTTTTCTTTTTTAACTAAAAAGTTATAATTTAGTCTATAATTCCTATTAGTATTAGCTTTAGATTTAGATTCCTTACAATGATAATTAAGTTTTATGAAATTATAATTTGATTCCTTAATTTTTCTTAATTATTATCTTAAATTTTTATTCTTTATAATAAAAATTATAGTTTGATCTCTTAATATTTTATATTTTAGATTTTAATTTTTTATAAGAAATATTATATATTACTCCTCATTTTAGGACTCAATTAAAAAAAAAAGAGGAACGCACCTGTATATACACTAGTATTTTTAAAATTCAAAAGTTAACTTTTAAAGCCCCGTTTGTTTCCAAGTTAAAAATTAATTTAGTTTAATTTTAACCTGATATATCACATCACACATAAAATTTAATATTAAAAATTAACTTTATTTCACATCCTACACACATTACTAAAATAATAACTGACTTATATCACATCCTTCACATATCCTAACATAATAATTAACTTTATTTGATATCATTCATAATTTTTAATAAAAAAATATCTCTATCCAACTTTAATTTTAACCTTATTAAATTTAATCTTGCAAACAAACAGACCTAAATGATTATATAGCATCAGGCTATCGGCTGAAATTTTGAGTATTTATTTATTTATTTATTAGAAACATATTTGAGCATGTAGAAGTAGCAATAACGGAGGTTTCACCCACCGTACAGGGAAGGACACCTGCCATCGCTGCTAGCTCAATCGATGACCTGACTGCCCTTCTTGATATTGTGGAAAATGAAGTCGGCTTCTTTGCTAAAGGACTAATACTTTTGGGGTGACATGGCAAGATCCAAACCATACAAATCGCAACCTCACCCTATGTGACTCGGATAAAGGAGAGCCTCTCTCTCTCTCTCTCTCTCTCACCTCAATTATTGTTTCATTAACTTTCCCATTGCTCTTGTTGCTTTCTCCTCGTCCATGGTCTATTCACTCTCTATGTTACCTACGAACCACCTACGCATCGCTTGATAGCAGAGCTCTCCCTTCTCTTCTGTTAACATATATATATTTAACCTTATAAATTTTGATGATTACAACTACTTAAATTTAATATTAATTCTCTTCTAAGTACATTTTCACAAGCTAATTGTCCCTTAAAAGATGTAAACTATTAAGTTTAAGTGAAGCGGATCTCAACTTTTGTTATTCATTTTTTTCTTAAGGCTTTATGTGAATGAGTTAGTTTTGTCAAGAGATTTTACTTGTATTTCTTAGATATTTTTACTCTTTTTGAACTTATATTTGTTGGCCTAGAATTACATTTTATTACATTTTTTATGTGACTAAAAACTCTATCAAATATCTCAAATTTTTAGCTTTTAAAGCGCAACTAATCAATTTCATGAAATCAACCGGATCGCTCTGAATACAATTTTAGCTTTACTATTTTTGTTTCCTACATACTTTATTTACTTAAATTAGAACGTTTAATTTGCTATAGTGAAAATTATTTGAGGCTTTCTTAAAACTTGATTGTTTGGACTTGAAGATCTTATTACTTGAGCATTCTAAATTTTTATAAATAAGTTTTTCCCTTCAAGATCTAACTTCCTTTTAATTTTAAACGAGTTCATGGATATCTATTTCGGATTCTACGAGTTTTATCTCTTGGCAAATTTTTACACTTCTTTTATAATTTTTCAATTATTCACAAGTTATAATATTAGCCAGTTAAGCTGACAACTCTCTTTATTCTCTCTTTATCTTACTGGTGGAGGTGTTTAATTGTTCCTATTAAGTAGGAAGGTAGGTCAATAAAATTTTTTCCCGATTTAAAAATTTATTATTAATTTGGTTAGCTTCGTTCTTATAAAAGTTAAAGTGATTGTAATTGGGTTTGTTTTACTTTAGTTCGAGTTAAAAATCTGGTATATTTAGTAGATTGAATTTCTACTTAAGGAACATGGGGAGTGAACTACTTGGGGAACTGAATCACTATAAATCCTTTGTATATTTTTCTCTTCTCATTGGTGTGTTAAAATTTAAGTAATACATAATATATTAAATTTGATTTTTTAACTCTAAACAAACTCAAATTACTCTACTATAATTGATTTATATAATATCTAAATCATATTCCTCACCGTTTTTATTTTGAGCTCTTATTGTATTGTTTTTACTGTTTTGATTAATTTGCTAAAATCAATCGATTTTCTCTAATTTTTCGCACTATTGCAAGTTATCCAATCTATTTAGTGAAATCGACCGGTCTGCTTTATTTATGCATTTTTCTACTTATTTTCTCTATAGCATCAACACACTTCCCATTTATCTTGAATATTTTATTGTATATTTCATTTTACACACTGTTAATTCCATAAATTTAATTTATTCAATTTTTTTTTAAATTCTCAATTCACCCTCTAGTTAGTTCCTTTGAAATTGTCGTGTTCCCCTAAATCAAATCAGTCCAAAAGAAACCAGTTTGGTCCAAATCGAATTCTTTGGAACTAATAGAATCGGTCTAGATCAGTTCCTCAAGAATTGAAAAAAATTGCTCAGAACTGTTGATAAAACTAGTTCCCTCTAAACTAATAGAACCGATTCAAAACTAGTCTATACCGATTCCGCTCATGGATGGAGCTAGAATAACTAAAATTAGAGCGATGGTTCAAGTCGGTGGGTTGAGTTTATGTCAACTTATTTTTTAAACTCGCTGATTTGATTTTGACCTAAGCCCGACTTATTAATTATCTAATGATACGAACATCAAAATTCTTACCAAAACTATGTAATAAATGAGCTATCCTGCCTGAGCCACCAATATTAAATAAATTTGACAATTAATATAGTGTTAATTTATATTTTTAATCAATGTAATCATAAAAATATAATTAAAAGATAAAAATTAAATGAAATTAAAAGGAAACTAGAAAAAAATTGCCAATCTTAATAAATGAGTTAGTGTATTATAAATGAGTCAACCTATCAATTGTACTTAATTAATCTCTAACATATATGCTGAGGGACCCAAATGCAATAAATTAAAGAATATATATATATGTTGCAATTAAGTGATATGGTGATGTCAGAAAATGAAAATATATATGTTTTTTTTATCAACACTAATTCATTATTTCATTAAAAAAAAAAAAACCTTTGCCAAGGTCAAGTGACTCGGTTTACTATTTAGCTGGCCGGCTAATGACTCGGTTTACTATTTAGCTGGCAAGCTAAAGTTTTTTTTTTTTTTTTTTTTAAGTAATGGGCTGGCTAAAGTTTTAACTACTAATATTAGATGTTAGAGGTAATTTCACTTAGCCCTTTGAAATTTATCTATTTTACTATAAAAGTCATAAATATAAAAACATTATCATACAAGTCCGCAATAATTATTTTATAATTCATTGGGTCCTAATTATTTTTAAAAAGCTTCCAATCAGATCCAACATATTATTTTCTATTTAATATATTGTTAATTCATCTGCTAAAAAAATAAAATTAAAATAAATATTTTTTAAATTACTATTTTACCCATGAATCTCATATGCCGCGAGCTCGGCTAGAGCTTGATGCGCACTCACCGCGAGCTCACAGCTGACTGGCCTACGGTCGTAGGCATGATTGCCTGCTTGAGCTGTCCCCCTTGTGGCTGCATGAGGCTCGCAGGTAGCCTCGAGTATAGCCAGCTTCGTGGCTATGCGTGGTTGCCTGCCAGTGCTTTTGCCCTCGTGGCTGCGTGCCGCGTGAGTGGCCACGCACACAGGCGGCTGCCCTCACCGCTGCTCACTGCCGCGAGTGCGACCTCACGTGCAGGCAGCCGCCATCGCGACTACTTGCAGTGGTGCGTGCGGTTGCCTGCGGGTCGCCACCCTCGTGGCTGTGCTCGGCTGCACGCGCAGGCAGCCGCGCGGCTTAGCCAGTTTGTGGGAGAACACGTGTGCAACGGTGGACAGTTGCCGGTAGTCAGCCTATCGCAGCAGCGAACGACTCAATCCGGCAGGCTTGCGTGGGTCCGACAAGGCTGAAAACAGTGGTGGTATATTTTAAAAATCGATAGATTAAGGGTATTTTTATTATTTTAAAAATGCCTAACAGATTTTATCAGAGGGATCACGATATCCTATGTATTATTTTTTGCAATCCTCTATGATTTGTTTTGATATTTACAAATTTTTGTGAGAAATTAGACAAATCTCAAGAACCTTATTAAATTTATCCTTGTATTATTTCACCGGTGACTGGCAGTTGGTGATCAAATTTCCCCGGAGGATTAAAAATTATGAAAGAAGGATTGAAATTATAGCTATTTATAATCTCAAAAAGTAAAGTTAAATTTTTTAAAAAATTAGGACCATTTTACAATGCCTTCTCTATTTTAGAAGCTCTGATATAATTTACCCTAATATTATTTATTTATTTATATATATATATATATATGTAATGCCTGTGAATGAAACTTTCATTACATAACTTTCAGCTTTGAGTTATTCCAATTGCTGGCTTCCTCAGAACTAACCTATTCTTTTCATAAAAATAAATAAATAAAATATTTATAGGTGATACCGCCTATTTTGAACGGTAAATTTACAGATAACACCTCTACACTAATTTTTGTTTACTATTTCTTTAACCCAACTATTGTTAATTAATACAAGTAACCAAGATTATACATGTCTTGCTCGTTTTAGAAAGATTCACAATAATAGAATTATGAAAAAAAATAGAAAACTTAAAAAATGGATAAAAAATTTAAAATAAAAGAGATTTAGACAAAATAATGATGAAAAATATACATGGTGTAATCTAACTTTTAAATAAAAAATTAGAAGTAATTTTAGTTATATGTGTTAATTCTAGTTGGATTAAAATAACAGATGACAAATAAAAGTTAACATAAAAGTGTTAATTAAATGTAAATTTATATTTAAAATATGGATGCTGTTTGTAAATATTTTGACTGAGTAATTATTTTTATAAAAAAATCTTATTTAGAGCCGGAAGATCTAAATTTTATTTTAATTATTTACTTATGCTAAGAATTATTCAAAAAAAAAAGAAGGCATGCATGGCTCAACATCTCTATATAAACACAGCACTCCATGGTGATCAGCAATTCATAAAAAATAAAATTAAACAGGAATTAATTAATTCCTTTTAATGGAGGTATTCCCCTGCAAGCTCTTCTTCCTCCTCCTCCTTGCGCTCCTTTTGATCCCTCTCGCTAGCTGCGCCGATCCCATCAACTTGTCCTGCGGACAGAATTTCACCGGCTCCGGCGAGCTGCTGCAGGGCAGCCTCGACCGCGTTCTTCCTGACCTCGTCGTCAGAACCCCCGCTGACGGCTTCGCCGTCTCCACCTACGGCTCCGGCAACTACACCGTCTACGGCCTCACCCGCTGCCGGGGGGACCTCACCGCCGCCGCCTGCTCCTTCTGCATCGCCGAGGCAGCCAGGAAGCTCCCGGAGGCCTGCGCCGCCGCTTCCGGCGGACACATTTGGTACGAGGAATGCTTCCTCCGGTACGACACCGAGGACTTCCTCGGGACGCTGGACATGACCAACGGCGTCGTTCTGATCAACACGGCGAACGCGACGGATCCGTTCGAGTTCGACAGCAAGGTTGAGGAGCTGATGGCCGGAGTTTGGAAGGCTGCGGTGGTGCCGGGGCAGAAAAGGTTTGCGCGGGGGCTGAGCCTCTTCCCGGCGGCGAACCTGACGATCGAAGGGATGGCGCAGTGCACGCGGGACCTGACGGTGGCGACGTGTGAGGAGTGCTTGGTGGCGGCGGTCGGTCTCCTGCCGAACTACTGCCGGTTCCGGCAGGGGTGTAGGATTTTGTATGGCAGCTGCGTCGTGAGATATGAGATCTACGAGTTCCTCTTCGCCGGAAACTGGGATAAGTATGCCGCTGCGTCAAGCTACAAGGTCATCATATCTTAATTAAGTGTTTTATATAACACTTAATTAAATAAATAATTAAATATATATATATATATATTTAATTAACACTTATATATTGTTTTAAATTAAGCTAAGATGATAATTATTTAATTTGCATGTCATATGTATCTTGAATATGTACTTCTATGTCTCTTACTCTCTACATCTATATTTGTATTTCTCTATATATGTTTTGTGTGATCAATATATAAACTCTTATAAGTTTTTTTTTAATTAATTTTTGTTAATTATGAGAATAATGGCCAAATTTCAAAAGTGTTCATATTCGAGAAACAATTATCTGAATTTACAAAGAGATCGTATATATAACGAGAAAGGCACCAGAGATCGAATAATTAAACTAGTTCTCTTATGTCTTATCTAGTACTTAATTATTAATTATTATGTCGCTGCATATGTGTATATATGTTAATATAGTTCATGACTCGCCAACCCAAGAGCTTAATTAAAGTGATTTGTAAAGTTCATTACTTGTATATAAATAGTGTAATTTTTGACGAATATTCTATATGATAAATTTTCATTAATTTGTACTCTTGGCAATGCCCCTCACATAAAACTTTATCCAAAATAATCATTTCATGCCTAATTGATTATTTAAACACCACTAAGTGACATCTCGATTGCCACTAACTCGATAACACAAATGTTCAAGGTCGGGCCAATGACAACCAAATGTTAGGTTAACTAACTTTTTCTACTCATCATAAAATAATATATATTTTTTACAAATAAATATAAGAAAATATATTTCAGTATTTGCCTTTTTTTCTCGTCCCCTGAACCCTGTTACACTTGCAAACCTATAATTTTGATTTCATAAAATGGTGTCAGTACAATCACAGGACTTAGTAGATGAATTCAACTCAACGAACTAAATAAAATAAATTACATACATAAATATTTAATTAAATTTTTATCTTTTTAATCTTACTTTAATTCAAAAAGTATATATCTTATTTAAATATAATTATGTCTCTCAATCTTGTTTTCACATACCCCTTTAATTTCTAATGTGAAAGAATTATTATGTGCTCCTTTCTTATGCCTAGAAGTCTGTACTAGGAGCCGCACCTTATCGCCAGGAGATCACTCTTTGCCCTTATCAGCTATGAGTCATCATTGACTTAATTCAAATTATACCATATTTTTAAAGGTTAATTCTTAATTCTCTTTTTAATATCACATTTTAATATCAATTTTATATAATTTAACCAATATAACATTTTAAATATAGCATTCAATCCATCAACATATAGTATATTCATGAATAGCATAAAAACAAAATCATACATATAAACATTATCATATAAACATATGAAAAATCAACATCAAAGAGCAAACATTCATATAAATCAAAATAATAAATAATTATCTTCAAATTTAATTTATATGTAAGCTAAGGTAAATCATGCACCTACCTTTAATAATCGCCAGAAGATTCGATGCTCATTCACCACGAATAAATTTTAAACTCAAAATAATATCCTTTCATAAATCTAAGCCCCAAAATATAATTTCTCTCACTCTCAATTCTCTTTCTCATCTCTCCCTCTCAATTCTCTTTCTCATCTCTCCCTCTTTCTGATTTCTCTTAGATACAGTGGGATGAGAAGATGAGAAGTTATACAAAGACTAATTATAATAAATTAGTATTATTAAATTTAAATAAATTTAGTATAATAAATTTCAATCTTTCAACTCTTACTTTTAATATTAAATACAAATAATAAATTTAGTCTTTCAACTTCTCATAATTTCTCAGCTTATAAATTATAGTTTTATTTATAATCAAATTCAAATAAGTTTAATAATAAATTTTCATATAAAGGTAATAGTACTTAGTTCCTTTGATTTGCCCTTTAGACCTCTTGATTCTACCCACAATTCCATAATGCAGACAATTTCATGCGAAATGAGCCAAATTTGAAATCAAAATTTTCATGTTGAGATTGGCTCGATATTGGCACAGAATCAATTATTTTCAATTATTCAATTTGCTTTAGATTTTCAATTATCCTGCAAATAGATAATGACGTTATTAGCAGGATTCAAGCAGGATGGATAAAATGAAGAAATACTTTTGATGTGTTGTGCGATAGAAAAATTCAATCCAGAATTAAGGGTAAATTTTATGAAACTGTAGTAAGACCAGCAATGATATATGATGCAAAATACTGGCATGCAAAGAGAAAACATACAAATAAAATAAATGTTGCAGAAATGAGAATGTTAAAGTAGATGTGTGGATATACACGAAAGGATAGAATGAGAAATGAGTATAATCGAAAGAAAGTTGGTGTTGCACCAATTGAGGATAAACTTAGAGAAAGTCGGCTTAGATGGTTTGGACATCTAAATTGTAGGCCGATTGAAGCTCCAGTTAGAAAAATTGGGCTATTGGATTTTGCCCATGTATAAAGAGGAAGAGAGAGACCAAAGAAGACATGTCAAGAAACTATAAGGAGTGATCTTAGTTACTTAGACTTAGATAAGAATTTGGTAATTGATAAGGCGCAATGGAAACAAAGGATTCATGTAGCCGACCACATCTAATGGGATTAAGGCTTGGTTATTGTTGTTGTTGTTGTTGTATTCAATTTGCTTTGATATAATTTTCAATTTTTAATAAATAATATAATTTACTTATTTAATTATTTAGGTTATAAATTTTAATTTATATTATTTCACTCAAATTTCAAGAAGACTCGTACTTTATATAAAAATAGGAGATGTTACACATTTGGTTACTTGGAGACGCGATATGAAAATCACTGACTCTAGCATTCCTTAACTATGGTAGGAGGAAGTTAAGAACCATGGGAGAAAAGCATGCATGAATTATTTTGACCATAGTTGAACTATTGACTCTAATACATACCGTTGTTAAAGAACGAGAAGGCGAGAAGAAATTCTTACTTTTGCTATTATTAGAGGAAAAATAAATCGTGAAAAACTGATTGGATCCTTCCTTTTTATCACATTACTTCCCCTGCTGCGTACCGACAAGTGGATGGTTCCATCAAGGAAAAATACTTGGGTTCGGACGTCTGCACGTCCGGACCCACCTGTATGGCACACGTGGCGCCCACTGATTGGGGGTCCTGACGTGCGGACGTCCGAACCCAAGTGCAGCTCACCATCAAGAGAGTGATCCGTAGGTATGATTGTTGGATGACCAACTGTATATTGAATTCTGAACTCTGACCCATCACGTCGTGCTTTATTCAACCGCTTGATTATTCGTCGACCGTAAGTCCACTCATTCGATGTTTTGAATGAACTGAGATTTAAGTTTGTTGGCAGAATCCGACGTTAACAGTATCCATAGTTCACAAATGGTAGATTAATCCGATTTAAGCCAATTGGGGTGAGAGGGACCAGAGTCATTTGTGGGTAAAATGAGAGCAACCAAGTCAACCGTTCTATCTAAAGCTCAGTCAGCATCTAGAATTCTGCATCTACTTAGTTGAGTTCTCATTTATTTCAAAACTTTTTTAACTTAATATAACTTTTTAATTGTAAAAATTAATTTTATTATATGTCTAACATAAATATAAATCTTAGAATCATCTTTATTTCACATTTTATGCACTTTCTAATATTAAAATAAAATTCTTTGATATTAAATTTAAAAAATAAATTAATTTTTTTCTCTTGTCTAAAAATAAAGCTCGAACCAAACAAGGTCTGCTGCCAGCTAATGCCTTCTCCAAACCTTAGAGATCAAGTTATTAGAACATAATTTATTTATTTATCCAAATATGGATAACTCAATCTATAGATAAATCCACTATAATACATAATATTATAATATGAATGTATATATATATATATGTATAATTTTATTGGTCAATTACATAAGTAGCATAACGTTTAGGCAATATATTTTCCTATTAAATATTTCAGTCTTCAAGATAATTTACTTCAATTACATCTAAATTGTGTAGGAATTATTGACCACTCATGGAGTTAAAGCAAACTATGATTAATCTTATCCATAATTTTGTTTGAATCTTGACCATGTACTTTATTTTTTGTTTGTTGGGATCACTTCAATGAAGACTCTATGCTTGGTCAAAAATCCTATTCATTGAAAAACTTTCTTCAATTTATTAGTCTTGTTGAGAATATTATTATTATTTTTTTGTAATTGTTCTTCATTTGATTTCAAATAACCTCCCAGATTATGAAGGTGGTAAGAAATATAAGAAAGAATCAAAAAGAGGAGGATTAATGATGCTATCAGAAAAGGGTAGCGAAACTAGAAAGAGCTTTGTTGGAAGCTTCAAAGAGCTCTCTAGCTGGTCAAGGGGAGGAGCTAAGGAAGTTATAGCTTAGAGGAGAAACTGGCTTCCTTAGCTCTCAGCAATACAGAATGGGCAAGCAAGACCGAGATTGCGAAGGGGGAGTTTCATCGCACCATTTTGAAAATAGGTCAGGCCCATTCGGCCCACGTCAAGGACCTCAAAAAAAGAATAAAGGAGTTGGGTGACGAAAAGGAGGCCTTGCGAATAAAGAGGAATAAACTCAGGTGCCAAGTGAATTTGAGTTTAATCCATTATATTGTTCAATGGATTAAGAGTCTAATTTGCCGAATAATATAATTCAAATTCACATTTGGCTGACCAAAACGTTTTCTCAACACCAATCTGAGCCAAAAAAATTATTCACAATTCTTTTTAGGCTGCATAGTTTTTTCTTCAACAAACTAATTATCACGTTAAAAAACTACTTTTTTTGAATTTATGTGATATTATTGATCGAAAGAAAAAAAAATATTTGATTCAAAATTTGAGATAACTTTTATTAGAGCTGCGGAGCATTTTTCTAAAGAAAATCATCAAAACACCATGCCAAGCATTCCAAAAAACCAGCTTTCCACACTTTCCGGAAGTGCAAACAGAAACCAAGTTCATATATTTCACTGAAAGAAAAAAAAATCCGCAGAGATTTACATATCGGTTACATATATACTCCAAGAACAACACAGTAATGGCGAAAGCGCTCGCCGGAAAAAGCGGAAAAGAAAGGCTTTTCGAGGAGCACGCTTTCCTCTGTGCACTGGGCCGCAAAAGGGGGAGAGCGTGCTCGAAAAGCAGAGGTCGAGAAAGGGGGAAAGGAGGGATTTTTCCTCTTTCTTTTTCATGGATCGTACAGATTTAGAGGTGGTAGCGGGATCCGGTGATAAGGAAGCAGGCGACGCGGAAGCCGGAGAGGAGGGCGGAAAGCGCGAGGAAGACGAAGCCCGCAAACCCGAGGGAGACGGAGATGTACGCCTGCACGCAGAATCCACTCTGCGCGTCGCACGCGCCGCGGCCACTCAGCTCCCGCGCCGCCCCCGTGCCCGCCGCTTCTGCCGCAAGAAGCATATACGCAAACACCTGATGCGCGTGCCACCGCGTTAACGATCAGCGCTGAAAATCGCAAGAATCGACGGAGAAGGAGCTTACCTGGTCGTGACTGAAATCGAACCAGAGCTGCAAGGAATCAGGGAGAGGGGTGGCGGCCTTCAGGATCTCCCAGACAGCGGCGCACATCTCGAAGAGGGAGTAGAGGGCGACGATAGCGTTCGCCGCGAAGACGTACCGGAAGGCCGGGAAGTGGAGCCACGAAGGAGAGCCGGGGGAGCGGGAGGAGTTGGAGGCCATGAAGACGGCTGCAGAGAGGGAAAAGCAGAAGGCGGCGAAGCGGAGGAGGAGGATGAGGGCGTTAAGGCGCCGGAGCTTCTGCTCCGAGACGGTGGAGTGGAAGGGGTTGTGGTGGCGGACGGCGGCGGGGGAGCGGAGTTCTCCATTGCGGAGAGGGGAAGGCATCGCAGGCGGTGGAGATGACGGGAGGGAGTCATGAGAAGGTGGGAATCTATGGGGAAAAAGAGAATGTGGTCGTTAGAGTAGTCACGAGAGAAGCGAGGGTTGAAAAAGTCTCATCTTTCTGCTTTTTTTCTCCTTGCCATCCGCATGAGTTGAAAGCTAGGGGTAAGGGGATGGACAATAAAGAACCAGGTTGACAGTTGTTCTTAAATAATAAAGAACCAGGTGGAGACTTTGTTCTTACTCTCTCACTCTAGATCGTCGTCGTCGTCGTCGTCGTCGTCGTCGCTTTCCGCTTTGAGTTTCCTCTAGGGTTTGCGGGGTGACGGAGGAGGGATAAAGATGGATAGTTTGGGTGAGACTTGACAAAGGTCAGGATTTTGTGAACATATGGTGAGGCTTGGCGGGGGGAGTGGGGAAGATCACGCAAAAGTCTGCGGTGGGGAGAAGGGCGGTGGGGCCTCGACCGTCCGGCGGTCGAGCGATTAGGTTAAAGAAAGTACCGCGAAATTTAATGCTCCCGCTTAGCGGTTACCGCCGGTGACGATTAGTCGCGCGTCACCTCCAAAACTTGTTGCCTGGTTATATGATTTTGTTTTAAAGAATAATAAAATCAAAGACAATTTTTTTTTTTGGCTAAACAAATTGGTTTGAATTCTACGTATTAATGTCTAGCTACTTATTTTGAAAAATATTTTTTAAATTAATGTTTAGTTTTTTTTAATAAACATAGTGTTCAAGAAATTTTTACATTTTTCAAGATTGTTTGTTTGAGAGGTTAAAAACAACCTAATTTAAATTTAAATATATTTTATATTATACACATAATTTAAAATAAATTATTTTACATTCAATATACATATTAAAATAATAATTAATTTATATTATATTTTAATATATAATAATATAATATAATTAATTTTATTTCATATTATTCATAATTTTTAATAAAAAATATTTTTAAAAATTTTAATTTAATTAAAATTAAATTTTACAAACAAACAAATTCTTAATATTTTAATATAAATAATTTTGAAATTTGTGAACACGTTTGAGATGCATTTTTGGCTGTGAAAACGAACGGGAAATCATTGAACATCAACCTTTAGCAGTCCAAGTTGGGTCGCCAATGTGTTCTTAAATCAAACTTGGTGAGAATTTGAACTCATCTTGCTTGATCGACTGACTCAACTTCTTTGCTATAGAAAAAACACAAACTCAACTTTTGAAAAGTTTATTTTTTTAATTACATTTTTTTTTTGACAATCACACTTTGATAATGTCTTCTTTCACACTAAATGGGATATTTTTAGAAATTTTAGAGTTCTAGGGGTTTGTTATTGAGAAATGATGAAAAACTGAAAATGTTCAAAGTTGATTGAAGTTAAGATCTACCGGGAATATCAAAGTTGGCTCATTCGAACCAAGTGGCAGCATGAAAGGGGTGTTGGTGGAGGTAACAGACAAGTGAGCGAGCGAGCGTGCGAGTGAGTGAGAAAGCTGTTTAGGGAAAGAACAATTAAGGAATTTCCCCTTAAACTCATCCTATCAGCATAATAGATCGGAATCAAGGCATGCCCTTGTAGCCAAAGAGAAGAAGAGTGGACGGCTAAAGATATAAAGTATAGAAGATAGTGTTGCAGATTTCCTTTTTAGCCTTAGAGATTCAAAAATAGAGAAATGAAGAGAGAGAGACAAGATTGAACAAAAGGATGAAGGGAGTCGAGAAGGAATTGCACGCCCTACAAAAATGAGAGTGAAGTACAAGGAGGAGGTGCAATTGGAGCTGAGTCTGTCATAAGAGATTACCTATAGCAGACTTCATTCATGGTGGAGGTAGAAGAATCCTAATGAGTGCAGTGCTCACCGTTGGGCTGCGCTTGAAAGACTAACAGCTATTTCAAACAATATACCGAAGATGTCGAAAGTTTGGTTAAAAAGATACTCTATGGAAGTGCTCCAATTTATTCAAAGTAGGCTGTACCAAAATGGAGTCACCCGAAAACAACTGCGCCTCACACGACATTAGGAGAGCTACCCAAATCTGCAACAAAGAGGGTTGGAAGCCTTTAAAGCGATGTATCATTATGAGACTCATCAGGTACAACTATAACAAGGAGAACTAGATTCAACCAATATTCGCTCGAAGCAGAGACAACACATGACAAAAAAGAATGTCAAAGTCACCATTGAATATGAATAGAAAATCTACCAAGGGAAGAAGAACAACTTCTAGAGCTTAGGACATCTCACAAAATAATCTTATTATTGAGTATATTATTGACATATTACTTCCATTCAATGATTGCAAAATTATACATGTATCACATAATATAATAGTGTAGTAGACTTTTTGACACATTATGCTATGTTAAGTGATTTTTCTTAGGAGAGGGGTAGGCTTCTCCACATTAATTTTTGCTGCATTCTCAATAAAAACATTGACTGATTTTTATTTTAGTTTAATGCTAAGATAATATTACCATTAAAAAAACGAGCGTGAAGCAATGAGGGAGGTCAGTATTTACCTAGGAAACACGGTTGAACAACTCCAATAGAGCTTGACCGTAGTTCTACAGTCATCGATGATTAAAGAAAATCCTTGATGAGCAATATGTGGAAGAGGGCCTTCTTGAACAGGGATTGTGCTCGACTTACTATTTTTATTTTTTAATTGAAAGAACAATGCTAAAACGGTTCGGAGTAGGGTTAGGCAACCTAAATTATACTAATCCCATAAATTATTTTAACATAGTATAAGAAGGAGAGGAGAGAAGGAGAAAAAAAAAGATTAACTCAAGATAGTAATGAGATTAGAGTTAGGAGGTGTTAGTGGGATTAGGTTGCTAGAGTAACTCAGAGTCGAATGCTGGGTAAAAAACCCATTTGAATGAGTTAATAGAGAGTTAAAAAAACTTAGGCAGAGCACACAGGTTTTAGGAAAAATACCAATCTACATTTCCTTTTTGTTCAAGGCCTTTATGGACTGCAGTGTAAGTATAGTTTGTTGTTTTTCCTGTGTCTTGTATGTATGTATCTGTCTGCTGTCAAAAAAAAAAAAAAAAAAAAACTGCAGATTACAACGGATCAGTGTCAGAAATATTTGTCACAATCTAGAACATCTACTAAAAAATTGCTACAGAAAAATCATTACAACTGCTCTAGATTATGAGTGAAGAGACAACATTATTAAAAACTTTTAACATATCCTTTTTGTTTTATTTCTATTATTTATAACTTTCTTCTAGAAGAAATGAGAAAATAGTAATTTCAATATAAAGAGATAAGAGTAAATTATAACTTACAGCAATAATGAGAAAACCAAAAATAAGTAATTACATAATATGAATTTGGAAGCATAGAAATTAGATTTACCCATCAAAACTGGAAATCTTTTGCATGATGAAGACTCCCATTCAACCAACAGCAAGCTCAGGAGAGGGCTTTCAAGACTCAAAAACATATAGATGGTACAGCTACTGAACCATTCGCTTCCTCTTAGACCTTTTGCCTTTTCTCGTCCCTGTGTAATTTGGAAGCTCTTTGCTCCCACTGGAGACGTAGGCCTCTTCTAGTTGCTTCTGTTATTGATTTAAAAAGCTTAGAGAAATGAAGATTGAGATTATTCTTCTTCTTTTTTTTTACTGTTAGCAAGAACAACCAGAACTGCTAGAAGATAAAATCCCAAATCTAAATGAAAGTAAATGACAGGCAAGAAACAAAGGCTTGCCACCTATCAATGTCAGGCCCTACAGATACCTTTATGTTCAGAAGATCAAATGGAGAAACTGGTGGACGAAATGAAAGAGATGGGGTTTATTTGGGGCAGTCACAGCCCATTTTCATCCCTAGTAATGTTATTGGTAAATAAAAGAGATGGGATGTGAAAATTATGCATTGACTATAGAGAACTGAACACAAAAACTATTAAGGATAACTTTTCGATGCCACCCATAGAGGAGCTACTTGATGAGCTGAAGGGGAATTGGCAAGTCAGAATGAAGCCTCAAAATGTTTCTAAGACTGCCTTTACACGCACCATGGTCACCAAGAGTTTTTGGTTATGCCATTTTGCCTAACCAATTCCCAATCAACTCTTAAATCTTATAAGCAGGATTTTTCAGCAGCACTTGTGGAAGTCGTCCTATTCTTATTCGATGATATTCTTGTGTAAAACCAACAATGGGAGGAACACTTGCAACACCATGAGGAAGTCTTCAAGATCCTCAGAATGTACTCCCTCCATGTGAAGAAAAGTAAGTGTACATATGAAGCAACTCAGATTAACTATCTTGGGCACATCATAAAAGTGGAAAGAGAGTATTGGCCCATACCACGATCTGTTTAGGAGCTGAGAGGATTTTTTGGTTTGACAGGTTTCTCTAGAAGATTTGCTCAACGATTAAAAATAAAGGTTTCTCTGTGCAGAAGAGGCTACCCAAGCATCTAAAAACCTGAAGGAGAAGATGTGTTCCACCCCAGTTTTGGCATTACCGAGGCAGATGCAAGAATAGGAGCGGTGTTAATACGAGGGTGACCAATTGCTTATTTCAGTAAGATCCTAACAAGAAGGCACATGATGCTGGCTGTTGTGGCAGCCGTGCAGAAGTGGAGGCCTTATCTCTTCAACAACCAGTTCAAATAAGGTTACATCATAGCAGTCAGAAGTACCTCATGGAGGAGTAAGCATCTTTCCACAGAGGGCCAATAGAATTAGTTTACCAAACTAGCCGGATATGATGGCATTATTACTTGCAAGAAAGGAATGAAGAATGCCATTACATATGCATTATCCAGGAGGTTTTTACGTATAATAAATTTGCCCTTGACTATTACGGGGATGACCACTGATTTGATAGAAAGAGTGAAGAGTAAATGGAGCCAAGACACCAAGTTGATGGCTCTAGTCCAGCAGCTACTGGAATCAGGTGTGCAGGATTCAGATTATACGTGGCAGAAACTACAACTGAGGAAAAGGGAAGATTGGTAGTTGGAAGTAAGGAAGGGTTGAGAACTCATACTGCTACCTTAATGAACTGAAATCCTTTTTTTTTTTTTGAAAAGGCGGCTTAGGCCATTTAACAGAAAAGAAGGCACTCAAATCCTATCGGGGAACACTTAGCAAACAACAGCAAGAATCAAGGTTGTGTTTGGCGGGGAAGGATTGAGGAAGATACTGAGGGTAGTGGAGAGGGAATGCCAGGTGTGCCATCAAAATCAATCAGAGACCTTGGTGCTTTTACTTCATCCCCTGCCTGTTCCCGATACACTCTAGAACTGACATCTACATATATTTTATTGATGGATTTATACTTCATCCCGTTCCCGATACACTCTAGAGCTGACATCTACATATATTTTATTGATGGATTTATACTTCATCCCCTACCCATCCTAGATACACTCTGGACAGATATCTCCGTATATTTTATAGATGGCTTACCTCCATCTAATGAGAAGAATGCTATTTTCATAGTGGAGCACAGCATAAGTAAAAACACACATTTCATATCTCTCGCACATACTTACACAGTAGAAAAGGTGGCTCAATTGTTAATGGAAAAGGTTTACAAATTACATGGCATGCCAAAGAGTTTTAGAAGGAGTTGTTCATATTGCATAAAGTCTCTCTATAAATGTCTACAACCTATCACCCACAAAGCAAAAAGAAGTTGTAACCTGTTCTTTGGGAGATTACAATAGGAAGACGATTGGAGACAGACCTAAAGAATGGATTAGCTGGCTATATTTGGTGAAATGGTGGTACAACACCAACTACCACTTGGCTACACAGCAAATGCCATATGAATCTGTCTATGGACAAGCTCCACCCAGACACGTCCCATATGTAGCTTGAGATTCTTATGTTGGATCAGTTCATAGAGGGGCATTGAGAGAAAGGGAAGAAATGCGTAGGGCACTAAAGCCCCATTTGTGGCGGGCACAAAACCGAATGTAGGTGTTGGATAATAAGATGAAGACAGAGAGGAGACTGGAAGTAGGCCAATGGGTCTATGTCAAACTCAAAGGACTTATTTGGTTCATGCCTATTTCGAAGCAAAATATTATGTTATTAATATTTTAAATTTATCACAAATTTTAATAATTTTATTTCATATTTAACACAAATTCTAACTTTAAAAATTAACTTTATTTCACATTCAACACAAATTCCAAACATTAAAATCAACTTTATTACACATCTCTCAATATTAAAGTAAATTTCTTTCTCATCAAAATTATAAAATAAAATATTTTTTCTTACCCAAAAACAATCCTCCAATCAAACGAGACCAAAATGTATAAGCAAGAACTAGTCACAAGAAGGCAGAGTCACAAGGCTAACCCCTAAACACTTCAGCCCATTCCTAGTGATTGCTAGCGTGGGGCAAGTTGCTTACCAGCTCCATCCAAAGCATGCACGAATCCATCTTACTTTTCATGTTTCTATCCTAAAGAAAAGGATTTGTCCATTGGCCAATGAACCTAGGATACCACCTATAGTCAAACGACGAGGGCAAGTTGGGGTAGAGCCAAATATTATCTTGAAGAAATAGTAGATTAAGCGGGGACAAAGGATAACTCCACAGTTCTTGGTTAAATGGACAATCACACAAATGGAAGATACACTACCTAGAACAATGAAAAGGTTGCTAAAGATCTGAAAAAAAAGGGTAAAGAACTTTTCAAGGGTTAGGATATCGATGCAATAGTAGAAACTCCTTCCATATTGAAGAAGATGGTTGGCAAAGCAGCTCCAGAGTACTTCTTATTCTCCATTTTCTCTCTATTTCTGCCTCGTTTGTCTTCAAGTTAAAAATTAACCTAGTTTAATTTTAACCTGATATATCACATCGCACATAAAATTTAATATTAAAAATTAACTTTATTTCACATCCTACACACATTACTAAAATAATAACTAACTTATATCACATCCCTCACATATCCCAACATAATAACTAACTTTATTTCACATCATTCACAACTTTTAATAAAAAAATATCTCTATTCAAATTTAATTTTAACCTTCTTAAATTTAACCTTACAAACAAACACACCTACTAGACATGAATTCAATGCAGAAATAGAAAGTAAATTATACAATTTCCTTTTCATTCATCACATGGTTGGAATCGTTTATCAGTAATCAAACATGTATTTTAGATATGAATTTTTAGGAAAAATATTTAGTTAAACTATAACTAACAATGCCATGCATATGACAAAGATGGATCAAATCTACAATTCGTTTAATACAATAGGTGCAAGTGAGTCGAGCTCTCCAAAATTTCGATAATCTCACATTGATCCATCACATAATCAAGTTTTGCTCAAATTCAATTTGCATTAATTACTAATAAAAAAAAGCATCAATCATGTTCTAATCCAAAGATTCAATTTTAAACTTTTTTTATAGACTCTTGAGATATCGATCCCTTCCAAAATCTCACATCGCTCTATCACAAAATCAAATTTTGCTCAAGCTAAATTTACATTAATCATGGTCTAATCTAAATTTTGAACTACAGACTTTATTTATAAACATGCTAATTCCAACATGAAACAAAATAGGTAGTACGAAACTAAACACACCCACTAAACATAAATGGAATAAATAAATAAAAACACTTGGCTGAATAAACATTAACAAACTCAATCAATAACAAACACTTGGTTAAATAAACACTAATAAAGCAAGTTTGTATAACCTGAGAGAGAGAGACATACCTTATCCCTGAGTTCCCCATCCACCTGTTCACCAATTTCTGAATCAGAAGCAAGATTCGGCTCTTCGTTGCCCTGTTCTAATGACATATTTGACTTTTTCCTTCCTTCTTCCTCTTTTATTTGCTTAAACCTGATATTAATCAATAGGCAATTCCACTAAAGCTCAGCAAGACATCCAAAAGAGAACAGAGTAAATGAGACAACCACCTTTCCCCAGTTCTAGCAGAACGTTTTGCTTGACCAGCAGTGATGATGCCACCTCCATCCTGGCTAATTACAGGCTTCGCACCTCCTAATTTTCTCAACCATATTTGCTGGGCTGTGCTCAGAACATTGTTTGTAAACCTAATAGTACATATTTATTCACAATTAGACTCAGGCCAAAATTGATGCATAAATTAATGACAAAAACAGTAAAAGGTAATCAACCAATAAATTGATAGTCCTGAAGGAACCGAAAGTGAGAAGTAGCCTATCATCAGAGGAAGAAACTTGAATATAAGAAGTGTGTTCTTCGAAGCTGGGTCATTCTGAAATGTAAACAAGAGATTGTAAAAGCAGATTGTTTAACCATTCCTTGTAAGAATTCAAATATGCATAAACTTGTAGTTCCATAAGTAACCTGAGGTGGCTTCATAATCTCCATTGAAACATACTGAGAAATAATGAGCAGCACAGGAAGTACGAGATATGCCATAGTGTCAGACCAACCAAGCGGTGGATGTCCATCCTGCACAATGTCATAACAACAAACCAGCTCTTTACTATGATGATTCAACTTAACTAAGAAAGCATTCCCGTTTGCTCCCAAAGGCATATGAGAAGCTTTAAGATTAACAGCCACAACAAAGCTAATATTAGTAGTCAATCATAAAAGAATGGAGAATGAAATAAGCATTTCTATTACAAAAAGTTGATTAATCTAGGCAATTCTATGCACATAACTAAAGCAACGGATGAAAAATTTGTGAATGTACGATAACTAATTTAGAGGCAAAACACCTAGAAACACACCGCTGGATATTTGAATCAGTTAATAGCATGCCCATTATCAAGAACTTGCCCATTACCTCCATATCAACACATACATATCTTTGATTAAGCCAACCAATCATGTACCACTTCCCTCCTTCAAATTCAATATCAGAAATTTATCTAACTTGTTATCAAAGCTAAGGATAGCCCTCCTCTTTTTTTTCTTCTTCTCTTGCTCTCAAAGCATCTTTGATCTCCAACTCTTCTACAAGAAGTTTAATGACTTAATCCCCACCATTCCATAGCTTTATCATTTTCTTTCAACCAAATTCTACCATCAACATATATAGAAATTTTATTTTTACCGCTCCTACAGTTATTAATTTGCTCGGAATTGCTAATGGCACGAAGCACAGTCTGCTTACTCTTTTCGGTCAATGACACATGGCCGGAATCCCCCGTATGGCGTGCCAAAGCACGATTAGTAACTCAACTAGACAATAGCCTCCCCATATGAGGAAGTATTTCCTTGAGTCATTTGGCTGGCCACATTCCCTGAAGTTTGGACTGCTCTCATGCAAGCATTCAGCACACCATCTCACAATAGTCTGCTCGAACTTCAGCTTCAAATTCAAAACCTCAAGTAAGGTGACTTTCATGTTCCCACATTCCTGTCCCCACAGTCCCCTCATGAGCTTCCCAAAATCAGATGATAACAAACTAGGGTCTTCGATGAGGTCATAGCAAAATCATAAGCTTGTCAAAACTAGTCATGTAGCCCTTGATAGAATTATTCCTCTGTTGTATGGTGGTAAAACCATCGAGCAACTATGAGAGGTAGGATGTGGGAAGGCACTTCTGTTTCAACACCTCTTATCTCCTTCCACGAATCAATTGGGCTGTCCAGACCATTGTAGATGTCCCTCATGATTGATCCATGGGTTATATACCCAGTTAATATCAACTGGACATATCTAAGTCATTGACTATTCCAAATGGAGACCAAGTCAAAGTATAGGTCCACATCTAGAAGCTAGTTAGTATAGACCCTTCGTCCAAGTGATTATGAAAAGAAGGGGGATCCACCTTCACCCTATGGGAGATGTCATACTCATCAAAATGGCCGGGGGGCCATAAGAGTGATCCCTGTCAAAGTCATAATGATGAGGGATAAGGCCTTCACAATAGGCTGGCACTCAATGTCCAGGCATTATAAAAAATAAAATTGTGTAAGTCTAGTGAGGTGGGGATCATACCTCCGCATATGTTCATCCTCATAGCAAGAGGGGTAGCTAAGTGGTCCATATCCTATGAAGTACTGATACTTCATGGAAAATATTTCTGTATCATATTCGTATCAAATACTGATACTTTCCGATACTTCACTGATATGTATCTGATACAACACATGTCGCATCAATTTTTAATTTTTAAAATAAATTTAATACTTATTCAATACTTTGCGATACTTCAAATTTGAAAAAACTATTAGATTTGTCAGTCCAACTCAACCAACAAAATAATCAATACTTAAATTCGATGATTAATGATGAGATAGCTGCACACTGAGTTCACATGAATGAGATTGCAGAGTACTTCATGTACGCTAGAATTATAGTAGCAAAAAAAATTAGGTATTTGTAAGTAGCTGTCTATGAAGCATCGATACTTCACAAAGTCGAACGTATTTATATTGCATTCGTATCAGATACCGATACTCTCTAATATTTCACCGATACATAATCGATACACTACGTGGCATATCAGTTTTTTTTTTTAAATTCGATACTTATCTGATACTTTCTGATACATTTAATTATAAAAGTAAATATTGGAACATTTGATTCAACTAATATGATAAAAAATAAAAAATTATATCATACATAAAACACAACACATGCACGAATTCAAATGTTAAAATTAAAAGAGTGGTATATTAGGCTTACGCATTTAAGATTGTAAAGAGCTTGCACATTAGTGTTTTGGTAGCAGAAAAAGATTTGGTATCCACAAGTTGTTATGTCCTCTACTTTAACTACCTTTTTTTGCAATCATATAATTATCAATAGCATTGTTGCTTTTTCTATCCCAACTGATACTTTATTGTTACTTCTATTAGATGCCAATCATGCTTCTTTTTTACCTCAATCGATCTCGTATTATGAAAATGATAGTAGTTTATTTTTTTGTTTTATTTATTTAACGTATAATTGTTTGTCGGGTTCCAAACCCGGATGAGAAACGCGGACAGTTGCATTAGCCAATCGACAAATAACATAAAATGTTTCGAATAAACATGACATAAATCATTTAAGAATTTGTGCTACAATTAGGGTACTCCCTAGAGGCAACGCACTGCATTTCCCGAATATGGTAAAAAGTGTACAAGGGATGTTGCATTGGCTCTCGGGTATAGGTAAGCAAAAACTCCAAAATTATGGACAAATGCAAGTAAAAACATTAGTCCATAACACTAGTACTAAAATTCAAGACATTAAAATAAGGCTAACCACTTAAAATATAGGCATCCTACTGGCAAGTTAATAGAGTTAGTGGATATTATAATACATAAGAGGATTAACATTCTATATTTGCAAGAAACAAAATGAGTAGAAAAGAAAGCAAAAAAAAATGATAATTTAGACTTCAAGCTTTGATACTCTGATAAGAATAAAACTATAAATGAGGTGAATATAATTCTAGACAAGAGTCTAAAGGAACATGTAGTGGAAGTCAAAAGGATTGGAGATAGAATTATAAATTTAAAATTTGTAATCAATAAGATGACAATAATATTATATGTGTTTACTCTCTTTAAGTAGATTTAGATGCAAATATGAAGGAAAAATTTTCGAATGATTTAGAAGAACTGATACAGGAGATATCTCACGAGAAAAGATTATGTATTGAAAGAGATCTAAATAAACATAATGGACGTGTTGCCGAGGAATTTAATAACACCTACTATGAGTATGATTTTAGGAAGACTAATGAGGAGTTATAACTTCTAACAATTGGTCTTTTAGATCGCAAATTGATTATTTTCGTTTAAGAAAATCAGATTGCTTGGAGTGTAAAAATCGTAAAGTCATCCCAAATGAATGTTTGACTACTCAACATCAGTTATTAGTCTTAGATCTCAAGATGAAGAGTTGGGGAAAAATAGCAAATTGAAACTATGCTTTCAAACTCGGTAGTGGAAGCTAGAGAATGAGAATAAGAATATTTTTAGGAGGAGAGTTATAGAACTTGAGCATGGGACATTAAGAAAAAAACTGATCTTATATGATTGACAGTTATCAATTGCATTTGCAAAAGGATGAAGGAAGTGCTAAGAAAATTTAAAGAAAAGGCTACCAATAATAAAAATACATGATAATAAAAACTAGATGTATAAGAAAAATTAAAAAAGAAGATATACTATAAAGACTGACACAAATGTAAAAATAAAAAAATTGAGAAAAATACAAAATAGCCCCAATAAGAGTCCAAAAAAGTAACCTGCATTGCAAAAAAATATGATGTTTAAGAATTTATATAGAAAATTAGACACCAAAAAAGAAAAAAATATACATGAACAAATTTAAAATTTGACTTAAGTAAAATGCATTAAGAATATGGATCACAAAGTACTTTTTAAAGAAGAAAATATCCAACATAGATGATTGAATTATTTTCAAAAACTTTTCAATAATGGTTGTAATAATACCTTTGAGCTTACGAAATTTAACATGCAAAATGAGAATAAAAATTATTATTACATCTGGCATTTAGTAAGATTAAAATTTGGGAGGCTTTAAAAAAAATAAAATGTAAGAAGACAGTTAGACTAGATGATATCTAAATAGATATTTAGAAATGCATGAAAGATAAAAGAGTGTCTTGACTCATTAGATTATTTAATATAATTTTAAAAACTAAATGGATGTTAAACAAGTAGAGAAAGAGTACATTAATACCTATTTACAAGAATAAAAGCAATGTTCATGATTATGTCAATTATAGAAGTATTAAATTAATGAGCTATATATACTTTAAAACTTTGGAAAAATATAATCAAGCAAAGATTATATTATAATACTACGGTGCCACAGAACCAGTTTCATTTTATGTTTGATAGATTTACTATGAAAGTTATTTATTTATTAAAGGATTTAATGAAAAAATTCAGAGAGAAAAAAATCTATATTTGATTTTCATCGATCCGAAAAAAAAAAACTTATAATAAAATTTCAAAGAAAAGATTTTAGAAAGTTCTAACAAAGAAAAGAATTTGTAATACCTACATTAAAGTTATCAAAGATATGTATAAAAGAGCTGTTATTTGTATTCGAATATAAAATGATTTAACTAATAATTTTTCAATTATAGTTAGACTACACCAAGATTCTATTTTAAGCTCATATCTTTTTGCATTAGTTATGAAACCCCTGACTTGACATATTCAAAAAACAGTATTTTGGTGTATGTTTTTTATAAATGATATTCTTCTTATTAATAAGAGTAGATAAAGAAATCAAAACTTAAGTTATGAAAAAATACTTTAGAATCTAAAATTTCTTCTTTTAGTAGATTAAAAATTGAATATGTAGAGTGTAAATTTAGTCAAGATTAAAGCACTTGTATTGGTGAAATAATAATTGGTAATTAATTTATCAAGAAGAGTGAGTAATTTAAATACTTTGGATCAATTATATAAAATAATAATAAAAAAAATGAGATGATATCAACAAAATTCAAGCAGGATGACAAAGTGGAGAAATATTTCTAGTGTGTTATGTGATAAAAAAATTTCACTAAAACTTAAAAAAATTCTACAGAATAGTTGTAAAACCAGCAATGTTATATAGTGCAAAATATTAGCTCACAAAGAGAAAACACACAAGTAAAATAATTATCACAAAAATAATGGTGCTAAGGTAAATGAGTGGGCATACATAAAAAGATATGAGAAATAAGTATATTTGCGAGAAGGTTGGATAGCCTCAATTGAGAATAAGCTCATAGAGAGTTGGCTAAGATAATTTGAACATATAAATTATATATCGATGGAAGCTCAAGGAGAGTTAGCTAAAATAATTTAGACATATAAATCATAAGTTAATGAAAACTTCAGTAAAAAGAGGTAAGTTATTAAATTTTGCCTAAGTTAAAAAAGAAAGAGGAGACCAAATAAGGCATGATAAGAAATCATCAAAAAGGATCTCATATATTTAGAGATAAATGAGGATTTATTATTTAATAAAGCGCAATAAAAATAAAAAATTTATATAGTCGACCTCACCTAGTGGGATAAAGGCTTGGTGATTATTATTATTTATCAAGTTAGAGACTCAGAAAAAGGAGAGCGTGTAACTATTTTGATTATATCAGTATATCTGGGTTCAGGTTAGAGTGCTTGTATTATTTATTAATATTTTATTTGCATCAAACTAGTTGATTTAGTCAAATTTAGATTGAGACTGAATCTAATCTAATAATATGTACTTAAATTTTCATTTCACTTAGATAATTTGTGACTGATTAAAAAATAATTAAACAAATTTAATGACATTTTAAATTTAAGATTTTTTAAATTCAATAGTTGTTGAAAAATATTTTATTTTTCAGATTGAATTTGTTATTATATAGGTTTTAGTTGTATCAAAAATATTTAGAAATGTAATTAATTTGAAGAAAGTTCAAAGGATATTTTGAAATTTATATTAATAAGATATATAAGCCATTCTGATTTACCATACGAGCTACACCTTAAATATGAGAATAAGAGGCATCATATATATATAGTTGTTGTATTTTGACATATCTATATTCTGCTTTTTTTTTAAGTTTGTCGTATCATTATATGATACAACATGGACTTTATACATACTAAATAACTTAGATATGTAAACTAAATTACTCTATTCGATGATTATAAAACTGCATAATGACACGCAATGCTAAAAGAGACAAGACTAAAAATAACTATAATTATGCTTCCAAGTTCACGTAGCATTTCATAGGCACACTAGTTGATTAGCAATGTTAGTAAATATGGAAAAAAGTGCAAATTAATAAGCAATTATCAAGTTCTAAAGGAGATTATCAATTATACATAAGAACAACTCAAGCATGGGCACAACTCCAAGGTTCTGTCAGGGTACAGCCTTAAGCATATGAATTCAACGAAGAAATTTTAGGTTTCAATAAGAATATGATGCATAAGATGAAATTGTTCAATAAGCGCAGAAGAGTATGGTAATATCAACATATCATTTCAGCAAAGTGGAAAGACTAGATCTCTGAGAACTCAAAATTAGCATAACGGATGGAAATAAAACATGTCAATGTTCACTAAACTCGAAAGAAAATATGAGAATCCTGAATAGCAGCAAGCTTGTGATTTTGATCAGGATTAGGATTCCATCAAGCATGAATAACATTCGGATCAAGTCAACCCCCAAGAATAATAGATAAATTTCAAACTCAAAGTGTAACACTAGTCCATATTCTTGATAGTCATAAGAAGTGAGAAAGTAGAAGGATTGGTAAAATTATAAGTTCTAGATCTAAACACTAGAATCCATTGAAGCCTCAGCATCTAAGTGATGGCCTGCATGTAGTATCATTTGCTTATTTTTTTAAAAACATAAATAACAATTTGGCATCAAGTACTAGTTCAATTATGCATTCAAACAATATAAAACAAGCACCAATTCATATTAGACGTAGTAACTTGTCAATGAAAAGAAGTAATTGATTACCACAAAAGGTATTAGCCAAGAAATTCCAGAACCACTCTGTCGAGCAGCAATGGTTGTTGGACCACCCAGCGACGGAATCCAAAAGAATCCTTCTGTAAGTAAGCCCTAGTTTTGAATGAAGTAGTTTCAAATCGTTAAACAAATAACGAGTAAAATCTCTAGTAATGGGCTTTGCAACATATAAAGTTTACCTCATTTGCGACATTTGAGAGAGCTTGATACAAGCCAATCCACACTGGTATCGTTGCCAAAGTTGGGAAGCATCCTATCAGATGATTACAAGAAGTCAATTGAGGATGTAATCTATGTAGCAAAACAAGTAATTGAAAATGTTTAACCAAAATTCGACAATCTTTGTGTGTGCTTAACAAGAGTGAGAAATAATTAAACAACATATACCTTACAATAATGAACTCACTAAAAATACTGAGTATAATGTGGAGCCCAAAAATCCATGGAAAAAGAGAATCACTGCAACACAAGTATAAACTACCACTGAAAATAAATAAATAAATACAAACCTGCCAATGGATTGACTCCAGCTTGCTTGTACAATCGAGCTGTTTCAAGCTGTATCCTTTCCTAAAAAGGGAAGAGTAGAGCTTAATAATAAATCAAGATATTGCTACATTTTCTAAATAAGAGAAACAATCACACAACAACAACCACCACCACCAAGCCTTTATTCCACTAGGTGGGGTCGGCTACATGAATCTTTTATTTCAATTGCGCTCAATAAGAGAAACAATACACTAAGAAATAAACAACTCCACTAGGAAAAATAGCTTCCCAATTGATACTACATAACCATAAAAACTACATAACCATAAAAACATATAATACCTGATTGCCAGCATATCTTTCTTGAATTGCCTTGATTTTCGGCTGCAAATTTTGCATGGCCAATGTTGACTCCACCTAATAAAATGGCACAAATCTAGTAAGAAGGCTTTCAAGCGCCACAAGGAAATTTAATTGTAATCAATCAACTTATGCTTTATACGCACCCAGCATCATGTAACGTTAATGGTAATAAATACTAAAGTTGAGAAAGTAGTATAAAAAGGTATATCTATATATGGATGTCAACAGAATGATTTACCTGCTTCTTTGTCAGTGGGAATGTTGCGATCTTCACAAAAATAGTGAGCAAGATTATTGCAAAACCATATGCATAGGGAACATGTACAGCTGCAAGGCCGTCTTTCAATACCTGAAAGTAAATTCAGATAAAAGAGTTGACAATGACTCTCCAGTACAAGAGTTACAATATTTTAGGGGGCAAAGAAATAACACAGGAAGTGCAAAACACTAAACTACCTTGAGAACTACTTCCATGGCATCCGAAACAAAACCGAACCAGCCCCCGTTCTTCTGAGCCGCGTCCGCTGCTCCAGAAGAAGACGCAGAGGGATCCACCGCCACGGCGGCGTCTGCAAGCGTATAAAGGAACCTCTCTGCCTTAGCAACAATCCCGGGAAAATCGACCACGGAATCGAGTCCGTCGGGGGGCGGGAGATCTCCGAGGCTCATCCGAGCCCTAGCTCCTACCCGGCGTAGCTTAGTAAGCGGAAATCCCAGATGGGCACAGCTTTTGCGTAGGGGAAGAGGCGTGCCGAGGTAGTTCGCCGGGGAGAAAACCAGGGGCGAAGCCATGGCGAGAGAGGGGTTCTTTTGCCTACTAAGGTTTCACTGGCATGGGGGAAGAAGGAGACGAGATGACGAAGCCGCGGTGGAGGAAGATGGGTAAGAGGCATCTGCTCCGTTCAGTAGTTTATCCGATTCCTTCGGGGGGAAGTGGGCTCCGCGCTTGCCAGCTCTGGACTGGTTCGACGGAATATTCCTAGACATCGAATAAGAAAATGACACGTACGTTTTTGTAAGATTCGTACAGTGATCTGGCGGCTCGTCATACACCAGCCGGGCTTCTGCAGTGAGGCTGTTAATTTTGAATCGATATAAAAATTGGATGGAAATGACTCAAAAATAAATTAATTAACAAAAATAAAAAATATTATTTATATATAGAGATTTTTACCCGTATGACACTAAAAATTTTAATATTTACTTATTAGACACCCTAAAGTTAAATATTACATGACACACACTTATTTATATGCTAATTTTTTTTAAATTACATTTATTGTAAATTATTTTTTATTTTAAAATTTTAGATCAAAATAAATAACTACAATTTAAGCTAATAAAATGAATAAATATATTTATAAATAATATTTAATTAAAAGATCAAAAATTAATTAAAGTCCGTTTGATTTTAGTTTAGATCGAGTTTAAATTGATAATAAATGAGTTAAATTTAACTCCAATTAAAATTAAAACAAATTCAAATCGAAAACTTTTAATTTAATTGAATTAGCTCAAGAACGAATCATAACAGCCAATTGAAAATTTAATTATGAAGATTTCAATGGGTCACACAAGAAAATTAGTTAATGAGATGGCAAAGTAATGTTTTTTCTAAAGTATCTTGCTGTATATTCCTAATAATAGAATTCCATCATAATTTAAAATTTTAATAATATAATTAATTAACTATATAATTCAGTATATTAAAATGTTAAATTATAATAAAATAATTTTTGAATTAGGAATATATAGTATTTTTTATCCAAATTTCTTAATACTACTGTAAACAAATAAACTTGAAAAATTAGTGAGATTCAGGTACATAACACTTCATCAAGTCCTCTATTTTTAAAATATGCAGTTAATACATCTCTTTCTTTTTTCTTAATTTTTTAAATTTTGTCATTTTACATATTTATCTAGATTTTTAAAAATAAAATAATATAATATATCAAATTTAAGATTTATGGGTTATATTGGGCCCATATATCTTAAGATATACGATGATATGATGCGCTGGGATTCCGGTGGTTGACGAATTATCTTTTGGATTCACGATGTATGTTATTCTGTTGTCACACTGGTGACGTATCAGTTAAATTTATTGTCACATTGGTAACATATCTGCTACTTTTGTTATCACACTGGTGATGAATATTGCTGATTCTGATTATTTATTGATATAAAATTTATACATATTAATATATATATATATATACAAAATATGATACATGATAATATTATAAAATGATAAGATGATATTAAAAAGTATTTTGATATCTTGATTTGTTAGTAAATCATGCTACAAAATCTTACCTAATCTATTGTAAGATGGAGGTTGTTTACTCTATCTGTATGACTGAGTGTTACTTTTCAGGTAAATAATTTGCTGTCAGAAATCTTTAAGATTATTGTTTAGTGAATTTATTCATTATATATATTTTTATCATTTTTTAATATAATTATATTAATCAAAGTTTTATTTTCTTCAATTTTTAAATTTAGTTTAAGCTTTCTTATTTTTCCCTTCATTATTTTATTTTTTATTATTCAAATCACTTGAGCCATACTATCAATATAAAAAAAAAATAAGTGCTATAGAAAAAATATTAATAAAAACAAGAAGCTTCTCCTAATTTAATTAAATTTTTAAAAAATCTACATCATTATAATTCTTAAATTTTAAAAAATCAATTAAGACAAGCAAATTTCATTTAATTATAATTGTTCCATTAAAATCTCAATTTGTTCACAAAGACTATATAGTAAAATTTTATTTTTATAGCCTGTAAGAAATTATAAAAGTGTTATAATTTTTTGTTCCTTTTTTAAAAGCTCACTAGGATTTTTGCTAAAAAAATATGAAATTTAATATTTTATGATAGTATAAATCATTTACACAATTTAAAATACTACTACACCTTTTTATTTTTACCATTTTTTAAAATTTTAATAAAAATTTAAAAGTAAATTTTTTTCCATTAGTTCAAAGTAAAAAATTATAAATATTAATATTTTAAAATTAAATTCTAAAAAATTATAAAAATAATTAATAAAAAAATCTTATAACATATTAATAAAAAATTTAATAATTATATTTTAATTAGGATTAAAATTATAAAGTTTTTGCAACTTTAGAATGAACTAATAAAATTAAATTTTTAAAAAATTGAGATCAATTTACAGTATTATTCTAATCTCTGGATGTAATTTATCTAATAATTTTTTTTTTCTACGCCTCAAAAATAATTAGTGGCAATACTTATGAGCTTTTTCTCGCTCAGTATAAATTCCTGTGATTTGTTTTCATTAAGTTACAAAATCATTAGCACATCACCTCTTTTCATAATCACTAAAGAGCTATCAACATATTAATTTAGTATAATAGTTTTATAATTATTTATAATATTATAATATTATTAATGAAGTAGAATAACAATATAAGAAGTGAATAGAAAAAATACTAAAATACTCATAAATATAAGTTAATGAAATTTTATATTATTTATTATTATTAAATTTAATTTTAAATAAATAATTAGATAAATATAACTTATATAAATATAAATATGTACACGTAATATATATATATATGTATACATATATGAAATAGAGATTTCTATGAAATAATTATTTCATCAAAATAACTATTTTATAAAAAAAAGTGAAATAAAAGAATCATTCTATGTAAGTAAATGCACCATTAGTAGAAAAATATTTGGCTTTGTCGAGAAATATGCCATCATAAAAAAGATTTAGGCATAGATATATTGGTAAAATGAAACAGTTGATATTTATGCTAAAATAGTACTAATTTAAAAAACAAAAAAATAATAATAAATAAATTTTTTTAATTATTCAATATAAATTTTAATATAAAAAAATTTATTTTACTTCACATACTCAATAATTTTTAATAAAAATATTAAATTTATTTCACATCCTAGACCAGAATATTCGATTCAAATATTTTGATTTAGCTCAAAATAAATAACCAAATCACACATAAGGCTTACTAGATAAGAAATCAAACGAAAAAAAAAGAATAAAAATCTTAGCAAAAATGTACATGTAAGTGCATAAAAGCTTTAGATTAAAAAAATAAAGAATAATTTACTTATCTTGGACTTAAACTTCATTATCTTTAAAATGTAAAATATAATTATAATCATTAAAATCAATAGGGTTCACCAACAATTAAAAAAAAAAGTCAATCAGGGAAAATAGACATCCATGGCAGTCAATAGAAAATATATGTTTTTATGTAATTCTTCGTAGCATTGCCAACCGTTACAACATCAATTAGGACAAAAGTTGTAACATCTCGTGATCTCATTGTAGAGGTATTGTCCGCTTTGGCTTTAGAAAAATTACGTGCTTGAGTATTTCCCAGGAGGTCACCCATCTCAGTACTACTCCAGCCCAAGCACGTTCAACTATGAAGTTTTTCATCACTAGCCTAGAAAACTCGGTAGTTAAGCGTGCTTGGGCTGGAGTAGCACTGGGATAGGTGACCTCCTGGGAAGCGCTCAAGTTACGCAGTTTTCCTAAGGGGGCATTTGGTTTAGTATTATCTCAATATTATGTTATGTTATCTTTAGAAAATAATTGTTTGGTTTAATGACATCTTTAAATAATATTATAATTAATTATAAAAATGTCATTACATGCTGACATCTAGATGTCACCCCAAATCGGGCGATATCTCAAGATAACACTGTCAATTTGTTATTATAATATCAGTAGCTTTCAACTAAACAAAAATAATTTAGATAGCATTGATATTTTCTAATATCATAACATTGAACGAAACAAATGTCCATTGATGAATAACAATGACAATTAGATAACATGACATCTAAATAATATTGACATTGAGATAACACTGAACCAAACGCCCCCTAAAGCCAAAGCGGACAATACCTCTACATTGAGATCACGGGATGTTACAAAAGTAAATTTAAGCATTGAATCAGCTATAAGCCCGCAGAGCAGTACAATAGAAACAAATCAGCATTTAAGGAAATTATAAAAATCTGCTATAAAAGCAATCTCGAAATGAAGGTAGCTCAATGTCAAGAGCATCAATGAAGTTCCTAGATTGACAAAAGCTGAAAACATCATGGAGAATATAAAGTTTCTACAAGCTGTTGGAATTCATAATTTCTATGAAACTTTGAAAACACCAAGAATTATTCATGGGATACAGGAGAGAAATATTCATGGGAAACCTACAATCAGGTAGAGCATATTGATTTGCAAAAAAAAAAAAAAAAAAAAAAAAATAGTGAAATCACAGTTTGAGATCAGCCATCTTAATTTGCCTAACAGAGAAGAAAATATAATCACACCAGCCAGTAACACAGCCATGAATCTGAATAGTCTCAAGTCAGCATAAGATCATTAGTTCCGAGATGAGGAGGCCGCATGGAGACATGAACTTCATGTTCTTCTGGTCCTGCACCGTGCTTAGGAACCATGATCTCTAGAACAGTTCCAGTCTCATCATAGTACGCTTCGAGTCTAGCATCTTCAGGAATACGATTTGCCAGCGTAATCTCTCTCACAAACTCCCCAGGAGGGCAGTGTTCAGGAGACGGGTCTGTCAGCTTGAACATTCTGTTATGCCTCTTTATGTAAGGCATTCGTGCTGTGCTGATACATGATATCTTCACTATTCCATGAGTAGAAGTGTTCCTCCAACAAACTTTTACTCTTTGCTGGTCAGAGAAGGGCAAACTCACCATTATCAGATAACCCCTATCATCCTCATAAATTGTTTTCGCAGCAGTCACCGGGCCACATACATGGCGCATCACACCACTAAAATCATTAGTCCATGACCGCTCGGCTGTGTGGATATCCATATCTTGAGGCCTATCTGAATAAGAATTAGCAGGCAAGCAGCAATCTTCTTCCATAGCGTGAGGGAAGAAATCCTTCTTGCGCTTATGGCTTTGTGGAGATAAGTCCATAACATCAGCATCTTGATTCAACAGGTTCAATCCTGAACCATTAAGCAACCTCCTTGGAAGAGGATGCAAATTGTTCTTCAATAGAGGTCTCTCAATTTCAAAATCAGTACCCGGAAGATTTCTCCATGACCCGAAATCACTGGCATCGGGCGGAATGGAGAAATTAAGGTCCCTCCCAGTAAGCTCCGCCCACTTCTTCCTATCAATCTCTGAAACACCAGCCAAACTGGGCAACCTCACAACCTCTATGCCATGGATACATTGGGGATTTGACAACCCCCTGTATTGCTTACGCTGCATTCGATGAGAGCGAACAAATCCCTTTTCAGCACTGAAAGGAAACTGAGGTTCGCCAAGCCGAGAATGTCCGTTCATGTAGCTGCGAAGCTGCATCTTGCCCAACGCATTCTCGGGCCTTTCCTTGAAGACCCACATATACATGTTCTCCATGTCATGTTGAACAAGAAAAACGTCAAGCCTAAGATCTGATTTGTCGAAACCCGACAATCCGCTACTGTCAAGAGTGATCTTGGCTTTGGATTTCTCAGAAAGCATGGGCTTGAAGTAGAAATTGAAGAAGAACCATGATCCCCAAATGCTGTCACCCCTCTTCGTGCACTTACGGCTGCAGATCTTGGGTAGATGGAGGACAGGGGCCTCGACCTCATTGATGTGCGAGCTAAGGCCAACAACATCAATGATTTCACATGAATCCGAGCTCCAGGATGGTGGCGGGGTGGAGCGGTCAGCGGAGAGGGGGATGTTAATGTCAGGCGCAGGAAGAGACAGGGATATCTGCTGGCGTTGCTGTATCATCAGCTCGCGTTCGGATTCCTCATGAGATGCAGCCATGGCAATGGCACCGGTGCTGGTGGGTTCCATCGACAGGTGGGTGGAGGGATAATGGTTCTCCATGGTCAGGGAGATCAAAAAGGATTCGCCCATGGCAATATCTTCCCCCTCTCCCTCTCTCCCTCCTTTATATCCTATGCTGCCCCCCCTCCTCCTCTATAGTTTCGCTCAAAGCAAGAATAATAAGCCTCAAATGGAAAATATTCACAAACCCATTTCAAAATACAACAATCAGAGCAAGTAAAACAAAGACCTTGCCCGAAAACCCTACCAATCATCCGCAAAGGACGAGGAAATCTACGAGGACAGAAATTAAAAACTCTTCTCGTTTGAAAAAATCAAAGGAGAATGGATCGACTGTTGATCTGGCGAGGCAGAGAAAGCAAGACGATTGATATGGAGAATAGCCGTATCAGAGAAGACAAACCCATCTCGCAATCTACATAACAGAAGGCAGCCAAAGGAAAACGGAGAGAGGGAGGCCGGTTTCCCTTAGATTACCTCTTCGATCTCAATCAACGCCAGCTGCAGCACTCCCAATTTTCCGCGACGTTTTCCCCCGCCATAGTTGACTCCGGAGAAAACAGAGGAAGAGGGGAGAAGAGGAGGAAGAGATCCATTTGGAGAGATTCAGAGAGTGAGAACAGTAACGGAAACGAAGCCGTCGAGTACCGTCCAGGAAGGGACTTGAAAGAACCCCAATCGCCGTTAATTGACGGTGACGGCGGAGATAGCGGATCTGTTAATGCATTTATCGGGCGAGTCCGTATCACCCGTCCAACCACTCCTCCTCTCTCTCTTATCTTGATGAATCAGCACAGAAAAGGTCCTCAACGTAAGAAAACAAATAATGCCATTAAAAATAATAAATTTTTTTAGGAATAATTACGTACATGCCACACAATTTAATTTTATTTATGCTTTACCCATCCATTCTTAGTTAATTACGCTATGCACACTTAAAATATTATAAAATCTTAAGCTCTGTTTGACATTACTGTGCTATATGAAAAAGTGCTGTACTATATAGCTGTATAAAAAAGTGCTGTTAAATAAAACTGTTTTATATGTTTGGCAAACCACTGTTAAAAGCTACAATCAAAAGCAGAACTGTTTGGTTAATCTACTGTGCTGTCTAAAATATTATTACTTTTGCCTAAATTAAGCATTTAATTTAAATACTTTTTATTATATGTATTCTATAAATGTATAATAATTAATCTATTTTATTAAATAATTAAATTCATATGCCATTAATTTTATAATATATATATATTATATTATTTTTATAATTTAGTTGCATATTAGTTGTAAATTTTTTAAATAAATAAAATTTATCTTATATATTATAAATATATTTGCTATGAGTTAAATTTTATACTATTTTTTTCTTTACAAAAAATTTAATCAACTATATAGTATATGTAAAAAATATGAAAAATTGTATACACTAATAATAACTTTTTTAATTTTTTTGTCAAGTTTTACTTTAAGCCGATTTTGAATTTTATAGTTTAAAATTTAGGATTTAAAATATTATTAAGGGTATTTCTGTCCATAAATAATTAGAGCAAAATCACTGTTTCAAAAAGTTTTTTTTTCAGCTTTTCCGTATAGCTGTTTTTCAGCTTTTTAAAAGCTGAAAACAGTTTAAAAGCTATTTTATCAAACACAATTTTTAACTTTTAGCTATATGAAAAAGCATTTTTTCATACCAAAAAGCTTTACCAAACGCAGCCTTACATACACACATTTTAACTTACTTTTATTATAATGAGTAATCATAATTTTTCAATAACCTAATTATAGTTATATTACAAAAAATTTGAGCCGTTCACCATATTATTTTAAGAATATTTAAATATATTTTGAGTAAAAATCTTAAAACCTTAATGTTTAGATAGCGGCAAAGGAATGAGACATCAACAAACGTGAATTGATTTTAGTACAAATCAACGCTTTAGTGTAGTATTGAGGAAGAGAAAAATATGTAACATTAAAAGTAAAATATAATTTTAATAATTTACTAACAGAATATTTTTTTTCAAATAGATTTTAATAAAGTTTTAACTCAAATGTGTGTATGTAAGATTTTGTAATGTTTTGAGTGTGCATAGTATAATTAACTAAGAATGGATGGGTAAAACATAAATAAAATTAAATTGAGTGGTATGTAGGTAATTATTCCTTTTTTTATTGTTGAGATTAAAAAAAGTAGCTATGCATACGTTAAAGCGTCCATCATCTTATAAATATAATAGCAAATATCATGATCATTACTTATATAAGTCAATAAACGTTGTCAAAAATATATTTAAATAACAATGCATTTGGTTATTCTAAAAATGCATAATGGTTACAAAGTTTGCAAGTCTTTTTAAAATTAAGAATACACAATGACATCACAATCAAAAAAAAAAAAATTGCATTTGAGTGTCTGACATTGAGATCTCCTTATACATAAGTCTTAATATTTGGGTTAGTAATATCAGAGCTTGACAAATATAATCAGAATACTATATCCTCGTTGGTAAAGACTACCAGTAATTATAAGTCTGACATTTCAATGTTTTCCAAGACATTTAATATGATAAATGGTCTCTGAAAAATAATTGGAGGGTTACAGCATAACCATTCCTTGATCTATATACTTCGTGAGATAATATCACACATACATAATATAGAGTCCTCTCTTCATACATAATATAGAGTCCTCTCTTTATGATATAACTCAAAAGCTTGAGAAGGAAGAAGAATTTTTCAAAAATCTTCTTCATAGCTGTGAAAAATATAAATCTGAAGAATACAGCCATATTTATTCTATATTAGAAGTTATATATAAATTCAAAAATATAAACTCTCCTTTTATGAAAAGAGCTAAGAGACAAGATTGCTTCAACAAAGTTATGACAATACTGCCCAAGGATCTTCAAACAAAAATCCTTGATAACTTATATGAAGATAAAGCTCTCTCATACTTATCAAAAGAACTATTAATCACACTCATGGATGGCAGACAACGGATGTTCGTTACTTTCACACCAAACATGAAAAGACCAATATAACTCGGAATAGTTCGGCGGATAATCATCAACGTTCACCATTACGAAGAATAGAAAACGTTTCCTCAGATAATCAAGACAATAATATCTGCTACGAAAATATTTGAAAGAATATTAGAATTTGAGATTATATCAACGTTTGTAGAACCACATGAATATTTAGTATATCCAGCCTTCCAGATATAGAAAATGTCCAGACAAAGAACCAGGACACAACTTCCTACAACAGAATTTTCTGGATATTCATGAAATAATAAACAAAGTAAAAATCTTCAAGACTTACTATTATCTCATCAAGGTCGCCAAACTCACAGATATCTTAGTAATGAACGAATTATGATTTTTGATGAAGATAATTCACAGCTATTGACAATGAAAATAATTGGATAGATATCTTAGTAATGAACGAATTCTGCTGGGACTACAAACAACTAAATTACTACAAGACATTCCCCTACCAACCTATTATTCTCCGGAACTAGAATAGACCTAGACATAAAAAGTGCTGGTGAGTCAGCAATATGAGTAATAACATAATAATCGAGTCGGCCACAAATCAGCATACATAATAATCAGATTACTGTAGCAATGCGAAATACTGTAGCAATGCGGCAACTGTAGCAGTACTGTTCATATATGCTTTTTTTTCCTATAAAAAAATAACCCCCGGCTTGTGGAAGGGGAGCAATATCCCACTCCTCCGAGACCTTCGCTGCATCCTTGCCTCGCCTACATCCTGCCTCTTCCGCCCCGGCTCTTCCACTCCCTCCGTTCTTCATCTTGCCTCCGTCCTTCGTCATCCCTCCGTCTTTCGTCATCCACCTGATCTTCTGTTCCCAACTGGTATCTACGTTAGATGAAATTTACATGTGATTTGATTATGTATTATGCAATTTTTTTATAACTTATTATGTAATTAATTTTTTTTTGTTAAGATTAATTTTGTTACTGAGAATATTAAATATGGTAAAATTGGTAACATATATATTTGTGTTTTCACGGTATATTTGGTTTTTTTTTCAGTTTTTTTAAAAATAATTTTTTTAAAATCAAAATATGTATAAGTGAATAATTTTTTTTGTACTAATATATTATGCAATTAAAAGAAGTTAAAATTTTAAAAAAATTTAAGAGAGAAGATTAAATGAAAAGAAATTTTATTTATTTAATTAACGTTTAATTTGATTGATTTAATTTTAAAAAAATTAAAATCGAACAATATTTTATGCTCGCCCTTGATAACCATAATTGACCAATTATTAGGGTTATTCATGAGGACTCAAATGAAATAAATAAAGATAAATAAGTAAAAAATAAAAACAAATTACGTTTAATGTACGCTTTAATTATGCCAACACTTCAAGCTACGAAAAAAAAAAAAGTCAGCAGCGATTTTTCTTTTTTTTTTTCTTTTTTTTTCTTTTTTTTTTGATAAGAGAGTACATTTAATTTAATATTATCTTGATATTATATTATATTATTTAAAAAATAATAATTATTTAATTTATGACATTTATAAAAAATATTTTATAAAAATATATAATTATTAATTAAACTATAATATCTAAATATCATATTATCTATATTAGATAACATAATAACAAAATAATAAGAAACCAAATGTTTTTTTAGATTAAATAAATAAATTGCATCTCAGCTTAGAGGTCTGAAAGTCATTATAAGTTGATCCAAGAATTTAAATTCATTACATTTCAATCCCAACTTAGAACTTTCTCCCCCAAAAAAATATAAACATTATTATTAAAAATAAGGATACGTTTGAAGTTTAAGCAGTTTAAAAGAGTCTAAAATATTTAAACTTTAATCGAGCACAAAAAAAAAACATTTTGAATGACATATTTCATTACATAAATAAGCTAAATAACTTAAAGCTAACCAAATACAAATATTTTTAGGCCTATTTGGCAATATAATAAATTGTGAATTATTTGATTAAAAACATGTACTAGATTTGAAATAAAATTAATTTATTATTTTATAAGCTGTGTAATATATATATATATAATAAAATTGATGGTTATATTATAATATATGTAGAATATAAATACAAAGTAAGTTTTTTTTTAAATTAGGATATAAAATATTATTAATTTTACTATTTAAAATTCATATTATATTTAAAACCTTGCGGCTAAAATGGGTAAGATTAATTTAGGGTATACGTCAAATGAACTCTTATCTTAAAAAATTAATGCAATCTTAATCATCTTATTCAGCAACCCTTCATTTTTTTATAATATTTTATCATTTTAAATCTTAAATTATTTTTTATTTAGAATAACTACCTATATATTATTTAAAACGTTGAATATTATTAATATGCCTTTCTCTATATAAAATTTAAATTATAAGGTAATATGTATTTAAAAAATGATGTAAAATTTAAAATTTTAGGTGGCATATATAATATTGAAAAATGAAAATTTGTTATATTAAGCTTGTCATGCAAACCAATTCAAAGTTTGGGACCTAGACACAATAAGCCACAAACATAAGGTACATATAAGTGACAATTAAAAATTGGTCATACTAATAACTTTTATGGTAGAAGTTAATGGAAGGAGCTATTTGGAATGGGCATACAAAACATAGGGATCTAAATGAGATGATTCAAAACTCAAGGACCTTGATGTAATTTACCCCCAAAAATACATGAAAATGTCACTACCATGACACACAAATAATTTAATAATAGCCCATAATGGGTTACAATAAGCACACTTATTAAATTAATGAAGCAAAGATACAAGAAGGTGGCTCATAAAATTTTGGATTGATCTAAATTTTTCTAGGTTTTTTTTTCTATAGAAAATGAGAAAAAAAATTTCTATATGCCATCCTCTCTCATATAAAATCTTTATAACATGTTTGTTTGTAAAATTTAATTTTAACGAAATTAAAATTAAATTTAAATGAAAATATTTTTTATTAAAAATTATGAATGATGTAAAATAAAATTAATTATTATGTTGAAATATATGCTGGATGTAATATAAATTAATCATTATTTTGATATTTCTGTAAAATGTACAATATAATTAATTTTTAATATTAAATTTTATGTATAATAAGTTAATTTTAATCTAGTCAAATAAACAAGGACTTACGAATAAATATGATAGGATACACAATATTTAAAATAGCAGACAAAATACAACAAATATAGAAAAATATTACATAATAAATAATAAATTGGAAATGTTTTTTTATTGAAATAATAAATTTAAAATATGACTAGGTAAATGTGATTTTGTTTTTCTTTGAAAGGCTAGCTGTAGGTCTAAACACATAGGAAGTGGGCATCACCTATCTCTAATTTATTTTAATTTTATTTTCATTAATCAATTATAATTTAAAATTTTAATTGACTAAATTATTTAGTTAATTAAAACTTAATGTACAAAATAATTCAATGAATTTTATTAGTCAACAAAATTCTTTTATAATATGTATGTAGATAGGGCAATTTTTATTATATTATTACAATAGTAAGCATTAAACTAAAATTCAAATAAAAATTTAAAAGCTGCTAAGAGAGCTTTTGATTTATTATTATTTTGATATTTTATGTCATGTAATCTAGATATCATTAAACTAAATAATTATTAGAATAATTACCTATATATCACACAATTTAGTTTTATTTATATGTTACTCATTCATTCTTAGTTAATTATGCTATGCATATTCAAAATATTATAAAATCTTATATACATACATTTTAATTTATTTCTATTATAATGAGTAATCATAATTTTTTAATAACCTAACTATAATTAAATTACAAAATTCTGAGTCGTTCATCATATTATTTTAAAGATATTTAAATATATTTTGAGTAAAAATTCTAAAACCTTAATGTTTAGGTGGCTGCAAAGGGACCGCGACGTGAATTGATTTTAGGACAAATCAACGCTTTAGTGTGGTATTGAGAAAGAGAAAAATATATATCATTAAGAGTAAAAATATAATTTTAATGATTTACTAACAAAATATTTTTTTCAAATAGATTTTGATTAAATTTTAACTCAAATTTATGTATGTAAGAATTTGTAATTTTTGAGTGTGCATAGTGTCATTAATTAAGAATAGATGGATAAGGCATAAATAAAACTAAATTATGTGACATGTAAGTAATTATCCCATAATTATTTTATCTATATAATATAATACAACATCAAAATAATATTAAATTAAATGCTCTAAATGATTTTTTTAATAGAATTCTTAATTTTGGAACAAGAAGTCGCAAAGACATATTTTGGGCATAACAATCTCATCATATCACAATATTAAATATCTTTATTATGCCATCTATAATAACAAAAAAAAGAGAACAATAATTATAGAATAAAGAATAAAGATGTATATCAAAGAAAAATTTTAATAAGACAGCCGTCTACTCAATTTGCAACTATTGCGAGTGTTAGATTATCGAGTGACAAAAAATCAACACATCATCATCGTAGTCTAAGAAGAATATCATAAATAATTGTAATAAGAAGATGGTGGAAGTTCTAAAAATAACAAGATGAAGAATGATGTTATAAATTAGTTTATATGAAATAGTTTATCATATAACAAGATGTACATCTACCTTATTGTTTACATTTGAATTCAGCGTTGGATTTCAGCCGTACACATAACACCTAAAGGCTTTTCAGATTCTATTTACTTGTCATAGTGCATAATATTTGCTTCATCGATTATGATGTTTAACTAATCATATTTATCCTTACTTTTACAGAAATATCAAACCATCGGAGGCGATGTATTGCTCCCTACCAGTTATATCAGCCTTAATATTTGATTATCCACAGCTATCGTTGTTCTCAATATTTTTCTAGACTGCCACATTAGCATCATATATGCACAATTTTCACTGTAGAACCCTTCACATTACCAGTTAACTGGAAGTTGCAGGTTCCCGATCATCAGTAGCGGGTCATTCGATTCCCAATAGTCTAACAGATCAAGAATCCACGTGTCATCTTTTTAACATCATAATGGTCTCCCTGGAACCGACATATTACAGTTTATTTTAACCAGAAACAGGCTGAGCACCGCTTTAGCTCATCTATAAATACTTCTGGGCAGAGCTCTATAATGAGGACTTATGATCATTATTATTAATAAGCCTGTATTCTTTCCCTTTCTTCTTGTATTGGTATTCTGACCAAACTATTTTTAAGTCTTAGTAAAATCTCTTTCTGGCTCACAAGTGGACGTAGGGGAAATTATCATTGAACCACTTTACATTTTTTGTGTGTTCTTCTAGATGATTCTTGTCTCCTCTGCATTAGTATTATGAGCTAGAAACGTTGTGTGCTGCTAATTCTTAGAACTCCACCTCTAATAATTATTAATCATACTTTCAATCCAATTTGATTTATTTTTCTCTTATAATCCCCATGGGAAAACATATATTTTAGTGAAACTTTTTGCACGCAGCCCAGTCCGTGATATAAGAAAACTCTCTCCAAACCATGTAAATTTGGTATTATTCCCTTTATTTACAGCTTTTTCTTATTCAAATGCTTCGATCACTCAATTTATGCCACATCACGCTATATAAATTTCTACATCAACACTTATGCTCACGATTATTATTGCATTAAAATAACATTCAATGTAATTGAGAAATGCAATATCATGGTTTTAGTCTCAGATGCCAAGGGTATAAGATTTAAAGAATTAAAGCCTTAATTCTTAAAAATTAACCTGATTTAATTTTAAATAGGCATATCACATCACACATAAAATTTAATATTAAAAATTAACTTTATTTCAAATCCTACACACATTACTAAAATAATAACTAGCTTTATTTCACATTCCTCACATATCCGAACATAATAACTAATTTTTACATCATTCATAAATTTTAATAAAAAAATATCTCTATTAAAGTCAAATTTAACTTTACAAACAAACAGACCCCTTGGTTTAGGATTTAGCATTGCTGGGTTTATTTTCATTACTTTTGTATTATTCTAAAATCTTGTAATTCTTCACCTAAGATGAAAAAAGGATCTCTAAGCGGAGTGAATTAGGAGTGTGAAGTAGATTCTACAACGATAAAGGGTTCGAGTCGTCAAAAATTAAAGTGACCTTTCTATCTTACAGTGGACTACGGTCATATACCATATTTAGAGAACGAGAAATGTCAGAGTTCACCACCGATTACACGCCACTCCAAGGACCATGCCACTCATGATAATTTTAACTTTTACCCAAAAATTATCATATAGGAAATATCTAGGTGTTAAATAAATAAATTAAAAAGAATGAATGATTTTTGAATGCTATCACAATAATATAGTATAAAATATTCAATCTAAAAAAAATATACAGTATAAAATAGAAGCCAACTATACAACAATAGCTTTAATTTATTATACTGCATGAGTTTGGAACCAAAGTCAACTATAAGAACAAAGATTAGAGTTACTTAATTTAAAGACTCCTTTTGACAAGAACTTTTTTTTTATATACTTCTGACAATAACATAAAAACAATACAATTGGAGGACATGATTTCTCTCTCTTTCTCTTTTTGGTAGGATGTCAATTATCATTCCAGTCGTCTCGGTTCTAACTCAAAATTGACTCGAGTTTTGACTCAAATTTTAACTTGATTAGATAATTGACAGTACCAAAAAAAGGAGAGATTTACATACAGAACACTAAATTCATCACAAATTATGTATTTCACCATCTTTTAGTAAATATTACACATATTACACTCTGCTTATGGATTTTACATTTCTATTGTAACAATAGAAATATAAAAAGAGTGTGATATGTATAATATTTACTAAAAGATGGTGAAATACATAATTTGTAATGAATTTAGTGTTCTGTATATAAATCCCCAAAAAAAAGTCAATTGCTTAACCCAAGTCGATTCTATCTTTTTTTTTTTTAGAGTTAGATCCTAAGTCAAACTCACCCTGATCAAATTAAGATCCAATTTGTTTATATATATAACCTAAATATAATTAGGAGTATAAAATTATTTTATTGCACATAGATTGAGAATATAAATATCTGTCATAACTTTTATCGTATTTGATGTGAACACATATTTAGATTATCTTAAAGTTTATGTTCTTTTGACATAAATAAAGACAAATCAAATCGGTTCCAAAGTCAACACAACCGTGGAACAAACTCGATCGGATCTAAAAAAAAGACACGACCAGATTATTCATAGATTGAATTTGGAACAAGCCAATCTGAATTCGACCTGATCCGTTTGTAGGCCTACATACGTGAGCGGAGAAAAGTGATCGCATTCTGGGGACACATCCCCCTTTCGCTATCCAAGAAGATCGAAGAATCTACACAAAGGGAATAAGTAAAAGCAACGAGGGTGAAGAACAATAGATAAGAGACCCTTTAGGTATAAAACTCAAAAAAGGGAAATACAATGGTGCGCAATGGGGTATAAGTTCCACTAAGTATAAGATGACACAATTATTGAAAGTTGTTAAGCGCCCTTCGTAAATTGTTGAGATAAGATATATGACAATTTATTTTCTTGTAAATTACAAGATAAATCATTTCCCCCTTCTCATAACGGGTTTCGAGACAAGTCAAAGAAATTTGTCATAAGTTGGTTACGAAATAACTCATTACTTTTTTTTTGAACATCTCTGATTAGTTTATTACCTTGGGGAAACCAAACTCTCTCTTTGATAAACTCATAAATTTCATACAAAAAGCCAAAGTATATATTCCTCTTTTGTGGAACTTCTTCTAGTCTAGTTGGAACAGACCTTGTCTAAAACTAGGAAGTCCCGAGTTTAAATCTATACCGCTATAATTCCCAATCAAAAATAAGGGATATGAGTTTGTTTGGTTGGAGCATGAATTTAGGTAAGCAAAGAGAAAATATTTTATTTTATAGAATTAATGGGAAAAAAAATTATTTTAATATTGGGAGGTGTGTAGGATGTGAAATAAAGTTAATTTTAAGGTTAAAATTTGTGTTGGATGTGAAATAAAGTTGATTTTTAAGGTTGAAATTTGTATTGGATGTGAAATAGAGTTATTAAAATTTAAAATAAATTTAAAATATTATTAAGATATTTTTTTTTTGCTCAAAAATGGGTTCATGCTAAACAAGGCGATAGTGTTTGACACAAAGAATAAAAAATAAGATAAAATTACTAGATTTTTTAATAGAAAAAACACTAGAATTTGATTAATGAAATTTAATTTAAGTGATATTTGATTCTGTGAATTAATATGCCTTACGGGAAGAGTTTGGGCCTTGGGTGACCAATTATGTAGGATTGATGCACGCGTCTAAGTGAGTGGGGTGAATAGATGCTTCTCAAGTAACAAGAGATATGCATAAAAGCAACTTAAAAAGGAATCAATAATAACAAAACAAGCCTAGCTACTAGATGATGTCAATGTAATAAGCAACAACAAAGAGACATCAAATTTATGTAGTTTAACACAATTTATGTAGTTTATTTCATATTATTCACAATTTTTAATAAAAAAAATATTTTTATTTAAATTTAATTTTAATCTTGTTAAATTTAACCTTACGAACAAACAGACCTAAAGGCCATCTTCACTTCCTAGGTAAGGTAAACAAGCATATCCTCCAAGTAACCCTATTTAAAGCCTCTAGCTAAATGAAGGAATCTCCAAACTCTTTTCAAATCCCCTATTTAGAGGCCCTCTTCTCTCAAATGAAAGAAAAATAAACATGTAAAAAAAATTTAGCTTAATGCTCAAAACTGATGATCAACCTTAAAAGTCCTTATAGCTTGACCTAAGTCGTTTCAGCCATCCAAACAAGTCCCTGGGTCGACCTAACCTCCAGTTGCAGCATAAAACAAAACACACTGCAATAGATAGCGTAAGGAGAGCGTGGGTCAACCTACAGACCCTAGATTGACCCAAGGCTCTGTAGCTGCAATTGAAGTAATTTTTGTACTGAATCAACCTAGCTAACATTTTCGTTTGGTTCGAGCTTTTTTTTAGATATGAAAAAAAAATATTTTATTTTTTAAGTTTAATAAAAAAAATTATTTTACTATTAGAAAGTATATAAAATATGAAATATTTTCAATTCTAATATTCATATTTGTATTGGATGTAAAATAAAGTTAATTTTTATAGTTGAAATTTGTGCTCGACAAAAATCTCACCCCGAACCAAACGAGGCTAATTTAAATCTCAAAACTCTTGGACACCCTGCAAGCACATTGAGAAACAACAAAGTAACTTAAAAATAATTTTTAATCATTATTAGAATGTTATACGTGTAATTCATCGATTTTTATCTTAGCAAACTCAAAATAAAAATTACACTGAATTCTACCCGAAATAAACTAAAATATGAATAATGTTTTGAGCACATCGATCTTGGGGTAATCTTTACCTCATCTTGACACTCCAATGCTTTGACTATTCTTTACGTCATCTTTCAGCTAAGGACATCCTCGATATTATTTGTGTTAACAAAATCATAAGTATAATTAAGAAACTCTGCATGGGATGCTAATTACGTTTATGTACTTTTCTTAATATTTGAAAAAAAAAAAGAGGAAAGAAAAGAGGGAAAAAAAAGAAAAAAACCAAAAAAAAAACAAAAAAAAAAAACAAAAGAAGAAAAGGAGTAAGAGCCTGCACGGGACCATTGACTCAAAGCGGCTCGAATAGGCCCATAATCATGTGCACAGGCGCGAAGGCCCCAGCGGCTTGCCAAGCGGCCCTGGCCAGGCCGCTTACTTCCCCAACTGTGACACATGTGGCCGAAGAGGGCAGAGAGTATTGCCGGGTGATGTTCTAAGAGAAAGGAATCATTAAGGTAAAGTGCGCCTTTTGGCATGCTTCTAAGCCGATAAATAGTACTGAGAGAAGCACAAGAATGAATCATCCCACATCAGAAAGGAAGAGAGATCCTGAGCTATATAAATAGATATCATAATCTTAAATAATAAAAACATTTTTTGGAGCAAAACTGTGAGGCTAATGATGAGAAACTTCGTAGTAAAGTGTACTTGAGCTGGAGTAGTATTAGGATAAATAACCTCTTGAGAAGTGCTCAAGTCACATAGTTTTCTAAAGTCAAAACGGATAATACCTCTACATTTGGATCACAGGATGTTACAATATTGATATCAGAGCTGACCTCCCATAGTACGATATGATTAAAGGATGAACCAGGCAGGAGCTGATAGGCCTGTGACGCCCGTAGCCGAAGAGAGCAGAAAGTGTCATCGGAATTACTGAGACAAAATGCAACTCTTGACAGGCTTCTAAGCCGATAAATAGTAGTGAGAGGGGAACAAAAATGAATTGTCTCACATCAAAAAGGGATAAAGTTCCTGAGTTTTTCAAGAATCCGATTTTAGTGATTTTTTAAGCATTGAGATCCTATCACTGTGGAGAACATTTCTAGCAACACCCCGACAACAAGGAAGGACTCTAGGGCATCCTGAATTCGGGAAACGATTGAAGGACTAACTGTCGATTCGTTGCCGCCATATGCTTATACTATTTTCTACACTTTTATTTTGCCTTGTGTGTAATCGTTCCTCTATTTTCATCATATTTTCTTACATCAAACTTGTAGTTTCTTTTTCATACTTCTCTTTCTTCTACATCATCATATCGCTTGTTTTAATTATAACTTGTCAAATCTTCATCATGGTGTAACCTTTATTCTGTTTATATCATTATGCTTATGTCGTTTTGTTAGACCAGCTACATTCACTCGATAATCCCTCATATAAGTTTTCGTATTCGATAAACTTTTATGAGAATTTTATTTTCGGGTGTGTAATATTCTTATATATGTAATTCACCACAGCATTGTCACCACAAAACTTTTCAAATTACCTATAAAATCAATTGATTTAATCATGTAGTACTCGTGCTAATTTTTCTTTTGAATCTTGCAAGGAGATCAAAATTGCATTTATATTTAGAACAAGCACCTCATTGATATTGCACCAAACACATAATGCATCACTTTCGGACAAGTTGGTAAAGCATCAAGCTTTCCATTGAATCATTTCACGTCTACACAAAACAACTTGATGTTCATTAGCGACTTACTAATTTAAACATATTGTCAAACACAAGGGAGAAATCAACACTTTAAAATCTAGTTATCCCTACTAAGGGGAGGGGGAAAGCAGAAAAAAAAAAAAAAAAAAAAGAGAGAAGCAATAAGCAGTTGACAGGTGAAATAGCCACCACCTCCTCTAATCCCTTCAAGCTCCACAACCTCAATTGGAGGG
>KZ451973.1:1005533-1028644 GCA_002786265.1 Apostasia shenzhenica | reverse complement strand
AAAAAAAAAAAAAAAAAAAAAAAAAAAAACCCTGTTGATTCCTCTCGAAATGCCCTGTCAGAAGCCCTCCACCTCCTCTAATCCCTTCAAGCTCCACAACCTCAATTGGAGGGTAGGGGTGGTTACCGGACCGGACCCGATTAGGTGGCCTTGGATCCGGTCCGAGCCTGGTCCGGATCCAAATAATTGGGTCGGATCGGGTCAATCGCGGTAAATTAATTAAAAAAAATATATTTATTTATACATTTTATAAAAAAAAATTATATATTTTGTAATATTTCTGACAAAATTAACATAAAAAAATCTAAGAAATTTATTAATATTAACGAAAATATTTACAAATATTTTACATAAAAAAATTTATTCGTCGTAATTACAAAGAATTCTTCTTGAGTACTCCTCTTCTTTCTGAATTATTATCCTTAAATTCGTCCACGAAATTATATTGTTGATTTCGTGACTCAGCCAACAAACCAATCCTGTAGGGCAGGTAAGCATGCAAAGAGTTGCAGGAGACAAACTACTTCTGTAATCTTCTACTATTCTTTCTGTGGTGAAAAATGCTGATTCAAAAGCTACAGTTGAAGCTTGTGCTGCTAGTACATCTCGTGCCAAAACAGATAAAAACGAGATATTTCTTTGATGAGCTTTTCCACCACTCAACAAGCGCTCATATCATCATCAAATCTTTCCGCGAGATGTAAATAGAATTGCAACTCGTTTCAAATTTATGGGGGCTTGATTCTGTGTTATCGATTGCTCTTCCAAAAGTTGCTTTTTCTTTATCTGTAGCAACAGAACTTTTTGTTGCCGCCGACCTAAGAATGTTGAAAATGTCGGGCTTTTTTTTGTTGCTGTTTGTATTTTCACGTGTTCCACATTCCTGCTCGCAACCTGCTCACTATAATAAAGAGAAAACAACTCTTGGAGAGTTGTAAAAACTGATGCTTTTTCGACATCAGTATTACTCCCCAAGAAATCAGAATATTCCGCGTAAAAAAGTTTCAATTAGCTTCGGTTCCCTGGCGCGAAGATCAAGAATAGCAGCTATTAAATATAAAAAGTGGAATTTTTCCCAATATTTTTTCTAATTTTAATTTCATGTCAGCCAACCAAAATTTTTTAGAATTGGATCTTGATCTAAACTCTAAAATTTTTTGAAACATTTGAAAAATATAAAAGGCAGAAAAATACATGAGTATTCAGTAGCACCCTCGCAATATAAACATATTGTCAAACACAAGGGAGAAATCAACACTTTAAAATCTAGTAATCCCTACTAAGGGGAAGGGTAAGGCAGGCCAAAAAAAAAAAAAAAAAAAAAAAAAAACCCTGTTGATTCCTCTCGAAATGCCCTGTCAGAAGCCCTCCACCTCCTCTAATCCCTTCAAGCTCCACAACCTCAATTGGAGGGTAGGGGTGGTTACCGGACCGGACCCGATTAGGTGGCCTTGGATCCGGTCCGAGCCTGGTCCGGATCCAAATAATTGGGTCGGATCGGGTCAATCGGGTAAATTAATTAAAAAATATATTTATTTATACATTTTATAAAAAAAATTATATATTTTGTAATATTTCTGACAAAATTAACATAAAAAAATCTAAGAAATTTTATTAATATTAACGAAAATATTTACAAATATTTTACATAAAAAATTTATTCGTCGTAATTACAAAGAATTCTTCTTGAGTACTCCTCTTCTTCTGAATTATTATCCTTAAATTCGTCCACGAAATTATATTGTTGATTTCGTGACTCAGCAACAAACCAATCCTGTAGGCAGGTAAGCATGCAAAGAGTTGCAGGAGACAAACTACTTCTGTAATCTTCTACTATTCTTTCTGTGGTGAAAAATGCTGATTCAAAAGCTACAGTTGAAGCTTGTGCTGCTAGTACATCTCGTGCCAAAACAGATAAAACGAGATATTTCTTTGATGAGCTTTTCCACCACTCCAACAAGCTCATATCATCATCAAATCTTTCCGCGAGATGTAAATAGAATTGCAACTCGTTCAAATTTATGGGGGCTTGATTCTGTGTTATCGATTGCTCTCCAATAGTTGCTTTTTCTTTATCTGTAGCAACAGAACTTTTTGTTGCCGCCGACCTAAGAATGTTGAAAATGTCGGGCTTTTTTTTGTTGCTGTTTGTATTTTCACATGTTCCACATTCCTGCTCGCAACCTGCTCACTATAATAAAGAGAAAACAACTCTTGGAGAGTTGTAAAAACTGATGCTTTTTCGACATCAGTATTACTCCCCAAGAAATCAGAATATTCCGCGTAAAAAGTTTCAATAGCTTCGGTTCCCTGACGAAGATCAAGAATAGCAGCTATTAAATATAAAAGTGGAATTTTTCCCAATATTTTCTAAATTTTAATTTCATGTCAGCAACAAAATTTTTTAGAATTGGATCTGATCTAAACTCTAAAATTTTTTGAAACATTTGAAAAATATAAGGCAGAAAAATAGATGAAGTTGGATAATAACAACCTAAAAAATTTTCAGTAGACTCCTTAAAAATAGACAATAATTCAAAAAAAAATTTTAAAAAATTCAATCATAAGAATGTAATTGAAGGTCACGATCAAGTGTATATAAATTGTAAAAACCAGTTAGCAAATCTTCGTATGGTAAAAGTGATTTGAACAAACGATGGAGTGAATTTCATCTAGTTTTTACAGGTAATAAAAATTTTACACAATTTATTCCGGCACTTATGCAAACACGTTTTCATTCACGCCTGACATTTGAATTTAAACGAATCCATTTTGCAACATGCTTAAATTTATCGATAATTAAATGTTCGGAATTGAAAGTACTAGAAACATGAAAAAGAGAACCATAAAGAGGAAGCCTTAAAAAATGCTGTAAAAAATTAACTGCAGAATTATTATTCGAGGCATTATCCAAAGTAATACTAAAATTTTTATTTTCTATACCATAAATTTTACAAACATTGCGAATGTAAGAAAAAATAGTTGAACCCGTATGAGCCTCATCTAATACATCTAAGGATAATATTCGTTTCTGCATTCCCCACTGTCCATCGATCCAATGACAAGTAACGACTAAATAACTCGCGCCACTAAAACTAGTCCAAATATCAGATGTTAAACTAATCATATAACTAATATTACTGAGGTATTCGATAAGAGATTTTTTATATTCATCGTACATTGACATACAATCTTTTTTAAGTGTATGCCTAGAAATTCGGGTATATTGAGGCTGTAAATATTGAACAATATATTCTAAAAATCCCTCTTTCTCACATATAGTAAATGGTTGTTCGGTTCGTACTACAAATCGAACTAAACCTCGACGTGCTTTATCATTTCTAAAAGCCCACGGTATAGATCCACTCTATTGATTGAGTTGTGTTTGGGTTGGCTCTATAATAGTAGGTTGACAAGTTTTTTCATCAAACTTATGAAATCTAACTAGGTGTTTCTTAAATATATCAGTCTCACCACCGGTACCACCTTGTTTGTATGAATATTAATTTTTACAAATTTTACAAATAGCGACATATTCAGGTCTCTCCGAATTGCTATTCGGTTTAATTTGTAAATCAAAAAAATTTCATACCTTACTGCGTTTCGTCCGAGACTTGTTAGAGATACTTGATGATTGCGTTGGCGGGCCAGTGTCGGTGCCAACATCTCCACTTGGTTCAGGATCATGTTCCGCAGATAAATCGAGATCAGGTTCTGAAGTTTCGTCAAAGTTCTCACCGAGTGCAGGAAGACGATCGAGTTGCGGTACATACTTCGGATCAACATTCCCTTGGAGACTTGAGGAAGAACTGCCAGAGAATCAACGTTGGGAAGCCATTAAAATGTGTTTGCAGATTTTTTAACAAAGTAGAAGAACAAAAAAATTTGATGAAAAATTGTACAAATTATCATAACAAAAATTGTACTATTTATAGAAAGTTCAATACATGTTTAAAAGTCTAAAATGATCTTAAAACGGTCATTTTAGATTTTAAAACAGTCATTTGATCGTTTGCAAAATTGCAACGGTCAAATGACCGTTCAATTTAATTTAATTTTTTTTAATAATATCTGCAGCTGGCAGATGTAATCTGCCAGCTGCAGATTACATGGGGGCGGGGGCAGCGCCCGCGCGGGTGCTGCCCCCAATTTTTTTTTTTTTTTTAAAATGAACTGGTTCCGGTTCAACGGAACCGGTCCGGTTCCGAACCGGATAATCGTTCTGCTTACACAGAACCAGTCCGGACCAGTTCTGCGGCCCGGAACCGGTTAGAACCGGTCCAGTTCAACCGGTTCTGGACCGAACCGGTTCTTACTGGACCGGTTTCGGTCCGGTTCCTGGTCGAACTGGTCCAATAAGCAGCCCTATTGGAGGGCCTACTCCTCAAAAATTTGTAACCCATGGTGGCCCTCAAAAAGCCCACCAGGCCTGTGAAGTCCTCTCACTTTCTCTCCAAATTTTAGGCCTCCTAAAGACCCAACCTAGCCAAAATCCAGGTCCACTTACTCAAGAAACAAATGGGCCAACTCTTGTGGCCCATCTCCTAATGGACCTTCAGAGAGCAAAGGCCTTAGTGAGGACCAAGAAAGAATAAACTTGCATTCTCCTTCCCTTGCTGCCAGTGACCAAGAAAAAGGCATCAATCAAGACTTGGGACTAAGTTGTGGCCCAAAGAGAGATTATTTCAACTGGAAAGGAACCATCGGGCGAGAGTGAGAAGAAAAGCTCAACTGGGAAAGACAACCCTTCTGCTGAGCTGCCCTCTTGTATCTCATTTTAATTCTGCCCTAAGAAGGAGCCAAAGATTACGCGGGAAGAGGAATTATTGGGTTCGGACGGCGCACCGTCCGGAACCCAATCAGAGGGCGCCACGTGTGCCATACAGCTGGGTCCGGGCACACGCGACGCTCTCTGATTGGGCGTCCGAACAGTGCGCCGTCTGCGCCCAATAATTGTTCCCACTTCCCACCGGTTTTGATTCAGACTCAAGCATGTCAACATTTTCTAATTGAGCCATCAATTTTCACCAGATTTCAAACCCAATGGTTAATTAATTTCAATTGCCAATTATCTAAGTTTGCCAACTTTTTTGTGATTAAGCGACTATTTATGTGAGAAATATTCAAATTACTGTTAATTAAGTGCTGATAAATCTGCTAGGACCTAGATTTATTAAATTGAAATCAATAGTTCTAATTTAAATTATTGCTTATGCCCTCCAAATAAATTTAGATGCAAGTATAAACATGATGCAAAGAATATCCCAGGAGGAAAATCTAAATAAACATGTTGAACGTGTTGCTGAAGAATTTAATAAAATCTATAGTAAGTATGTCTTTTAGAGCTAATGAGAAGAGTAAAAATATTTTAGAGTTCTCCCAACCTTCTAATTTTATAATTATTAATATTTTATTTAAGAAAAAAGAAAAACATATTATCACTTATAAGAGTAAGTCTTTCAAATCGCAAATTGATAATTTTCTTTCAAGAAAACGAGAGCACTTGAAGTGTAAAGAATATAAGATCATCTTAAGTGAATGCTTGACTATCTAACATCGGTTAATGATCTCAGATCTCACGACGGAGAGCTAGAGAATAAGCAGTAAATTGAAATAATATTCTCGAACTCGATGGTGGAATCTGGAGAATGAGAATAAGAATATCTTTAGAAAATAAGCTATAGAATCTGGGCAATGAGACATTGAGAGGAAAACTGATCTTATATGATTGATAATTGCTAACAGCATCTACAAGGTGGTGAAGGATATACTAGGAAAACCTAAAAGAAATGCTCTTAATAATACAATGCTTACTGGTGGAAATAAGATATATAGAAAAAGTTAAAGAGAGGAAAATATGCTATAAAGATTGATACAAATACAAGAATAAAGAAAACTGAGAGAAATACAATATAACCCAACAAGAATCTAAAAAAGCAATTTGTAATGCAAAAATATGACATTTAAAATGGGTAAATAGCATCTGGGTCCCTCTAGTTTGGTCGTATGTGCAAATAGGTCCCTCGAATATTTTAAAGAAGCAAGCCTGGTCCCTCTAATTTAATGAAAATATGCATATAGGTCCTTGGCCGTAACAGACGTTAGAAATTATTTTTCTCTCTCCTCCTCTCTCTCCTCCCTCTCTCTCCTACCCCATCTCTCTCTCCTCCCGCATCTCTCTCTAACGCAGGGCGGGCGCGAGTGCTGGCAGGCGGGCGGGGCTGCGACGCGAGCGGGCTGGCGGGCGTGGCTGCGGATGAGATGGCGGCTGCTGGGCTGCCGGGGCACAGGGGTGAGCCGGGGCTTTTGGGTGGGGCGGGGTGGCGCCGGAGGGTGAGCGCAAGGTAGGCGCGCGTAGAGGCGGCGCGCGCTGGAGCGCCCGGCCGCCGGCGGTGAGCCCGAGCGCCGGCGGAGCGGGCTGCGGGAGCGCCGCGCAGGCGAAGCGAGCGGCGCGGGCGCAGGCGCTCTGTGGCCGCCGGGGTGCGGAGCACCGGCGCAGGCGGGCGAGCGCCGCGCCGCCTGCGCTCCAGCGCGCGCGCAGGCGCCGCGCCGCTCGCCCGCCTGCGCCAGCACTCCCCAGCCGGAGCGCTCCCGCTCAGCGCCGCGCACAGGGCGCCCGCGCCCCTCGCCCGCCTCGCCGGCGCTCCCGCAGCTCGCGCGCCAGAGCGCCTGCGCCCGCGCCGCTAAAGCCGCCTGCGCAGGCGCCGGCGCGCAAGCCCCGCGCCGCTCGCCCACCTGCGCCCGCCGCTTGGCCCGCCTCGGCCGGCGCTGCCCGCAACCCGCGCGCCTGCGCTGCGCTCCCGGCCGCCCGCCGCCCTACGCGCGCCCTTTGCCCTTGCGACTCGCCCCCTCGCGCGCCCCCGCACCAGCGCGCCATCCTCCGCAGCCCGCCCGCCTACCCGCTGCCGTCGCAGCCCGCCCGCCTGCCAGCCTCCGCGCCCGCCTGCGTTAGAGAGAGATGCGGGGAGGAGAGAGAGATGGGGGAGGAGAGAGAGGGAGGAGAGAGAGAGAGGAGAGAGAAAATAATTTCTAACGTCTGTTACGGCCAAGGACCTATATGCATATTTCATTAAATTAGAGGACCAGTTTGCTTCATTTAAATATTCGAGGGACCTATTTGTACATACGACCAAACTAGAGGGACCCAGATGCTATTTACCCTTTAAAAATTTATATAAAAATTGGATACCAAAGAAGGAGAAAATGCATATACAAACTTATTAAAATAAGAGACAAGAAAATTAAAGATTTAATTCAAGTAAAATACATTAATGATGAAGGTCACAAAATACTTTTCAAAAAAAAAAATCCAACATAAATGAATGAATTATTTTTAAAATCTTTTTAATAATGGTTGTAACAATACATTTGGTCTTATGAAATTTAACATTCAAAAAGAGAATAGAAATGACTGTTACATCCGATATATTAATAAGACTAAAGTTTGGGAGGCCTTAAAGAAAATAAAATATAAGAAAACAGTTGGACCAAACGATATCCCAATAAATTTTTAAAAATATATGAAGGATGAAGGACTATCTTGACTCACTAGATTATTTAATATGATTTTAAATACTAAACGAATGCCAAATGAGTAGAGAAAAAGTGTATTAGTACCTATTTATAAGAATAACGATAATGTATAGGATTGTGCCAATTATAAAGATATTAAATTAATGATCCATACTTAAAAATTTTGAAAAAAATAATCAAACAAAAATTACATTATAATACTAGGGTGTCATAGAACTAGTTTGATCAATGTCTAATAGATTTACTATGAAAGCTATTCATTTATTGAGAAGTTTAATGGAATGATTCAAGGAGAAAAGAAAATTTGCATTTCAGTTTCATTGCTTCGAAAAGTTTTTTATAAAAAAAAGAGTTTGTACTACCTATATTCAACTTGTTGAAGATATGTATAAAGGGGTTATTACTTATGTTTGAACACAAAATTGTTTAAATAAGAATTTTTCAACTACAGTTAGACTATATTAAGGCTCAGTTTTAAGTTCATATCATTTTTCATTAGATATGGAGGTCTCGACTGGACATATCCAAAAAACAGTACCTTGGTCTATGCTTTTCGCAGACGATATTCTGCTTATTGATAAGAATAGAAAAAAGGGTAAAGGCAAAACTCAAGTTATAGAGGAATACTTTAAAATAAATTTTTGTCTTAATAGATCAAAAATAAAAATATATGTAGTACAAATTTAGTCGAGGTAGTATTGGTGAGATAACAATTGATGATCAAGTTATCAGAAAAAGTGAGCAATTTAAATACATTGGATCAATTATACAAAATAACAGTAAAATAAATAGTGATGCTATTAACAGAATCCAAGCAGAATGACTAAAGTGAAGAAATACTTCTAGTGTGTAATGTGAAAAAAATTCTACTCATACTTAAAGGTAAATTCTACAGAACAGTTGTAAGACCAATAATATTATATAATACTGTATGTTGACCCATAAAGCAAAGCCACACAAATAAAATAAGGGTCATAAAAATGAGGATACTAAAGTGGATGAATGAGTATGCATGAAAAGATATGATGAAAAATAAGTATATTCGCGAGAACGTTGGGGTCGCCTTAGTTGAGGATAAGCTCAGAGAAAGTCGGCTTATATGATTTGAACATATAGACCATAAGCTAATGAAAGCTCCAGTAAAAAGAGTTATGTTATTAAATTTTACTGTATTAAAATAAAAGGAGAAAGATCAAATAAGACATGACAAAAAATCATCACAAAGAATCACACAGCTTTAGATATAAATGAGATCTTATTATTTTGATAGAGTGCAATGAAAACAAAAGATTTATATAATTGATCCCACCTAGCAGAATAAAGGCTTGATTGTTGTTGCATCATTTACCGTGGATCCATTTAATTTGAAAATTGAAATTAGTTTATTTGCAGTAGTGCTCACATAATTAATTTTGGGAAATAGTCACGTTTGATTGCTGTAAGTAGCTAATTAATATTACAGAAATTAAATTATCATCTCATGTGATTATAGCATCATAATCGATCTTGCTCAGTTTAAAGCAGTTGGCAGTATTCCAAACTAGTTTATAAAAATCCTATTGCAGCTTTGCTTGTTTTTCCATTAAGTCTTATCTCTTGCTCAAACGTGGACCCCTTTTCAAAACCAAAACCGGAATGAAGACTCTAGTGAGATTCCAGAGAAGTAAATCAATTATAGCTAATGAAAAGACATTCAATGATCTGAAGGATGTTTGAGAATGGTATGTCAAGGAACGTAGAAAACCAACTATTACTCGAACAACAAAGAGAATATCATTAACAGGTTCTCATAGGCATGGAAAATAACAAAAAATATAAACTAAAAAGCAATAGCAACAAAGCATTCATCTTGGCTACTTGGGATCTGTTGCATCAATCTCTTCTCCATTAACCACTATGCAAAGCAACGTTCTCCATAAATAAAAGAAATTCTAGATTGATCCTATCTCAATTCATTTTTATCTATTCCTTTTTCTCTTCACTATTGGGACGTGGAGCACTCCATATTTGCATACAGAGGTCCCTTAATGGTCGATGATAAATATGGCTGAATTATCTTAAACATTTTTCCCTCATCTTATCCTCAATAGGTGTGGTCCACACTCTCTCTCTAAAACAGGCATTTTTATTAGGTCCACTATAGTGTAGCCACTTATCTCAATATTTGCATCTCAACTACATTACTCTTATGGATAACTTGTGACTTAACTACCCAACATTCACTCCTATAATACCATTTTTTGGTTAGATAGCAGTTTGCAAAATTTCAACTTCAACCCAATATGCATCTTCCTATGCATAAAACTCTATGGTACTCCTCCATTTTAAATATCCTATATTGATTCTATAATTAACATTCTTCTCTATACTCTTGTTATTGTTATAATAGACCTAAGTATTGAACTACAAAGAATAACATAAAAGAAGAAAAACATAAGTTTAGTGAATTTTTGCCAACATCCATGGACACGCGGACTCAAGGTATCAAAGTACATTGAAGGTTTAATTAAGCCAAGAACTAATTTTACAAGATTATCTCAAACATTAGTAATTATCAATAACTAATTGAAGGTACATTGAAGCTACATGAAATTCAAATATATTGAAATCCTAAAAAAGTTTTCTACACACGATCCCCAAAGTTTTCGAGTAATGAGATCCTTCAATTAGAAGTATTTGTTTCAATTAGAAATATTTGTTTCTTAAGTGTTCAGTCAAGATTCCAACTTTTGATTAACTTCTTTCTCATCTATTAGAATACTGCAAAATCAAACCATTAAATTTGACCTTGAATGTGCTTAGCCAAGTCACCTATCATCAAAGTGAAAATATAAAGGCTGAAAACATAACTTACAATAGTATTAGGAAGCTCCTTCAAATTAACATTAGCAGCCCTCGCATTAATAGCCACTCCATCATAAAATGTCTTTGATGACATTAGTATATCTGTTGAACATAATATTTCCAATATTCCCTTAAACTTTGTCATGTATTTTCAGCATTAATTATAATAATATGGAGATCCCTTTTTACATCTCTATACTTTTCAATTAATTTTCTAACATGAAAGATATTCTCCTTATCTTCCAATCACAAAACCAAATGGTTTGTTTGATATTGTGGTATCCCTCTTTAACCGATATGCAATAACTCTTTCACGGAGCTTCATAATATACCTCACAAGCTTGATCATTCTATTGTATAACCCTTTATTCTTGAAAGAAGGAATAAAATTCTTCCTCCATTCATTAGCCCTTCTTTAAACCTCAAGTATCATAGTAAAGACTAAAGAGTCTCCCAATCCATTTAGCACCAATGTCACATATATACTTCCACATTGTAAAAGGGATCCCATTAGGTCTACTAGTCTTACAAGGCTTTAGCTATTGTAAAGCCTCTTTTGCTTCTAAAACTCAAATCTCTCACATATAGTTGACATTTCACTCATCCTACAAATCACCAAAATTATTTTGCCATTTCCCATTAGAAATCTTGGTAAAATTATATTCACCATCTCTCCATGATATCTTCATATTTCAGCAAGATATTATTATATTCATCCTCAATAAATCTAATATTGTTCAACTTTTGATTTTTCCTCTCCTTTAATAATGTTAAAGACATATATAGGTATGTATGCACACACATATATACATGCATGCATACATACATACATATCTATACATCCCTCCAAAGCTTCAACATCTTGGACAGGTCTTCTAGGGATTTAACACTCGCTTCTTTTACGATCTTCTTAGCACTCCTCTTAGCTTTTTTATAGTTTTTTAAATCTCACTATCTTGATGCTTTGATAGTTTTTTATATCAATCTCCTTTTCCTTCATTATTATTTGAACATCTAAACTCAAGAACTAAAAATTTATCCATGTTGATCAAATCAGCAGCTTGATCAAAATCAGACCATATACAAAAATGATAAACTCCACACTCTACTGAAAAAGATTGAAATAAAGCCATTATCTTGTTCCCTGAGATGTGAAAACCAATCTGACAAATAAGAAACGAAAATTCACAACTTCGATTCATGACGATTACCCTATTAAAATGAACGACCTTCAAAATACAAGCAAGAATGACGTGCAGAATTCATGGACCAGAATAATCTTCCCACAGCAATGAATTAGTAAATTATAGCTCAATTTTAACAGCTAACAGAGTCGGAGAAGGGATTTATACATACCAAATTGATCTTCAGAGTCTTCAAAATCAAAAGGAAAATTGGTGCTAGTTGCGAAGTTTCCAGAATTTGAATCCTCCCTGCAATGCAACTGAAAATCGGAAGTAAGAACAACGTGGAGAGAAGAGAGAGCTTGGAATAATGGGCAGAGGTGGGAGGCAGCGAGAACAGGTACTACTGAGATAGAGCAGAAGACCAATCTCCGGAGAGCGACGGTAAGAGAAAAGACAGAGAAGGACGATAGTGCAGGGAAGAAGGCAATCGTCCACCATTTGAGTAACAAACGAGGTCTGGGCTCAATGGGGCCACCGGCCGTCGAACGCCGGAATAGATGCCGGAAAGCTAGTCGCCGGCGAGATACGAGCATTGGTCCCCCGGATCGGCGGAACGAGTTAGGGCACTGCTGGTACCATTGATTGAACGATATTCATGCTTTTCGTTTGATTCAGTAGCTACTCTCTTCCAAGAAGAGTACTTTTGTTATGATCCAACTGCAAGGTATGAGATTTGAGTCTCACATTAAAAATATGAGATTCTAACATGGAGTTTGAGCTAGTTTTTGGGGTGTGGTTCTCCCAAAGTTCATATCAATTAGTATCAGAGCAATTGATATGAACTTTGGAAAAATCACACCCCAAAAGCTAGCTCAAATCCCACGTTAGAATCTCATACTTTCAATTTGGGACTCAAGTCTCATACCTTGCAATTGGATCGTAACAATCCACCATGCTCCGCAGTCCCGACGCCCACGCCGGCTGGCTTTGCGCTAGCTCTTTCTAGCCCCAGGCGAACACTGCAATACCGGCGTCACCACCGGCGTCGCCCGATTGCAACTCGGACACGTAGTGTATGGCTCTGATACCAATTGATATGAACTTTGGGAGAACCACACCCCAAAAGCTAGCTCATGAGAGTGGTTCTCCCAAAGTTCATATCAATTGGTATCAGAGCCATACACTACGTGTCCGAGTTGCAATCGAGCGACGCCGGTGGTGACGCCGGTATTGCAGTGTTCGCCCGAGGCTAGAAAGAGCTAGCGCAAAGCCAGCCGACATGAGCACCGGGACTGCGGAGCATGATGGATTGTTACGATCCAATTGCAATGTATGAGACTTGAGTCTCACGTTGAAAGTATGGGATTCTAATGTGGGATTTATATGAACTTTGGGCTCTCCACTCTCATGAGCTAGCTTTTGGGGTGTGGTTCTCCCAAAGTTCATATCATTTTTTTTTATTTGGCAAAAAAAGAGAGATTTTTATGGCATAAAATTAAAAAAAAAAGTTTTCAACTATGCCTATTGGAGCACATAATTTATCATGAACTTTGCTGAACATCATTGATTATATTTAGTTCTTCATCCAATAATCATATAATTCAAAGTAATATTCATACTCTTTGGTTAGAATTTTTAATTTAATTTCGGATTTTTCCATTGACTTCCTTTTCAAGAACATTTTTCAAGTCAAGCATTTTTTTTATAGATTCAAAAATATATATAATATGAAATATAATAAATAAAGTGATTGTTTAATACTAAAATTTATATAAGATGAGATATAAAATATTTTTTATAATTTTTTTAAAAATAAATTTAAGATTTTAATCATAGCTAAAATAAGCCTGTTTTTTAGCATGTCGCCAAGCAAGGGCCTAGGCTCCGTTTGGTTGAGGCATGGTTAAAATTTTCTCCAACTAAAAATCTTATTTTATTTTTTTTTAAAAATAAAATTATATTTTATATTTCATTTTATACAAATTTTAATATTAAACAATTACTTTATTTCACATCTAACATAATTTTTAATATAATTAACTCACTTTATTTCACATCATACATAATTTTTAAAAAAGTTTATAAAATTTTTCAAATTATTTTTTATTTCCTCCAACCAAACAAATTAGTCTTAAATCACAATGAGCTTCTTTTAATTACATTATCACCTAAGAGGTTCTATCTAAATTATTACAAGCTCATAGTTCTTTTCTTTTCTTGTCGTAGTTTTTTTTTCCTCATCAAAAAAGAGAAACACGTTATAATTAATGTGCTCAAGCTTTCTATAATCATGATACGCTATCTTTTCGTCGTCCGTTTATCGAGTGCTACGATGTTCATTTGCGAAATTCAAGTTGTCCCAATTAATTTGTGAATTATTTTTTAGAAAGTTTTATGATCCTTTTGAGTAGGACATGATCCTCATCAAAGCCTTCCTCTTTTCAACAACATTAATGATCCCTTTGATTTTTTTAAGGAGAGTTTGGCTTCATCTCTTTCATCTTCACTTCATGAATAATAAGTGAACTCAAAAGAAAATTTGGAGACTCTTTGCTTTCATGATTGTGGTGAGCTTTTTTTTTTTTTAAAGATGTATGATTGTGGTGACTTTAGGATTCCCTCTTTATGGCAGCTGCATAAAATTTTGCTTACAAGTTCAAAGTTAGTGAAGTTCTTTAATTCCTAAGCTTCTTAAGATACTAATAATATTAACAAATTGACCTACTAAATATTTTAAAAACAGTTTCTTTTTTTTAATAAAAAATAATGAGATAATTACCTACATGCCACATCATTTAGGGAGCGTTTGGTTCAGTGTTATCTCAATGTTATGTTATGTTATCTTTAAAAATTAATTGTTTGGTTTAATGACATCTTTAAATAACATTATAATTAATTATAAAAATGTCATTACATGCTACATCTAGATGTTACCCCAAATTGGGCGATATCTCAAGATAACACCGTCAATTTATCATTATAATGTCAATAACTTCCAACTAAACAAAAATTATTTGGATAGCATTGATATTTTCTAATATCATAATATTGAACCAAACAAATGTCCATTGATGAATAACAATGATAGTTAGATAACATGACATCTAAATAACATTGACATTGAAATAACACTGAACCAAATGCCCTCTTAGTTTTATTTATGCTTTACCCATCCATTCTTAGTTAATTACGCTATGCACACTAAAAATATTATAACATCTTACATACACACATTTTAACTTATTTCTATTATAATGAGTAATCATAATTTTTCAATAACCTAACTATAATTAAATTATAAAAAATCTGAGTCATTTATCATATTATTTTAAGGATATTTAAATATATTTTGAGTGAAAATCCTAAAACCTTAATGTTTATGTGGCGGCAAAGGAAGAAGACATCCGCGACGTGAATTGATTTTAAGATAAATCAGCACTTTAGTGTGGTATTGAGGAAGAGAAAAATATATACCATTAATAGTAAAAATATAATTTTAATGATTTACTAACAGATTATTTTTTTTAAATAGATTTTGATTAAGTTTTAACTCAAATATGTGTATTAAGATTTTGTAATGTTTTGAGTGTGCATAGTATAATTAATTAAAAATGGATGGATAAGGCATAAATAAAACTAAATTGTGTGGCATATAGTTAATTATTTCAAAAATAATTCATAGTCAACAATTAATTAGATATTGGTTCTAGCATCTATTTTTATTGATTTCTTTGTAGATGACAATCAATATATCAAAAATTTCTCTACATGTATATGCATTTAAAGAGCATGATTTAAGATATATAGTCATTCAAAGTGAGTGTGTATTAAAATTAATGTATGATGGCTCTTTTATTGAGCTCAGCCATGCTTTCATATAAAAAAATTGACTGATTTTGAATTAAAAGGCAACTAATAAATTTGTTTATTCACACTTTAGAAAAATTTGTTTGAAAAAATAAAAACAAAAAATTGTTAAGGATGGAAACCTAGCCACTCCATCTTTTGAAAAGAAAAAAAAATGGTCTCAAAGATTATATATTGAATAGAAAAACTAGCTTATTCTTTTAAGAATTGTCGCCTTTTAAGTACTCTAAATATATTCACTAGGTGGCTTTGACTTGCCTTTTCCACTTAGCTTGGATTTATTATCCTAGACATAATACTTCTTTCTCTACTCTCAGCATCAATTTCTTCTAATCAGATTGTGTTTACCTCAAAATCAAAACTAATATCCACCGAACTCAACTAAGTTCTAATGACATTAAACTCAACTAAGTTCTACTGACATTAAACTTATTAATGCAATATGTGATGACACTTCTTTCAAAATTTTTGATAAATAGACAATGTAGTAGATATACCTTTTTGACATGGAAGGCTTCTCATGATGAACTGCGACTAAAATGGGCGGGGAGTGGTCGCCGGAGTTATGTTTATATAAGTGAATCAGAATCATCTTAATAAAAAGTAACTCCTACCAGACTTTTAAGTGGAGGGGGATATAAATGAATCATCACACATCAAAAGAGAATAAGAGTTCTTAAGCTGCATAAGTAATGCGATCTCAAATAATAGAGGCGCATTTTAGGAAAAAACTGTGAAGCCAATGATGAAAAATTCTATAGTTAAGCATATTTGGGTTAACGTATTAAGATAGGTGACCTCCTGGGAAGTATCTAAGTCATGCAGCTTCCTAAAGCTAAAGCAAATAATACTTTTATATTTGAATCATAGGATGTTATACTTCTTATATATAGTATATATACTTGATCTTAGCCAAAAGGCCAAGAAAAGTATTCTTATATATAGTATATATTGCACATTGCATTTTTTAAACTAGTAGTCATCTATACATTAGTAAAGCCATGTTTCTTGCTAATTATGTAAGCCTGATCTCAATGCCATCGATCTATTAGATCTCATTCTTCTTATTTTATCAATTTTATCTTCTCTCTTCTCAAAATAGTTTTACACAACTACGTATCGTATAATGAACTTCTATCGGCATTTTCTAGATTTCAAATACCTTCATACCAATGAATCTTATTCATTTTGTTGTAGTTAATGCAAGAAAAAAAAAAGATCATTATAGGGAAAACTATTTAATTAAAAAGAAGGAGCAAATGATAGTTTGTCCAAAAAGGAAAAGCTTGAACCAAGCCGGTATCATTCTCAAAGAAGATCATGTCAATTATCTCTTTTGAAGGTATCGTGGTGGAGGTGAATTTTTTTTGGGGCCATTTGGTGTCTTAGTCGTATTTGCATAGTTATTCGAGTCTTTTGTGTTTGCTTTTCCTTTTGTTGTCTCATGAAATGTATACAAGTTTTTTTCTTTCTTTTTAACATGTACATCTTTTTTGACTTGTAACTCATAAGGTGTTGTAGATGATGAGTGATGACTCTATTTACTATTTATGATAATTGTTCGATATGCAGTGAAGATTAACAAGAGTGTTATAGAGCTCGGGTAACCTCTTTACTTTACTGCACTAAATACTTGGTTACTGTTATTTTGATTAACTAAAGAAAGCTAAAAAAAACCTTTATTGTGATACTTCTTCTTGGGAATCAAAAAAATTGTTGATGTTACGGAGAAAGATTCCACCCAGTACAACATATATAGAACAAAACATTATAGCAACACAAGAAAGTGAAAGTCAAATAAAAATTAAAAATAACGAACAAGAAAAGGGACACCAAAACTTACATAAAAATCCTACATTTAGAAGAAATTCACTACGAAATAGAAAAAAATATACCTTTTTTTACGATTTTCTAGAAACAAATTTATAACATGTCACATTCTAACTCTCTTAAACTTTAAAATAATTTCTCCGATCATAAATCTCATCATATTAGATGTACGATAATATATATTAAAAAAATACTTAATTGAATTTTAAAATTAATAGTGCAGTTACACCAGTGCGCCGCATTGAACGTTTATTCAATAGCATAATTAGACGGTTTGATTAGCCTTAGATGTACAATATTCGCATGATCATCATCTGATCTTCCTTTGTTTGTTTCATCTGTAATTCTTTCATCGAATAGCTAGTTTATTAATCTCCACTAAACGATCATATTGCCTATCGAACAATTCAATCAATTATTCGATCTAGCATTTAGAACTTTCTATCTAACGCATCTAATCAATAAATTGACGGACCACTCCATAGTGATCCATTTCACTGCATGCTAAAGCAAATTAGTTACAAGTCCACATCGATCTGAAACACAAACTATCATCTTTATCGACATCATATTTTTTCATTTCAAATTCTAACTATATATATATATATATATAAACTTCTACCTCTTTCTCATGTTTTCTTCTTCTCAATTACTATCCATACCCTCAAAATTAATCACATAACTAGTACTACATCAATTCTCTTGACAAATAGTACTGCAAGCATCCAATAATTTTTATGAATTTTTTCCCCATTAAGCACTTCTTATATATATATATATATAAAGCAATAATATATAATTAATTATGTGTAATCATTATAATATTAAAGTGATGAAAATCTCGCCATGCACACGCAGAGGGGGATGAGAACGAGTTCAACGTCAAATATTAATCCACCATGTGAAGTGCGACATTTCCCTACGTAATTAATTCCATGGATCATTATATTAAGGTTTTAAAAATCGGACCGGACCGGCCGGTTCAACCGGTCGAACCGTGAAACAGTCAGCCAACCGGTCTGGTTTAATTTTATAACTGAATCCGCTTAAAACCGGCCAGAACCGGTCTAAACCGCGGTTCAACCGGTGAATCGGTACGGTTAATGGATCGGTTGAGTTTAAAATTAAAAAAAAAAACTTTCCTAAACTCTGGGTCCCTAACTCAGTCTCCGTTCTGCGGCCTCTACTCGAGCGACAGTCACGAACTCGCGATTTCTTTTGCCTCGCACTCTCCTCTCCAGCCCCATCCTTTCGAAATGATTTAGTATTTTAGTGATATGAAATGATGAAATGATGAAATGATTTAGTATTTTAATATTGATAAAGTATATATTTGTTCAGATCTTTTAATGATGTACTAAATATTATACTCAATTTGTGATTTGCGAATATTTTGTTGGGTTATCGTTAATTCGATTTGCTTGAAATTATTTTTGGGGTTATTAATATAAGATATTATTTGTTAAATTCAATTATTAAACATTCATTTTATGTCTAATTATTGTGTTGATGTATGAATAATATATATCTTAACTATATTTATATTATATTTTATCAGTTTTTTAAATTTTTATTTCATCCCGGTTCGATCCCGGTTCGACCATTGAATGTTGAACCTTTCAGTCTACCGGTTATGAAGCCAGTCTGATTTTAAAAATCTTGATTATATAATAATTAATTAGTATACCTCATGCTAATTAATTATTCAACTAAAATAACTCTATTATATAATATATATACATATATATATATGCTACTTTTAGTAAATATTTAATTAAACAAATTAATTTAGTGAAAATTTCCTTTTACAGAAATTTAAATAGTGTACACTAATATGAAAAATAGTTCACTGGGGATGTAAATGAACAGTCCTAGGCCTTCAACAAGATGTTAGGATGATCATAATTAAGGGTTTTTTTTTATCAAATTAATTTAACAAATAATAAGTTAGATATGTTTTTAAAAAGTTTTTTTTTTATGAAACATAATTTTAAAAGTTAGGATCGATCGATCCTAAATGAATGAGCATGGATGTATCGAGGTTTTTCTTATACATATTTGTGAGAGGATTTACGTATAGAATATAGAATTCTGAAAAAAAAAAATATAAAATTTTCATTAAATTTTAAAAATAAATATCTTCGAATGTTTTTGTATGTATTTATAACATGTTCGCTTAAACTTCGATCGATCGGTGGCTCAGTAATTTGCTCAATTACTAAAATTTGTAGTATTATATATGATATATGTATATATAAATATATATACATATATAGTTAATAATCATGCTGTTATTCTTGAAAGTAATCACGTTATTATTCAGTATTAATGTTACATATATAGCAAACAAACTATTTATCATTTATTTACTTTTTATAATTAATTAATAATTTAATTTAATAGTTGATGAATTATTCATCATAACAAGAATTGATTATTTAGCTTCATATGAGCTTGCTAGGAAGCTAGGGTTGTACGTAAATGAACCGAGCATTCGATGAGCAGCTCAAGATTCAATTTGATAAGAACTCGTTTATAATTCGGTTCATTAATTGATATTAATAAATAATTTTAAACATAATTTTAAAACTTAATTCGATTGGTAAATGATCATGCAGGTTTGATTAACAAACTAGCATTCAATCGGCTCCTTAATATTCATGAATAGGTAATATAAACTTTATGAACATATACTTGATTATAAGTTATGATATGATGATTTTTTAGAGATTTTAGTATATATATTGTTTGTTACTAAAAAAAAATATGAATTAAGATGATGAATCTGTTCGTAAATAAATTAATATTTTGATATATAAAAGCTTATATATTTATAGCTTTCGTGTTCATAAACTTAAATATATATATATATATTACCTTGTTCATGAATGCATTAGTGAGCTTGCTCATTAATCATATCATATGAACCAAACTTAAACAATCCTTAATATTTGCAAACCAAGCTCGAGCTCGAGCTAATTGTTTTAGTAAAAGAACATGAACTTGAACAGACAACTATTCGATATAGCACGATTCATTTACAACCCTAAGGCTACATAGCTCAATTTCAAATTTGATGTGAAGCTTTTATAGTACTCCATTGGCTCTACATAAAGAAAAATTTTTGTGTGCACCGGTGCACGGTACACCGGGCCAATGAGCACACGACACATCAGCACGTCTGACCATTTTTATCCACGTGTCGTGTGCTCATTGGCCTGGTGTACCGTGCATCGGTACAAGCAAAAATTTCTCCTACATAAAAGGAGACAAGCTAGCTAGGTAGATTATTGTCCACGAACAAGCTCAAATCAAGCTCAAGCATTCATTAATTTTTCAATGAATTGTGCTTGATCATGATCATAGCCAAAAGATCGGCTCACTTATGATTGGACTTGAAAAACAAAATCTAAAACAAATTTGAACATGAACATGACCATGACCAAGCTCGGTTCAGCTCGACTCATTACCTACAGCCTTACCATTGGTTTATCTAGCCAGCCATCACCAGTGAGCTTTATTGCATGATTAGCCTAAAGCTGATGAGCCACTAAGCCCTCTCTCTCCTCCACTACTCACACCAGAATCTTAAACGCTAAGGAATTCCTCCCCCTCCTCCATCTCATTCATCCACCCACAATTCCTGTCTACCCATTTCATAAAAACATAAATTAAAGCTCTCCTCAAAGCAAAAGATCAAATTGAATCCTCTCCCTTTTCCTTTCCCTCATCTCCTCTCTCTCTCTCTCTCTCTCTCTCTCTCTCTCTCTCTCGATCGATTCTCCACCATCTCCATAAAGAAAATCAACCATCTAGCCATGGTGTTTCCATCTGTTCCTGTCTACCAAGATCCACCCTTCAACTGGAACCAGGTAAGCCTCATCTTCTTCCCCTCATGAGCTTCTTTTAAGAAAAGCCCTAACAAATATTCCCATATATGCACCATTATCTCTTGATCCTCCTCTCCATGAATTATAAGTACGAATAACTTCAGAAATTTTCAACCTTTAACCCATCTTCATGTACCTCTCTGATTAATTAATTTATTTGCTTTTATGGCAGCAAGCTCATCCGCCGGACGCCGGCGGGGATGCCCACCAACACCCACAACCAGCCCCCGCCGGCGCCGCGGCCCCGCCGTCCACCGGAGGATTAGCTCGGCCAGGTTCGATGGCCGAACGCGCCAGGCTGGCGAAGATCCCGCCGCCGGAGTCGGCTCTTAAGTGCCCTCGCTGCGACTCCTCCAACACCAAGTTCTGTTACTTCAACAACTACTCCCTCTCCCAACCCCGCCACTTCTGCAAGGCCTGCCGCCGCTACTGGACCCACGGCGGAGCCCTCCGCAACGTCCCCGTCGGCGGCGGCTGCCGCCGAAACAAACGCAGCAAGCCCCCCAACGGATCAAGCTCCTCCGCCTCCAAGCCCCAGGCGGCGGCAGCCTCCTCGTCCTTTGCCTCACCGCCCGAAATCCTCCCATCTGCTCCACCTCCGTTCATGGTTCCGTGGCACCAGCTGCCGGAGTACGGCGGCGAACCCAACACCGGCCATGGCTTTTCTGATCAGTATTCAGTGGATCAATATTGGAGGATTCAGCAGATTCAGCAACTTCCATTTTTTGGAGGATTGGAGCCTTCCACCTCATCGGCCGCGCCGGCACTGTACGCTTTCGAACCTGGAGGTGCCACGGGTTCCGCCGCGTTCGTCGGACAGACGGCGGCAATGAAGCCGGAGGAGAAGACCACTACTTACCGAGCGGCTCTTACTATGGGGAGGCAGTACGCAATTAACGCTGACAGAAATGATCAGCATTTATGGGGTACCGCGGGTAGTAGTACTGCTGTTGATGGTGGTAGCAGCAGCCGCAGTGGAGGCGGGGCAGCCGCCGCCGCCGGTGGCGCTACGGGATGGCTGTCGGATCTCTCCGGCGGCTTCAACTCGTGAGTGCTGTCGATCTGACTGGTGATCATCGATCGATCGTAGTTAATTAATTAGCCATGGAAATATTCAAGCATGCATATATACATATATATATAGATTTTGTTAATTAACGGATAATTAAAGCTATTATATATATATATATAATTAATTAACTTAGTAAGAATCGATCTCTGGAGAAGATCATTAAGGTGATTAATCATGGAGTTTGAGCATTTTGATCAGTTCTTTAATTAGAGTACTGGGTGGTGCATGATCAGCTTAATTAATGAGGCTAGCAGTTATAAAATCTGATTATGAAGGAGAAACCTGCAATAAGTGCATTTAATTTCTATGTAAATTAAAGTTGTAAAATATGTGCTTAATTTGCTAATTAGTATAATTAACTACTTCCAGCCTCAAATTAATATATAGAATATATATATATGCATGAAAGTGTGTGCATAATTAAAGGAGCTTATCCATTTATGTGATTTCATGCATGCATGGGTGATCATTGGAAATTGTTGTTATTTTACATAGAAATAGTGTTCTTTCTTTTTGTCTGACATTTATAGAACAAATTAATATGATCATGGTGAAGAAAGAGTGCTTCCTCATTTATAACATATAATCTTTTTTTTCTGACCTTAATTAATGGTTTCAAAGCTATATATATGTGTATATATATGTATAAGGCTGGATATAACACTACATATTGATTATTACATCGATATAGAAAATATAAAATTTGAATTTGTGTTATTTAGAAATGTCAGCATTACGTACATCTATAGGTACGTAGATGTCTATGTTATTTCTACTTATTTATTTTAAAGTGATAATTTTGTGATTTTTAATAATATTTTCTAAATATGTCATCAAATCAGATAATTAATTTCTTTAAATATATATATATATTAATATATATATATATATATATATATAGTTATATATATATATATATATATATCATTATATATATATATATATATA